>JARQOC010000003.1:770064861-770521927 GCA_033576535.1 Allobates femoralis
CTTACCTACTATGAGGCAACCCCTGCTGCTAGACATAAAGGTGGCATCCGTGGGGAAACCCAGTGGTAGCGCTCAGATGCTGCTTCGGCTGCAACCACATTCTACCAGTTCCCGGCCATTGCTCTGAGTCTCTGCAGCTCAGGGCTGGAGAACACTGAGGAGAGGAGATCGAGAGCAGCCAGTGAAGACCGAGGAGAGAGGTAAGTGTTTTAACTTTGAGTTAGTGAGTACAGTGGTGGGATACTATTGAGCACTATGTGATGTGAATAATAATATAGAAGGACTTTGGGGGTGTATTATACTATATGGAGGAATTTGGGGTGCATTATACTATATGGAGGAGATTGGGGTGTGTTATACCAAATAGAGGACTAGGGGGATGCATTATATTATATTGAGGACTGTGGGGGTGCATTGTACTATATGGAGGAATTTGGGTTGAATTAAACTGATGGACTTTGGGGGTGCATCTACTTATATAATCCGCAGTTGGGATTTCGGGCGTTGTAGCCGAATCCCAACATGCTTTGCGCGACTGCGAGTGATGACGCGCAGCGTCATCACGAGCCGCAGCCGCGCTACCCTGCCCCGGCCTCAGCACCCGACATACCAGCCCACATGCCGGGCCCTTAACAAGTGACACGGCCCACTGCTGTGTCCGAGGGAAGCAGTGAGGAGACGCTCACACACAAGCTGCCCTCTCTCCCTCTCTCTCCTGCTCTGTGCACTGATTTACTCCGTACAAAGCAGGAGAAAGCCTGTAGGAGCCCGGCAACTCAAACACTTTCCTCACTGTCATGTGATCTACATTCAAAGGTCCTGCAGATGCTTACTGCGTTTCTGCAGGTCGCAGTGCCTCCTCTCCTGCTGCATATCGATCAGGACCTTCATGATATGGTAATGGATGCTGTGTCTGTGTGTGTGTGAGTGTGTAATAAGTGTGCCTGCTGCAGGGGTGTGTGTGTGTGTTTGTGTAATAAGTGTGCATGCTGCAGGTGTGTGTTAGTGTCATAAGTGTGCCTGCTGCTGGGGTGTGTCATGTCTCTGTCTGCTGTGTGTCATGTCTCTGTCTGCTGTGTGTCATGTCTCTGTCTGCTGTGTGTCATGTCTCTGTCTGCTGTGTGTCATGTCTCTGTCTGCTGTGTGTCATGTCTCTGTCTGCTGTGTGTCATGTCTCTGTCTGCTCTGTGTCATGTCTCTGCTGTGTGTCATGTGTCTGTCTGCTGTGTGTCATGTCTCTGCTGTGTGTCATGTCTCTGTCTGCTCTGTGTCATGTCTCTGTCTGCTCTGTGTCATGTCTCTGCTGTGTGTCATGTGTCTGTCTGCTCTGTGTCATGTCTCTGTCTGCTCTGTGTCATGTCTCTGTCTGCTCTGTGTCATGTCTCTGCTGTGTGTCATGTCTCTGTCTGCTGTGTGTCATGTCTCTGTCTGCTGTGTGTCATGTCTCTGTCTGCTGTGTGTCATGTCTCTGTCTGCTGTGTGTCATGTCTCTGTCTGCTCTGTGTCATGTCTCTGTCTGCTGTGTGTTCATGTCTCTGTCTGCTGTGTGTCATGTCTCTGTCTGCTGTGTGTCATGTCTCTGTCTGCTGTGTGTCATGTCTCTGTCTGCTCTGTGTCATGTCTCTGTCTGCGGTGTGTCATGTCTCTGTCTGCTCTGTGTCATGTCTCTGTCTGCTGTGTGTCATGTCTCTGTCTGCTGTGTGTCATGTCTCTGCTGTGTGTCATGTCTCTGTCTGCTGTGTGTCATGTCTCTGTCTGCTGTGTGTCATGTCTCTGTCTGCTGTGTGTCATGTCTCTGTCTGCTGTGTGTCATGTCTCTGTCTGCTGTGTGTCATGTCTCTGTCTGCTGTGTGTCATGTCTCTGTCTGCTGTGTGTCATGTCTCTGCTGTGTCATGTCTCTGTCTGCTGTGTGTCATGTCTCTGTCTGCTGTGTGTCATGTCTCTGTCTGCTGTGTGTCATGTCTCTGTCTGCTGTGTGTCATGTCTCTGTCTGCTGTGTGTCATGTCTCTGTCTGCTGTGTGTCATGTCTCTGTCTGCTGTGTGTCATGTCTCTGTCTGCTGTGTGTCATGTCTCTGTCTGCTGTGTGTCATGTCTCCTGCTGTGTCATGTCTCTGTCTGCGTGTGTCATGTCTCTGTCTGCTGTGTGTCATGTCTCTGTCTGCTGTGTGTCATGTCTCTGTCTGCTGTGTGTCATGTTTTCTCTGTCATGCTCTGTCTGTGTGTCATGTCTCTGTCTGCTGTGTGTCATGTCTCTGTCTGCTGTGTGTCATGTCTCTGTCTGCTGTGTGTCATGTCTCTGTCTGCTGTGTGTCATGTCTCTGTCTGCTGTGTGTCATGTCTCTGTCTGCTGTGTGTCATGTCTCTGTCTGCTGTGTGTCATGTCTCTGTCTGCTGTGTGTCATGTCTCTGTCTGCTGTGTGTCATGTCTCTGTCTGCTGTGTGTCATGTCTCTGTCTGCTGTGTGTCATGTCTCTGTCTGCTTGTGTCATGTCTCTGTCTGCTTGTGTCATGTCTTGTCTGCTGTGTCATGTCTCTGTCGCTGTGTCATGTCTCTGTCTGCTGTGTGTCATGTCTCTGTGTCATTCCGTTCTGTGTGTCATGTCTCTGTCTGCTGTATGTCATGTACTCATGTTACATTAGCATTACACAGATAACAGAGACATTACACAGTGTATACAGAGACATTACACAGTGTATACAGAGACATTACACAGAGTAGTATACAGAGACATTCCAGAGTATACAGAGACATTACACAGAGTAGACAGAGACATTACACAGAGTAACAGAACATCAGTTAGACATTACACACAGTATACTGTAATGTCTCTGTATACTCTGTGTAATGTCTCTGTATACTCTGTGTAATGTCTCTGTCTACTCTGTGTAATGTCTCTGTATACATTACATTACACAGACATTACACAGAGACATTACACAGTGTATACAGAGACATTACACAGTCTATACAGAGACATTACACACAGTCTACTGTAATGTCTCTGTATACTCTGTGTAATGTCTCTGTATACTCTGTGTAATGTCTCTATACTGTGTGTAGTGTGTCTATACTGTGTCTAATGTCTGTATACTGTCTGTAGTGTGTCTATACTGTGTGTAATGTCTCTATACTGTGTGTATACTGTGTGTAGTGTCTCTATACTGTGTGTAATGTGTCTATATTGTCTCTAATGTCTGTAGACTGTCTGTAGTGTGTCTATACTGTGTGTAATGTGTCTATACTGTCTCTAATGTCTGTAGACTGTAGTCTGTCTATACTGTGTGTAATGTCTCTATACTGTGTGTAATGTCTCTATACTGTCTGTAATGTCTCTATACTGTGTGTAATGTCTCTATACTGTCTGTAATGTGTGTGTATAATGTGTCTAATCTCTGCATACTGTGTCTATACAATGTCTCATGTATGTATATACTGTGTGTTTCTCTCCTCACCCCTCCACCGCAGAGCCGCCTCCACACTCTGCTACCCGCAGAGCCGCCTCCACACTCTGCTACCCGCAGAGCCGCCTCCACACTCTGCTACCCGCAGAGCCGCCTCCACACTCTGCTACCCGCAGAGCCGCCTCCACACTCTGCTACCCGCAGAGCCGCCTCCACACTCTGCTACCCGCAGAGCCGCCTCCACACTCTGCTACCCGCAGAGCCGCCTCCACACTCTGCTACCCACTCACCCGCGTCTATACACACAATTCATTTCACCGCGCTCCCGATGCAATTGCATCGGGCCTTTTTACTAGTTATACTATATGGAGGAGTTTGGAAGGATGAGTTATACTATATGCAGGACTATGGGGGTGCATTATACTATATGGAGGACTATGGGGTGCATTATGCTATATAGAAGACTATGGGGACTGCATTATACTATATGGAGGACTGTGGGGGTGCATTATAATATATGGAGTAATATAGGGGGCGTATTATACTATATGGAAGAGTTTGGGGTGCATTATACCATATGAAGGGCTATGGGGGATGCATTACACTATATTGAGGACTATGGGGGTGCATTATGATATATGGGGGGTGCATTATGCCATATGAAGGGCTATGGGGGATGCATTACACTATATTGAGGAGTATGGGGGTGCATTATACTCTGGAGGATTTTGGGGGTGTATTATAATATATGGAGAATTATGGGAGCATTATACTGTATGGAAGACTATGGGGGTGCATTATGCTATATGCAGGAATGTGGGGTGCATTATACTATATGGAGGTCTATGGGGGTGCATTATTCTACATGGAGTAATTTGGGGGTTCAATATACTCTGTGGAGGACTTTGTGGATACATTATAATATATGGAGCTAATTATACTATATGGAACCAATTATAATATTTGGAGGGCTATGGCTAGGTTCACATACCGTTTTTGCTGTCCGTTACAATGAAAACATTCACGGTTTCAGTTGTAATGGACAGCAAAAGTGTCATTGAGTTATTTTATAGCGCATACGTTTTTGATACTTCAAAAATATATGCGCTACATGAGATTGATAGAAGAAGATAGGATAGATAGATGAATAGGATAGATACAACTATAGATGGTAGAAAAGCTTTACCAGTGTCCCTGCTCTGTCTCCCCGTTCTGTCTGCTGCTTTGTGCTTCTCCCGATGGGTGAATATTCATGAGCTGTAATGAGTGGCATCGGAAGCAGCAGAGAGCGGGAGATAGAGCAGGGACACTGGTAAAGCTTTTCTAGCATCTATATTCTTATTATCTTTATATCCTATTCATCTATTAACGCAGCATAACGCAATATTGCAGATTTGCACAAATTTTTAGCATTGCGTTATATTGCATTTGTGTTGTAACAGACTGAAAAACGCTCCTGTTCGCGTTTGCCAGTGCATTTCAACAAACGCATAATTGCACGGATGCCTATTTTGGCAGCATTAGTATGCGTTTGTTCAATGCAAGTCTATGGTTTTGTTAACGCACAGCATAAACGCAATGTGAAAATGGCCTATGAGGAAGCCTTTATACTTTATGGAAGGCTATTTGAGGGCTGTGTTGGGGCCATTATACTGTATGTAGGTCTACATGGAGCCCTACACTACATGGAGGGCTGGCAGGGGTCATAGTTGGGATCACACTGTGCTGGGTAGTTGAAGATGGTACAGTAGGGTCATCATACTGTGCGTGTGGAGGGTCCTGTGGAGGAATTCACTGGGGGGGATCATACAATATATGTGGGACACTTTTGTTGGCATTATATTTTATGGGGCCAATGAAAGACGAATCTAGAGGCTTCAATAGGAAGAAAATTACTTTATAAGGGCTGAAAAGTTGTGAGATATGTATGTATCGGTGTGACCCAGCCAAACATTCTTATTTTTGACAGAGGGGGCTCAATTAGAACTTTGGCTTTGGGGTCCCATGATTCCTCTGTATGCCCCTGGTGCAGGATGCATTTTCCCTCTGCTGCAGGAGTGATTGGTCCAAGCTGACACACCAGGTCCAGTGCCATCCCTCGTACATGCAGGCATCCAGCTATGTTTCTCCCGAGCGGTGGGTGGTCAGTGGCGCTCGTCCCCCTTCCCACTCCCCACATCCCTCACTCAACCCAATTGGAAAGCCTCTGCTATTAGCTCTGGATAGCCCAGTGTGCGGTGCTTGTGATTGGCTAGTCATTTCGGGAGAAGCAGGCGTGGTCTGTTGGGGAAGATGCGCCATTTTACCAGCTTAGTGCAGTGGCAGCTTGTTGATGCTCAGACTGCAGGTCATTACCTGTGGTGTTGGGACGATGCTGCATGGTGACATGTCTGACTATAATCCTTGTTCCAGATTATTTTGTGCAGTTCTTGTATGTGCGCGTGATGGCGCTGCCATCCTTGTGTTTCGATATCATTTCTACAGGATGGATATAGATCTGTATAAAGCAGATTTATTTTTGTCAATTAAGAAAATGTACTAGTGGGGTGGGGTGTGGGGAAGCCCTGTTTTGAAGTTTGCCTCAGGCAGCACAGAGGCTAGGTTCACCCCTGCCCTTGAGGCTTGGAGTTCCAGGCCCCTGGACTAGATGAGTGGAACAGATGCAAACATCTCTATTGCTGGTGAATGTACAAGAAGTATGCAAGTCCTACAACCATAAAACAGTTGACCTCAATACTGTAGCCTTTGTTCTTTGGCTCAAAGTGCAGAAATATATTGTCAAACAGAAGAACACCTGTACTTACATGTGAAGTCAGACATGACCAAAACCGTTGAGGTTGAAACCCTGCATGACTGGTTACTAAAACACCCTGGAAGGAGGCTGGAGTGCCGCAATACCTCTTTTACTTGGATGTGTCTTAAGACATACTCCGCTGACTGCACCTATTCTGTGGCTATGGAACTGAGGGGTGGGCTGTCTCCTGAGCCTCGCACCTCTCTTACGATCAGCTTGTAATTATTAGAGCTATGAAATGTGTAAGAATTTATTACTCTTTATACAGGGTGGGCCATCTATATGGATACACCTAAAAAAAAATAGGTATGCTTGGTGATATCAACTTCCTGTTTGTGGCACATTAGTATATAGAAGTGGGAAAACTTTTCCGGATGGGTGGTGACCATGACGGTCATTTTGAAGTCAGCCATTTTGGATCCAATTTTATTTTTTTCAATGGGAAGAGGGTCATGTGACACATCAAACTTTTTGAGAATTTCATAAGAAAAACAATGGTGTGCTTGGTCTTA
Source organism: Allobates femoralis (assembly GCA_033576535.1). Classification (NCBI taxonomy): domain Eukaryota; kingdom Metazoa; phylum Chordata; class Amphibia; order Anura; family Aromobatidae; genus Allobates; species Allobates femoralis. Next base: position 770,071,573 of record JARQOC010000003.1, read on the forward strand.
ACATAACTTTATTCTTTCATGAGTTATTTTAAGTTGATATCACCATTCATTCCCATTTTATTTAGGTGTATCCATATAGATGGCCCACCCTGTATATCACCAGAAATAATTTGAACAGCCCAACATCAAATACAAAGTAAACAGTGTTGTATCTTCAACCAATTCACTTGCACTCAGCCAAAAACATCTAGTAATAATTCACATACATTTGGTCAATAGTTTACAAACACCGCATCAGGAGAGGAAAATGGAGGAAAGAAAAACTATTTGAAACTTTTCTTTGTTTGGGAGCCACTCCTGGTTATGAAAAATACCGATGTTGTAATAAGGCCTTGAAAAAAAATCTGTAAATAGTATTGACCTTGAATAATGGGGTGAAGAATGCTACAGCATTCACTCCGGAGAGGAGGGGTTGTGGAGCTCTTAAGGTACCGTCACACAGGGAGATATCGCGGGAGCGCGCATCCCTGACAACATCGCCGGGGAGATGTCAGACTGAGCAACTTACTGGCGATGTCGCCGGCTAGTTGCCGCGGCTATCACTCGCTGGGTTGCCCAGCAACCCAGCGAGCGATAACTCGCAATGTTGGAGATAGGCGGAATCGCCCGCAACATTGCAGGTTGCCGCGTTACACAGGGCGATCAGGCATGATCGCCTGACCAACATCGCCAGGTTTCCCAACATTGTTGGGAAACCTGGCGATGTTACTCAGGCGATTTTTTCCCCTGATTATCGCCCTGTCACACGAGGCAACTCTCCGGCGATGTCGCCGCAACCTGGCCACGCCCCTCAGTTGCCGGCAACATTGCCGGCGATATCTCCCTGTGTGACGGTACCTTAAAAGGGACTGTTCAAACCAAGTACATGCGTTTGTGCATCATAGCTGTGATAATGATTTCAATGCACCTAACCAATTTCTTGTTTTTCATCTCTTCCCCCACCTCCCTTTGATTGCCAGCTTCATACTGACAAAGATGGCTGAAAAACAAGCAGGTGCATTTAACGTTTGTCCACATGATGCACAAGCGCCTGTACTTGATGTAATGTCATTCTGTGCTGACAGTCCCTTTATTAAGCCCGATTTATATGTGCACCGAACATTCTGGCAGACTAAATCCTAAAACTCCTTGCCCAATAATCACGTATCTTGGCACAGAAAGGTTTCCAGATGTCTTGTGATTTTGAGGGTTAAAAACTGGTGTCACTGTCAAAGTAAAGGCGAGTGTGACCCCATCATGCAGATCAAAGACCACAGCAGCACAGATGAGTGACATAGGATTGGGATGGGTTTAGACGAGTGCATTAACAAGGGTCCATTCTTCATCCACAAAAAATGGACAATTGTCATCAGTATGTCCGTTTGTTTGCATCTATTTTTATACATGATGAAAGTGTTTGCCCCCTTGAAATTTTTGCAGAAAACGAAGTCTTTCTCCCAACAAATTAATGCAATTATACAGATTTCGTCATACACGTTTATTTCCTTCATCTGCATTGGAACAACATAAACAGCGGGGGTAGAAAAGGCAAATTGTACAATATTTCACACAGAACCCCAAAAAATGAGCCAGAAAAAGGTTTTTTGAAACTCTGGTTGCACACTGTGGAATAAATTACTGCAATCAGTTGCTATGTATAATCAACAAACTCCTCTAAAATGGAATTTTGGACCACCCTTCTTTTGCAACTGCTCCAGGTCTCCCATATATGAAGGTGCCTTCTCACAGCACCAGTTTTAAGATCTCTCCACAGGTGATCAATGGGATTTCGATCCGGCTCATTGCTGCCAGTTCACAACTCCATCTCTTTGTTTTCATCCATTTCTGGGGGCTGCTTGAAGTATGTTGGTGTCAGCTTTCTGACACTAGGCACTGCATTGCCAGCCAAAACCTTTGTGTGCAAGGCATCATGAGATATGAACATTACCAGCTGTCTCGTAACTTCAGGGCCAGGGGCCCCGATGCAAAAGCTCCAATGGGGCCCCCAATTTTTGCAAATCTTTAATAGTATTAGTCTTTTTCTATAGTCCAAAGAGACTTTTGGGGCCCCCCAGGCTGCAAGGCCCGAGTGCGATCGCAACCCCTGCACCTATTGTAGTTATGCCCCTGATTACCAGTCAAGGCATCCAGTTCCAGAGGCGGCAGAACAACCCTAAAACATCTTTGAACCTCTTCGATATTTGACTGTAGGTATTGTGTTCTTTTCTTTGTAGGACTCATTCCATTTTCAGTAAACAGTAGTATGATATGCTTTACCAAAAAGCTCTATCTTGGTCTTATCTGTCCACAAGACTCTTTCCCACCAAAATTTTGGTTTACTCACGTACAATTATGCAGACTTCAGTCTAGCTTTTTTATGTCTCTGTGTCAGCAGTGGGGTTATCCTGGGTCTCCAGCCATAGTGTTTCATTTCATTCAAAAATCAATGTATAGTCATGCTGACACTGATGCACTCTGAGCCTGCAGGATAGCTTGAATTTCTTTGGAACATGATTAAAGCAGCTTAACTACAATCTGGACAATCCTACGTTTCAACCTTTCATCAACTTTTTTCTGATGTTCATGTCTGGGGCAATTAGCTTCTTGATTATTTAAACTTGTAAACTTCTTGATAATGTTGTACACAGTGAGCAAAAGTACATCAAGATCTCTGTGGATGGACTTGTAACCTTAAGATTGTTGATACTTTTCAACAATTTTAGTTCCCGAGTCCTCAGACAGTTCTCTTCTTTTTCTGTCCTCCATGCTTAGTGAGGCACAAACAGACACACAATGCAAACATTGAGTCAACTTCTCCCCTTTTTATCCAGTTTCAGGTGTGATTTTCATATTGCCCACATGTGTTACTTGCCACAGGTGAGCTTGTAGGAGCATCACATGTTTGAAACAAAGTTGTTTACCTACAATTTTGGACAGGTGCCAACAATTTTGTGTCTCTCATATTTGGGAATTTATTTCCAATTTACCTTTTTTCTCTTTTTTTTGAGTTGTTTCAGTACACACAAAGGAAAGGGGTATAACAAATCGTGCCATTGCAATAATTTTCTGGGAGAAATACTCCATTTACTGGAACAATTTCAAGGATGCAAACACTTTCAGCCATGGCTGTGCATTAACCATTACAAAAATGTACAAGACCAGTTACAATCTCCTGTTCTAACAATTGTGATGTATCTGCAAAAAAATGGATGCAATAGGGATGATCTGCATAGAATCTTTTTTTTTTCTCTCCACCCATAGATTCATATAGGTAAAGGCCACGTTACACCCACAGATATCTGTTGAGATATTGGTCACAGATCTCTGGTTGCAATGAAATCATGGACACATTGCTCCATTTTGTGGCTGTGTACAATGGAACAATGTGTCCATGATTTCACTGCAACCAGAGATCTGTGACCAATATATCTGTGTGTGTAATGTGGCCTTAAGGCGGCCGTCACACGCACAGATATCTAGAACGATATTGTAAGCGATCACGTGCACGCGCGATCGCTTACATCGCTGGTGAGATGTCACACAGACAGACTCACCAGCGATGTGGATCCGCGATCTCGCTGGTAACTATGGTACACATCGGGTAACTAGGTGCCGCGCGGCGCTTAGTAACCCGACGTGTACCATAGTTACCATCTCCCAGCATAGGCTCTGCCGCTGGGAGATCGTTCATCGTGGTGTCATACACCACGATGAAGCAGATCGTGACATCGTTCATCGCTAGATCTGAGCTCCGGAGCTCAGATCTGCAATGTCACGATCAAGCGATTTCACATCGTAAATCGCTTGATTACATGCAACGATTTTAAGCCCGATATCGCTTAAGCGATCAAAAAGGAGATCGCTTAAACGATATCGGGCAAGAAATCGTTGCGTGTGACGGCCGCCTAAGTCTCATCTGAAATGTGGAAGAGAATACTGCGTGCTCAAAGTTTTTATATGTCCTTGTGAAAAACAAATGAACAGCCTTATTTAATAACTTTGAGCCGTGTTTTATCCGTTTTTAGACAGCCAGCACATGTATGTAATATACGCTCATTTGAACCTGGTCTTAAAGACACTTCAACATTAGGGATTGACTATTAAGGCGGGGTCACACGACATCGCCGAAAAGTGACGTAACAGCGATGTCGCGGGCGATATCACAAGTGCGTCGCGCTTTGTGACAGCGCGACGCAACTGCAAATTATCGCTGGTTGCAGGTTGACAGGTTTATGAACATGTTCATAAACCTGTCAACCTGTGACCAGCGATTAGGCGTTGCTGCGGATCGCTCGCTGGGCTGAGCCCAGCCCAGCGAGCTATGTCACCGCCCGCATCGCTGCGGTGTCGCCGGCCGCAGCGATGCTGTGTGACAGCTGGCCAGCGATGTCGGAAGCGAGCGGGCACCCGCGCATCGCTTCCGACATCGCTGGCCAGATCGTGCTGTGTGACAGCACCTTTAGGCACTTACTGCTGGTTTCTCATCCTTGTTCATTTTATAGCCTGTTTACACAAGCAGACCCCGCTTTAGATGAGCATTAAATGATCAGTAATATATGGTTTAGTGCATATAGGCTGCCGTACTTTTGGCAGTGCTGATCCTATTTACGCAGGGCAATGCAATGTCAAGAATGATGATCTTTTGAGCAAACAAAAAGATTATTTCACCCAACGAATTATTGTTTTTTCTCATTCATCTATAGCTCTGCGGTTTGTTAAAACTACATGATTTTCATGACATGGGCATTCCCAGTGATGCTTGTTCACAAAATTCATACAATGTAAATGCACCTTAAGGAGCCTATACATATTATTATTTATTATTATAGCACCATTAATTCCATGGCGCTTTACATGTGGAAGGGTTATACAAAGACAAGTACAAGGTACATGGACAACAAATGGCATACAGGTACAGAAGGAGAGAGGACGCTGTCAGCGAGGGCTCACAATCTACATGGGGAAGGATGATGATACATTAGCAGAGGGTAGAGTTGGTCGTGCGGTGGTTTAGTGGACAGAGGCTCACAGCAGGTTGTAGGCTTGTCGGAAGAGGTGAGTCTTCAGGTTTCTTTTATAAGTTGCCAGAGTAGGTGAGAGTCTGATATGTTGGGGCAGAGAGTTCCAGAGTTTAGCTGATGCATGGGTGAAGTCTTGTATGCAGTTTTGAGCAGAAGATATAAGGGGGGAGCAGAGGAGGAGATCATGAGTGGAGCGCAGGTTGCGTGAGGGTAGGTATCGGGAGACCATGTCACAGATGTATGGAGGAGACAAATTGTCAACGGCTTTGTAGGTCATAGTTAGTGTTTTAAACCGGGACCTCTGAGAAATGGGGAGCCAGTGAAGGCCATGGCAGAGAGGAGAGTCTGGGGAATAGCGGGGAAACAGGTGGATTAGTCGAGCAGCAGAGCTTAGGATAGATTGGAGTGGAGCAAGAGTGCTAGAGGGGAGGCCAATGAGCAGGAGGTTACAATAATCGAGGCGGGAGATGATGAGGGCATGGACAAGTGTTTTTGCAGTGTCGAGGAACGAATGGATTCGGAAAATATTTTTGAGTTGGAGTCGGCAGGAGGTGGCGAGGGCTTGGATATGTGGCTTGAAGGATTGGGCGGAGTCGAAGATTACCCCAAGGCACCTAGCGTGGGGGACTGGGGAAAGTGAGCAGCTATTGACAGTGATGGAAAGGTCAGGTGGAGGGGTGAGTGGGTTGGGGGAAAAATTATGAATTTTGTTTTGTCCATGTTCAGTTTCAGAAAGCGAGCAGAAAAGAAAGATGAGACAGCAGACATACATTGCAGAATTATGGATAGCAAGGAGGATATTTTATCAGATAGCTCTTAAGGCCTTGTTACACAATACGAGATTGTGAACGATATCGCTCAAACGTCATGGGTTTGGGGTCGTTCAAATGACATTGTTAGGATGTCGTTGTGTGTAACACTGAGATACGACTACAATAAATTGCTGGATCATTGATCGCAGATTTGAGAACATGTTCTCAAATCAAACGGTCCTCGATCAGCCAACCTGCTGCATCATTGTGTGTAACACCCACCGCGATAACGATGTTGTTAACGACAGCTCCTATTCACAACAGTGAACAAGTATCGTTCGCTGGGTTGTGCGAACAATAGCTGCTCGCCACATCGTTGGTGCGTCGTCCACAATATCTAGACGTGTGACAGCTCACCAATGATCTCTAGATGATGTCCTAATAACCGCGCTCCTGTGAGATCATTGGCGATATCTAAATGACAATGAAGCGTGTAACTGTACATTTAGATCGATGTTATAGATCTGGTCGGCACAGCCCCATAGTATAATATTGGTGCGAGAGCTATCTGAAAACACATCGGATGGCCCTATACTGTGTTATATGCTATATGCTTGTGTGAATATATAAAAAAGCTAGACAGCACGTCATAGAAAACTACATTTGCAAAGGTGCAAAGCCGTAACACTGAATAATATACAAAAAAACTCATTTTGCAGCAGCACACTGTTACTACCAAAACATATCCATGTACAGATGTTTAGATGGAATTAAACCTTGGTATTTGAGACACAATAAAGACTTACGGTAAGATTTTTATTTTTTTTACTTATCTTATAAATTAAGGTTTTTGGTGCATATATTGCCTATCAACCACTACAAGGTGACTTCAATCTGATAGGTCCTAACCTACACTGTGCCTCTTTTGGACCTCATATTTCTACAGTATGCATAAATATATAGTGTTAAAAACGTCACCAATTTTCTAAGTAAATGTTTCTAAGGGTACCTTTACACGTCGCAACATTGCATGCAATTTCACTTGCAGCTTACTGGTTGCAGTGAAATCATGGACACATTGTTACATTTGTACACAGCAACAAAATGTAACAATGTGTCCATGATTTCACTGCAACCAGTAAGTTGCAAGTGAAATTGCATGCAATGTTGCGACGTGTAAAGGTACCCTAAAGGTTCTATTGATATGAAATTCTCACCAGATGTAACAACCCATCCAATCCACATAGGAAATCTAATCAAACCAAAGATGTCCATAAATTTACTGATGTGTCATAATGAGAAATTACACAGGGAAAATGTATTGAACACACTTATTGAAATTTATTTAATATTTCGTATAAAAACCTTTGTTGGTGCTGACAGCTTCAAGACGCCTCCTGTACGGAGAAACTAGTCACATACTTTAATTGATGACACGTTCAATAATTATTATTATATACATATATTACCTACAACATCTACGTGGGTCACTTTCTGAACCCTTATGGCCCCTTTACACGCAGCTACAGGTGACAGGTTTTCCACAGGTAACTTACTGGTTGTAGTGAAATCATGGAGACATGGTACTATCTTGTTGCTGTGTACAAATGGAACTATGTCTCCATGATTTCACTGCAACCAGCAAGTTACCTGTGGAAAACCTGTCACCTGTAGCTGCGTGTAAAGGGGCCATTACAGCCCACTGATACAAGCAGATTTTGATATTGCTAACAAAAATTGGCATAAACATATTTCAATTATCTTAGTGAAAAATAACATTTGACCATTTGATAGGAATGAGGTGCGGCATCCAGGATAATTATTATATTTTGCACTTTCTTTTAGTCTACAAGCAACTACTTCACGGATCTGATGAGAATAGTTTGGGGGAACAGACTTGTGCCTCCCTCCATTACTACGCTACACCCAGGCACCAGGAGAAGGGGGAGAACCTGAACTCCTATGTTGTTATCAGACTGGAGTAAGGAACTAGCTGTGTAACATACCAAACAATTGCTACATTGTCTCACGGTTCCAGAGTTGTACATGGTGAGATTGGCTTTTATATGTGGTGAATTCCTGGCATACCTTCCTTTCTCTCCAATTAACTCCCTTTCTACTTTCATGTATTGTACATTAAATTGTACCATGAAGGCCTGATTAAAAAGGTAAGCCTTGCTCAGCTCATCTATGTAATATGGGTAAAAAAATAAGTTAAAAGGAGTACTCCCATGGATAGTTTATTTTTTTATTAAATTTGTGTATATGTACATGTAGTGTAGTGTGTGTAATATACTCTCCTATCACTGCCTTCTAAGAGCTGCTCCTCTTCTCACTAGATTATCTGGGCTTTATGTGTGAGCCCCAAGTCTATTAAACAATGAAAGCCCATAGAACAGAGGTCCCCAACCTTTTAGACTTTGAGTGCCTCATTGAGCTCTAAAAGAAGGTTGCAAGTCATATCTATCTGCCACACCCTCACAGTAGTGACACCCAGAGATCCCCATTACTGGTATAATGACAGTCAAAGCTTTTCCCCAGAAATCTCGCCATGGCAGTATACAGTGACGTAACGTCAGGCCCAGGGGCCCCGATGCAAAAGCTCCAACGGGGCCCCCAATTATCGCAAAACTTTAATAGTATTAGTCTTTTTCTATAGGCCAATGGGACTTTTGGGGCCCCCCTAGGCTGCAGGGCCCGGGTGCAATCACAACCCCTGCACCTATTGTAGTTACGCCCCTGGCAGTATACCAAGATTAAGGGGTTCCTACCTTACCCCCATTCAGATCTGCTCATCTGTTTCAAGCTACTCACAAACATCACAATTTTGAGACTTGCTCTTCATACCTATTTGCTAGACCTGCTGCTAATGCAATAGGCTAGCAGACAATCGTGAGCCACACATTAAAGTCCTGTGAGCTTCATGTGGCTCCCGAGCTACAGGTTGAAGACCCCTGCAATATTAGCTTGATGTGACGATCTATAGCAGGGTTAGGGAACTCCAGGCCTCGAGGGCCGCACACAGTGCAGGCTTTCAGGATTTCCTCAGCATTGCACAAGGATTGGAATCATCACCAGTGCAGGTGATTATATTATCACCTGTGCAATACTAAAGGTACCGTTACACGACACGACGATGCAGCGATGTTGGCTGCGATATCACGGGAGCGCGCAAGTTTTTGCCATTATGCCAAGATTGGTTTTGAGATGTCACACGTAGAGATATCGTAGTCGATGCACTTCTGATTTTGCAAGCAACTTTCGCTCGCTGTTTATGCACAACCCAGCCAGCGATACTTATCAATGTAGTGAATAGGGGAAATCGCTCTCAACATCGTTATCGCTGTGTCACACAGAGCGATGCTAGCAGATCGCTTGAGCGACATCGCCAGGTTTTTGAACATGTTCAAAAACCTGGCAACTACATTCAAGCGACTTATTGTAGTTGAATCGTCCAGTTGCACGGCACGATGCACTAGTGACGCGCACCCAGGACTGGGGTACTCGGCTCTCGGGCTCTTCTCTCTCTCTTTCAGTCTGGGATGTCACGGGTGGCCATCCCGAGGCCGTGGCCCTGGGTGTCAACTGAAAAGGCGTTATTTACAAGGGATTATATACAGTTTGTCTTCGTAACGCCACCTGCTGGTTCTGGTGATGTTCACCAGCGCCGCCACAGTCCTCCGGTGGTCGGTGGTATTGTGGCTTAGATGGAATAGTCCCCGCAGGCCACCAGGGCAGTAATGATGTAAGGCAAACAGTTTATATTGGAAAGGATGCAGCCGAGGCAAAACTTCACTTCACCGGGTACGGTAACTTTTTACTTGAAACACTCTCATCCAGCAATACAGTCTTTCGGCAGTTATTGGTGTTGTAATGGCAAATGCTCTGGATGCTACAATTGGGATTTCTAGCTGTTGATGGAACCCTCCTTTATGTTCCTTTCTTTTCTTTCTCTCCTGTTCCCAGTGTTATGAAGCCGGATCTCCTACAGATGATCTGGCCTCCTGCTGCTCCTAGTTTCTGTCTCCTCTCCCTTTTGTACCTGTCGGGTAAACCTTTTCTTGAATGCCGCAGTCGCCTACTGCGGTTCTGGCTTCCCTCTTGTGGGATCTTTGGGAGTCAGGGCCGTATATATAATATCCCTGTTTAGCGGATTTTCTGTGAGCCTTGAAGGATCTCTCAGGTGCGGGCTCCGGTACTCGGGTTACTTTCTATGGGGCAAACTCTATCCGTTACTCGCTCCCCACTCAAGTTAACTCTGCGTCTGTGAGTTTCCTTGCTTTGTTCTCTTTCTTTGGGATCTTTTCCTCTCTTGAGCCTCTCAGCCAAGATGGCCCTCTTAGTTCCTTCAGGCTGGCTGCCTGGCTCCTTCCACCTCCTCCTCCGACTCTCAACTTCTTCTCACTCCTACTCACTGAGCTCTCTGGTTCCCTCTAAAGGGTGTTATAGTCTCTCCCGGGGTCCATCCCACCCACTATTCTAATAAGTGAGTGTCAGCTCTAGGGTTCCATCTAGTGACCATTGTCCCAATTGCAGTGGAGTACTACACCGCTTTTCTGGGTGTAGTACCCCTTTTGTGGCACCTACATAGTGGGGCGCCACACTCCCCCTTGATTGAATATGCTCGTCCCCGATCATCATATTTGCCCTTCGGGAAGTGAAAAACATTTTTATATTAATAATCATCAACGGGTAAACTATATACAATATTTAGGTTTTCTTCCCCGTCCGGGGAGGCACGTATCTTATAACGTTTCATATATAAAGCTGTACACACTGCAGTAGTTACTCTAATGGAGTGTCAGCTCTAGGGTTCCATCTAGTGACCATTGTCCCAATTGCAGTGGAGTACTACACCGATTTTCTGGGTGTAGTACCGCTTTTGTGGCACCTACGTAGTGGGGTGCCACACTAGCGATATCAACTGCAACAGCGATGAACACGTGACTTTTAAGTGATATTACGGGCGATATTGTGTCGTCTAACAGTACCTTAAGGAAATCCTGATAACCTGCACTGTGTGCGGCTCTCGAGGCCTGGAGTACCCTACCCCGGATCTATAGATTTAAATTGGATAAATCACTTCTGGGTCACGCTGAGCGCATTGTGAAGAGTCTGAAGAGCAGTGACATCACTGAGAAGGAGCAAAATGGGGTCGGTGAGTGTATTAATACACTCACAATACATTACATACACAAATTTATTGAAAAAAATAAGAGCAAATATGTCAAGACTGTTTTTATTTTTTCAAAATAGTTTAATGAATGAGCCCAGTGTATTTTTTGCTGAAGACAAGATTGAAACCTACAGTATTCACTCCTTCCTTTGGTTAAAATAAAAAAGTCTACCTCAATCCTACCTATGGCTACTTTCATACATCTGTGTGAGTGGAAGGCCCAGTTACACACACAGATAATTGTGCAGAGATTGTTCGCAGATCTCTGGTTACAGTGAAATCATGGACACATTGTTCCATTTTGTTGCCGTGTACAAATGTAACAATGTGTCCATGATTTCACTGCAATCAGAGATCTGCAAACAATGTCTGCACAATTATCTGTGTGTAATGGCCACTTTACACACATCAACTTATCTGTCCAACTTCTGAACAGATCTCTGGTTGCAGTGAAATCATGGACACATTGTTCCATTTTGTGGCTGTGTACAAATGTAACAATGTGTCCATGATTTCACTGCAACCAGTAAGTTGTTCAGAAGTTGGACAGATAAGTTGGTGTGTGTAAAGTGGCTGTCTCTGGGCCCTAGAGAAAAATAAACAGATGTTTTTTCTCAGGATTCATCCTAGCTGAATCCATTTTTATCTTAGGGCGGCTTCACACTGCAGTCAGGTCCGGGGCTGTCAGGGATGAACCTGACAGCCCGGACTAGATCAGCGCACAGAACTGGAGGGCTAATTTGCCCTCTGGTCCGGTGTGCAGCCGCATGCAGCTGCCGCCGTTGATAGGTCAGGGCCGCGGCTCGTGAGCTAGCTCAGTGTGCTGATCCAGTCCGGGGCTGTCAGATTCATCCCTGATAGCCCCAGACCGGACCTGACCGCAGTGTGAAGCCGCCCATGTATACATACATATATAGATATACTTGGATCCCATTAGTAATGAGTGATGCCTGCTTCTCCTGTTACTGCCTAATGGGAGAGGGAAGCTTAGAAAATGTTTTATTTTTATTTTTTTTGCATATAAGAAAAATGAATGATACAAAGATGGTTAAGAATAGACCAGAAGGCAAAAAGAGTGATGAAAGCATGAGCCTGCGCAATGATAAATAGTCCCTCAGGGGATGATCCCCTTAGGCCATGTTTCCTCATATTATGTGTGGCTTTTTTCTGCAGACGTCCATAACAAAGTTTGCATTATCAATCTGCTCTTATTGCAGTTTTATGCTTTTTTTTTCCATCAAAGTAGTTTGTGCCATAGACAGAGCTATAGGACTGAGGGGCCACACGCTGCTCCCGCAGGGGCCCTATCTGTGGGGGGATTCGTCCACTTTTCTTAGTGCCCATTTTGACGCCATTATTATGTGTATCTTGTAGCTGCTTTTCAGCCCAGGATTTCTCACTGTATTTTATCATTGGGACAATTGTTTAACATTATAAAACTTATACAAAAAAAAAAAAAATATATATATATATATATATATATAATTTTGCTGCAAGAAACCAACTTGGGCACCAGACTGACATGTGTGACAGTGTGCGGCCCCTGCCCTGAGGAGGAGACACTGAGCGCGGGGACTGTGTGAGGAGGCCGGAACTTGTGTTCCGCTCTGATGTTTCCGAGGAGCTGTTGTTTGGTTGCACACACGCAGGATTGTTACTGTCGCTGTGTGAGGTATGTGCAGGTGTCCGGGCGGCGGGGGCTGAGCTCACTGCAGACAGGCGGGTCATACACCGGGCCCGGGGGGCACATTACCGGGGGCACAGGGCGAGGAGGCGGGTTTGGCCTAGTTCTTCGGTAATACATAAATTGTAGCAATCATTCGGGCGGAAGGACAAGGTGCACTTGCCCTCCATAGGGACTGTGCCCCTCCTGCCCTCCATAGGGACTGTGCCCCTCCTGCCCCCCATAGGGACTGTGCCCCTCCCCTGTGTGGCCCAGCACTGCACATCTACAGTCTGCTTTCCTGCTACTCTCTACATGTCTGTGTCTCCAGCACGTGTGCTGTCTGTGCAGCCAAAATGCCGGAGACACAGACATACATAGACCCATTATACTCTATGCTCATTTTCACATGTCCATGATACTGCACAATCTGTGTGGGGCAGATGTGTGTGTGTGTGTGTGTGTGTGTGTGTGCTCCACACGGAGACATCCGTTTTTTGGCAGCAGAACGGATCCATTCATGCGAATGGGTCGGTGCCAAAAACATCCTGCACAAGGAGGTCATCCGTTTGACATCAGTGTGTACGGACCAGAGCCAAGATTTTTAAGTGTTAAAATAAAGAATGTTATACTTACCTGACTCCAGCGCTGCCTGATCCTTTCACTTCCAGACCGCTCATTAAGCTCATGAATATTCTCTGCATTGGGTGCAGCAGTGGACCCGGAAGTGAGAGGGACCGGCAGCACTGGAGACAGGTGACTATACAATGGCTGTCCGTGTGCTATCTGGATGACACACAGCACACATGTCACAAAGTGCTGGACATATAGTCCCCCAAATACGGCCCCTCTCACACGTATGTTTTTCACAAAAGTGTGAAAGAGATCTAATAGTGCGTTCACATCTGCATATATAAAATCGCCCAGAGTCTCAGCCAGAAAAGTCGATGTCAGGAGAGGGTCCTGCATTTTTTTTTCCACTCACCTAGTATAAGCGTAAATCATACGAGTGTGCGTTTTGTTTTCTCGCCTAGAGAGAAAAAAAAAACACTAACAGAGCACTCACATAACATACAGATGCTAGGTGAGGGGAAAAAAACGCATGACACTCTCCTGACACTCAGACTGGAGTTACACTAGTGTATGGCATCATGTGAAAGCACTAGATGCGATAGGCTAATGACACTCGGCTCAGGTTTTGCTGCAAGTGTGACCAAATGTCATATACTGTGATTCTATACCGTGATTGGATCACAGGTGCAGAGAAGGAGAGATTAATCTGTAATATTTATTCATTTATTCCATGACGCTTTACATGTGAAAAGGGCATATATAGACAAGTGCAATAATTATGAACAATACAAGGCACACACAGGTACAGGGGGAGAGAGGACCCTGCCCGCGAGGGCTCACAGTCTACAAGGGATGGGGGATGATACAGTAGGTGAGGAGAGAGGACCCTGTCCACGAGGTCTCACAGTCTATCCAGTTAATCTTTCCATCTACTCCATTGTCAGCCATGGTGTATATCGATTTTCACTGACATGTCTGCTGGGTGCAGTCCAATGTTTCACTCGCAACCATAAAATTCTATAAACTACTTATATAGATAATTGCAACACATTGCGATTCTTTCCTCGACCCATACAGGACTGAGGAAAATTTTGCAGGTCTAAGGCCGGCTTCACACTGCGGCGTTATCCGGTCCGGGGCTGTCCGGGATGACCCAGACAGCCGCTGACCGGATCAGCACACAGGACTGGGGGGGCTAATATGCCCTCCGGTCAGGTGTGCAGCGCACGCAGCTCCGGCTGCTGATAAGTCAGGACCGCGGGCGCCGCGGTCCTGACCTGTCAGCGGCTGCAGGTGCATGCGCTGCACTCCGGACCGGATGGCATATTAGCCCCCCTAGTCCTGTGTGCTGATCCGGTCCGCGGCTGTCTGGGTCATCCCGGACAGCCCCGGACCGGATCACGCCGCAGTGTGAAGCCGGCCTAAGGGGCCTTTCACACTTGTGTTTTTTTCCTGATCTGAAAGATCAGGAAAAAACCTGATTCTTACAGGATTCATTTTTTTGCCCATTCACTTTAATGATTTCAGGTAGAATCGTGTTGCTTTTACTCCTAAAAAAAAAAAAAAATCATAAGGCATAGTGGATTCTGAAGTTTTTGTGGCTATCGGGCTGCTGCTCCACCTCTGCAGTAGATGAGGTGAGGACTCTGCTGATGAGAAAACACTGAGCACTGGTAATGTGAACTTAGGCTGGCTTCACACTGCGGTCAGGTCAGGTTTTGTGTTTCAAAACCAGGAGAGGAACTTGCAGAGAAAAAGTATAATTGAAAGATTGACACCTGTTCTAGGTTTTGGAGACACTCCTGGTTTTGGCACACAAAACCTGACCTGATCTGACCTGACCTGACCGTAGTGTGAAGCCAGCCTAAGTTGCCTCCTGCAGGAACAACTCCTCCCTTCTACTTTTTTGAAGGGATGATTTAATTCCCATTTCCAGTGCTCAGTGTCTGCTTAGTCCTGTGCTGCATTGCTTTAAAGGGAACCTGTCACCTGATTTTAAGCCCCTACTCTATCTCTAGCTGTCCCTACACCTTCCTAGCAGCTCCCTATCTATCCCTTTCTTATCTAAAGTGTCCCTAGTAAACATGTGTAAAAGAAGTATAAACTTACTGCAGTCCCCGAGGTTGGGGGACTGGGTAGGTGTGCCCACGCTTCCATCAGCACACCTCCGTGTTGTAATGCACGCCCCGCTGGGAGGCATTATCCTGTGTCCTCTCTGCCCCATGTCTTTGAAATCTCCCGCCCTCTTTGTATTTCTATGCACCGGCCGGACGTCACATCCGGCGCGGTGCATTATGGAGCCGGTCACGTGATCGGCCCTAGTGCATTATGGGCTTGATCACGTGATCGGCCCGGCTCCACGCATGCGCAATGCGCTTTTGAAGCCGGGCCGATCACGTGATCAAGCCCATAATGCACTAGGGCCGATCACGTGACCGGCTCCATAATGCACCGTGCCGGATGTGACGTCCGGCCGGTGCATAGAACTACAAAGAGGGCGGGAGATTTCAAAGACATGGGGCAGAGAGGACACAGGATAATGCCTCCCAGCGGGGCGTGCATTACAACACGGAGGTGTGCTGATGGAAGCGTGGGCACGCCTACCCAGTCCCCCAACCTCGGGGACTGCAGTAAGTTTATACTTCTTTTACACATGTTTACTAGGGACACTTTAGATAAGAAAGGGATAGATAGGGAGCTGCTAGGAAGGTGTAGGGACAGCTAGAGATAGTGTAGGGACTTAAAATCAGGTGACAGGTTCCCTTTAAAGCTGGGTGCCCAAAGTGCATTTTTTGAAGCACTTTTGCTTGCAGATTTTCTGAAATCTGCAAGGAAATCCTTCTGCCAGCAATGTCAATAAGAATCCTGATGTGTTGTGAAGATGCTCAGGATTTTTTTCTTTGCAGATTTTGGTGCAGAACAAATCCGCAGCAGGTCACTTCTATCTGCGTTTTTCTCATTGACATCATAAGAAAAACAAACGTAACAATTTGCAGCAAAACACACTTTTTTCCTACCAGAAGATGCAGATTTGGTGTAGAAATTTTGCAAAGTGAGCAAATAGCCTAAACCCATGAGGACTTGCTTGAAGCCCTTACATATTGGAGGTGGAAGGACAGGTGAGTTCCTAAAATAATAGGAACTCAATCCTGTTGAAGAATTCATGTTGTTTCCAAAATGCTCCTATTGCACTAAATGTGATTTATTCATTGATTTAACAGAAGTGAAGAATTTGAGAATACATTGAATATAAACAAAAGAAATTGTTTTGTGTGTATTTTTTTTTAATTGAGCACATTGACACCCACCTCCACACTATGCATCTGTTAGGGGGCATACAAAGAAAATATAAAAAAATGAAAGTCATAATTAAAAAATGAGCAGAGACACAATGTGGACCAAGCCTTACATGACTGCCCCCCTAATAACAAGCTGTAATAATTTCCATAAGTGCTCAGTACTCTTACTCTTCTAATGTCTTAGCACCTGTTTCACAGCATTACTGTAGTACTGTATACTAATGCACCAATGTTTTTCTTCCAGTAAGGTCACCAGTGATTTCCTAGTTCAAAAATGGATGAAGAGCCAGAAAGAACAAAACGATGGGAAGGCGGCTATGAGAGAACATGGTAAGACATTTACAAGATTGATACCAAAGGAAATAAAATACAGGGTGCTCTATAGTGTATTTATCCTTATAGAATGAATGGTTACTGCAAAACTATATAAAGTAGTGTGCTCACCCTATAAAAATGTGTTATCACCGGCACAATGTTGTTTCAATGTCAAAATAAGGTGCTAGTGATGAGCGAGTAGCAAAATATTTGTAATCTACTCATAACGAGTACTTTCCAATACACGCATATTCGTCCGAATGGAGAGTTCAATATTAGTCATTAGTCAATCAGTGATAGGCTTCGCCCACACATATCCAGCTATAAAACGAGATTTCTGGGGCAGGGCGGGAGGGTGGGCATTTTTGTGTTTTCAATGCATAAAACACCTTGCTGTGCCTCCCCCAGAGAGACCCTACCATTCAATCTGTCCTCACTGGGGTGCCGACTTCCTTTGTGTACTGACGGGAGCTGGCAATATGTGTCCGAGTGATAACGAGACACATCACAAGCACCAGCAATACTCGCTGAGTAACAATCACAAATATTGTACTATATGTGCGAATAGTAACGACTACACTCGCTCATCACTATGTGCTGCAACTTGACCCCAAATGCCGGTCAGCTATCAGATTAAAAAAAAAATGTTCGGAAGGGAATATGTATCTGAAAAAAATGTATATAAATGATATAATCAGGGGAGTGTGGTTAGACTCCCTTTCTCCCCCATCCTCTATCCTACTCTGTGTATTGGATGGTTTCTTGCTTCCTATACTCTGGCCCCTTCATGTTTAGGAGCTGGGGTAAACATCTCTGTTGCATTGTATTTCAATACTATGTAGGCGAACTCTACTGCTCTGATTCTAGCCTTTGTGAATATGTAATAATGCTGTTACTTTATTTAAAGTTCTGAAGGTTTTGGAAGAAAAGTAATACACTAATGGCATATTCTTTTATTATGTTATTAAACCTTCATATACTTTTACCTATTTTTTGTATTTGAATGTATGTTTTAAAAAAAATGGAAAAAGTTTAATGAAAATGATTAAAAAATAAATACTGTAATAAAGAGAATTATGAAAATGTGGAGATGGGCAGAAATGGATGTAACGGGATAAAACAGGACAAGTGTTTCAGCACTGGACCATTACTTTTGTTTTTGTTTTTTTTTACAATTTAATTGCATTATTAATTTTTATTAATCATCTTCATCAGTTTGTAACAAATGTGTTTTTTGTCTTTTCAAGGGAGGTTCTCAAAGAAGATGAATCCGGGTCACTGAAGGCTACAATTGATGAGATCCTGTTCAAAGATAAAAGGAAAAGGTAATAATCAATTAAACTCTTCACATAATACGAGATGCCCGTGTTGTCTGTCGTACAGTCACCACTCTTGTTTCCTATTAGGCATCCTTACATGTGTGACCAGTGTTGGACTGGGTGCCAGGTGCCCACCTGTAACATTGACTCTGGGGTCTACTGTTTACATATGTGCAAATATTACGTTACTCTCAGTCACAAATTAACTTTTGCTTCTATAGAATAATCTCATAGATTGTAGCTTGTGAGCTGGGCCCTCACTCCTTCTGGTCCAGAGTAATAGTCTGTATGGTCTCATATTATCTGTACATGTTCCCTCTAAATTATAAAGTGCTGGAAATATGTTGGCACTATAGAAATAAAAATTATTAATATAATAATAAACTGTGTAGTTTGTTATATTAACATTATAGTGAGTCAGGTGTATTGTGTCAACTACAGCTTATGTAGGAGGGTAGGGGGCACAGCTCTGCACAAGGAGCCCATGGAGGACTCACCTGATGCACTGTAGGCCAGTATAGGGCTGGGTATAACTATTGTACCACTTCTTGGACGTTATTGGCTCTCCTTGCAGAAATCCTAGTAGTGATCTGTCAGACATATGTCATCATAAGAGCAGACAGCAGATGGCGCCATATTAAATTGCGATTGGCTATTGAGTGATTGCCTGTAAAACCAGCATGCAAGCAAATTCTTATCCTTTGTGTCAATATATGTCAAATTGTTACATTACCAAGAGCAGCTTTATTTTATTTTTTTTCACTATATAATGTGTGTTTTTGTGTCTAATTTCACAGAGCATTTGAACATCATGGACAAGTCCGTTTGGGAATGGTAAGCTGGAGCTCGGGACTTTATGTCCAGACGTTTAAATAAAAAAAAAAAACATTGTTATGAGCTTTACACATATAACAAGGCAAAACATTTTCCAGATGCGTCACATGTTTGTGATAATTGATGGATCAAGAACAATGGAAGATCAAGACCTGAAACCCAACCGACTTACTTCTACCTTGAAAGTAAGCAGTTATGAGTCTGTTTTTAACTGGGTTTTTGTTTTGTTATTTTTTTTTTTGCATCAAATTAATACATATTTTTTATACAGTCTATTCCCTAGGAAAGTCATATGTTTAGATCAAATTTGAATGAAAAACCATGAATTTACTTTTTTATATGAATCACCTTTAGAAGTATACCGTATATACTCGTGTATAAGCCGAGTTTTTCAGCACAAAAAATGTGCTGAAAAGTCCCCCCCTCGGCTTATACACGAGTCATAGGCGACCCCCCCCCCATCGGTATACAGGCGCCCCCCCCATCAGTGGTATACAGGGCCCCCCCTTTGCTGCTGCACACCTGTAAAGTAATACATCATTATACTTATCCCTGTCGCTGTCGCCGCTCTGACACCGCGTTCCTCCGGGTCTTCATGCTTCCTCCTCCGGCGCACAGGCAATGACGTCATTACCTGCGCCCGCCGGTCACAAGCAGGAAGAAGCATGAAGACCTGGAGGAGTGCGGTGTCAGAGCGGTGACAGCAACAGGGATAAGTATAATGATGTATTACTTTACAGGTGTGCGGCAGCAAGGGGGGGCCCTGTATACCACTGATGGGGGGGGCCTGTATACCGCTGGGGCCTGTATACCGCTGGGGCCTGTATATATCACTGTGGAGGCTGCTGTAATACTGCTGGGGCCTGTATATACCACTGGGGAGGCTGCTGTAATACTGCTGGGGCCTGTATATACCACTGGGGAGGCTGCTGTAATACTGCTGGGGCCTGTATATACCACTGGGGTGGCTGCTGTATACCACTGGGGCTGCTGTATATACTGCTGGGGCCTGTATATACCACTGGGGAGGCTGCTGTAATACTGCTGGGGCCTGTATATACCACTGGGGAGGCTGCTGTATACCACTGGGGCTGCTGTATATACTGCTGGGGCCTGTATATACTACTGGGGAGGCTGCTGTAATACTGCTGGGGCCTGTATATACATCTTGGGAGGCTGCTGTATACCACTGGGGCTGCTGTATATACTGCTGGGGCCTGTATATACCACTGGGGAGGCTGCTGTATACCACTGGGGCTGCTGTATATACTGCTGGGGCCTGTATATTCCACTGGGGAGGCTGCTGTATACCACTGGGGCTGCTGTATATACTGCTGGGGCCTGTATATACCACTGGGGAGGCTGCTGTATACTACCACTGGGGAGGCTGCTGTATACTGCCACTGGGGAGGCTGCTGTATACTACCACTGGGGAGGCTGCTGTATACTGCCACTGGGGAGGCTGCTGTATACTGCCACTGGGGCTGCTGTATACTGCCACTGGGGCTGCTGCTGTATACTGCCACTGGGGAGGCCTGTATACCACACTGCTGGGGGCTGTATACCTGTGCTGGGGTCCACCCTCGGCTTATACACGAGTCAATAGGTTTTCCCAGGTTTTGTGGGCAAAAGTAGGGGGGTCGGCTTATACACGAGTATATACGGTACCTTCTTATACACTTCTCTTTTGTGTTGTGCAGGCTTTAGCACAGGGGTCTCAAACTCCAGGCCTCGAGGGCCACACACAGTTAATGTTTACAGGGATTCCTTAGCATTTGACAGTTTGAATCATCACTTGTGCAGGAGATAAATTACCAACTCACAAATGCTAAGGAAATCCTGAAAACATGCATTTCTCCTTCGCTCATTGGGGGACACAGACCGTGGGTGTTATGCTGCTGTCCACTAGGAGGCGACACTAAGCAGAATCTGCAAAAGAGTTACAGTGGATCCTCCTCTGCAGCATTACACCCCTGGAACAGGAAGTGCTTCTCCAGTTTTTGCTTAGTGTCTAGGAGGCACACACAGATTTTTTAGTGCTCCTAAAAAACTTCCGTTTTGAACCTTTTTCTTCAAGAAGAAGAAAAGTGGGTCTCTGACGAGACTCCCGGCATGGTCCCTCCTCGGCCCCCCATTGTTGGGGGCGCCTGGTTGAGGTCGACATTTTCCCCCCACATGCCGCTCCCTCCTCGGCCCACCACTGTTGGGGGTGCCCGGTTGAGGTTGAGACGAGGGTCCTCCTTCTCCAGTTCCCCACTGTTGGGGACCCTGGGTTGAGGTCGAGCCTGCACTGGAGCCCTCTGAAGGTGGACGGCAGCATCCCACCCTAGGTGGACGGCAGCATCCCTCCCTAATCACCCCCCTGGGGTTTTTAGGTTGAGACACCGCAGGTAGGGCACAAGCAGGCTGCAAAGTCACTATTCAGATGCCTCAGCTCGCTGAGTGCTTCTGATGAACACGGGCCGCAGCATTCAACTCTGCAGCACCAGGAGCCCCAGCTCTGCTGCATGCTCCTGAAGGGGCCGGGGACACTGCATCTACCGCAGCACACTCCAGAAGCCTCAGCCTGGCTGAGTACCTCTGATGGACACCCCAGGCCATTCCTGCCACGGCCTACCCTGGGTTTTCTAAGACCAGGAGACCCAGTCCCCTTGGGGTCTCCTGATGGGAGCTGCCACCCTGCTGCAGCATCTCTTCCCTCACTCCAGGAGATCAGCCTTCGCTGCTCTCTCCTGAAGGGGCCCATACTGTGAGCAGGAGCAACAGTTTTCTGGGCTCCTTACAGAACCAGCACAGTACCTGGACTCAAGGAGACCCAGTTCTCCTGATGGGGGCTGCCACCCTCTCCTTCACTCCAGTAGACCCAGTCCTCTGGGTTCTCCTGATGGGGGGGCTGCTGTGTGCCAGCGATCATGTGCCCACAGCCCCTGGGGCTCGGCCGGGTCCAGATCCGCTCCGGTCCCGGACCGCACCTCCGCGCCGGCCTGCCATCATTTGCGGCCTCTATTTTTACTTGAGGCCGCGGCTCCGGCCTAGCGCGGAGCCGCCGCCTCTTTTCCCGCCCCCGGCCCGCCTCCTGGATGACGAGTATGACGCGGACAGCGTCATGGAGGGGGCGGACTGGAGCTGCACAGGGGGCAGGACGGCTATTTCTGGCGCCTCTCGCTCATTGCGAGATTTCATACGCGCCTTTTGTTGTCAGAGTCCCGCCCCCCTCTGCCCATACAAGCCCTGGGCTGTGACTAGGGCACTCTAGTGATGGGCAGTCCGGCTCTTTTAGATGAGCCGGCTCTTTCGGCTCAGTTCACTAAAAAGAGCCGTCTCACAAAACGGCTCTTTTTTACAATAATCCTCTGCTACACCCTGTCATGAATACTGAACCTCCCCTGTACAGTGAGAAGCTTATTCTACACCTTTGTATGTATCTAGTGAAGCAGTAAAGACTGTTATTAGCATTATTGTTTCCTCAGATTGTCAGCTCTTCTGAACAGGGCCCTCGCTCCTCATTTGTATTCTCAACTTTTATTGCTTAAGCCCCCACACGAGCAGTGGCTGCCATTACAAAACATGAGATGGCTCAGTGGGCTGACGCTTATATATAATGTAAAGTTTTCATTATGCAAAGTGGATCCGAGCAGGGCTCCCTCCCTGCTGCAGCTCCACACGCTTCTCCCCTGCTGCACATGATAGCCAGGGGCTCTGTGGTCTTCGTCTACATACTTCCTCCCCCTGCGACAGCTCCGCACAGTACAGCTGACGCCAGGTGCCCTCAGTGGCCATTACATGATGACAGCAGCAGGTGCCAGGATCTGGAGCTTGGCAGGCCCCACTTACCCCCCTGCTGCATCTATCAAGTAGTCGGTGCCAAATGGGTTCAGCAGTGCCTCTCCTCTGCTGCAACCCTCAAGACACATACCTTGCAGCTGGGGCCCAGCGTTAAGGAACGCAGCGGCGCTCCCTCCTTACTGCAACTCTCAGGGCACTCAGAGGTGCTTCCTCCCTGCTGCAGTTTCCTAAGAAAAAGCTTGGCAACCGTCAATGGGCTACTGCCTCAAATGGATCCCCTGGTATCCAACTCTAGGCCTACACACAGTTGAGAAAACTACTTGGTGGTGGAATTACGAGTTTAACTCGCAGGTTCCTTCCTCGGCCCTCCAGTGTTGAAGAGCCCAGTTGAAGTTGATGTAACCTACAGTTACCTGACAACTGCAAGGGTCCCAGGACCGTTCGCCAATCCTCTCCAAATCCACAGCTGGAGCTCTGGTTGGCGGTGATGACAGTCAAGTCTCACAAGACGCAGGATGAAACACTGTGATCCGCAACTGCACAGGTACTTTAGCTACGGGTCTCTGGAAGGTGAGACCCATAGCATACTCCGTCCTCACCTCCCCACTGTTGGAGGCGCTGGGTCGTAGCCGAGATTGCTATATGCCATTCTCCTTCCTCGACTCCACACTGTTGGGGACTCGGGTTGAGGCTGCGACGGCACAAGGCCTGGCTGGCCTCCGTCCCCAGACTACAAAGACGAAACTCCTGGGTCGCAGTACGTGGAATGCGAGCCCTGTTGACAATCTCCTCACTATACCTATATTAGGTATTTAGGTTGAGATGACACGTGCGAGCACTCTGCACAGCCCGCTTCAAAGCAGGACCTCACAGACCCCCGACCACATTAACCCAATGGATGGGCCCTTCTGGACCCCGTCTGACCGTGACCCGAACCTGATTCCAGGCAATCTGTCCCTTCTCGACTCAGGAGCCGAAAAAGAGAATTCTCACTGTGGTATAGCGCTCGCGGTGTGCAGCGCAGGTCACCGGCAACTGACCTATTGTGGGCGCAGCCTCCGGTTTCGGCCAGCGCCGCTCCTGACTTCCGGCTCCTTCCGGAGCTTCGCGCCGGGTCTCTGCCATTCCCGGGCCCCGCGTTTTTACGCGAGGTTTTGGCCTAGCTGTGACTCGCTGGCTTACCGCCCGCCTGACGTCGGAGTTTACGAAGCGTCAGCACAGGGGGTGGGGCGAGGCTGAAAAGGACTGAAGCGAAAAGAATACAATGCTTTTTCCCAGCCTGAAGTTGGCTATGTCCATACTGCATTTCAACAGTCTCCTATATCTGGATGACTTTTTTATCAATGCATGACTTTAAAGGACTGCGATCACAGTGGCATTCGCACTGTGCTTATTAGGGGGCCGTCACACGCAACGATTTCTTGCCCGATATCGTTTAAGCGATCTCCTTTTTGATCGCTTAAGCGATATCGGGCAAGATATCGTTGCATGTAATCAAGCAATTTACGATGTTAAATCGCTTGATCGTGACATCGCTGATCTGAGGTCCGGTTCTCAGATCTAGCGATGAACGATGCCACGATCTGCTTCATCGTGGTGTATAACACCACGATGAACGATCTCCCAGCGGCAGAGCCTATGCTGGGAGATGGTAACTATGGTACACGTCGGGTAACTAAGCGACGCGCGGCCCTAGTTACCCGATGTGTACCATAGTAACGAGCGAGATCGCGGCTCCGCATCGCTGGTGAGTCTGTCTGTGTGACATCTCACCAGCGATGTGAGCGATATTGTAAGCGATTGCGCGTGCACGTGATCGCTTACAATATCGCTAAAGATATCTGTGCGTGTGACGGCCCCCTTAAGAAGACTCGGTGGGATCAACTCCGAGGTCTACCGCAATTCCAAAGCACATGCTGCTGCACAGCACACACATTCCAGGAATCCCAGCTCCGCTGCGTACTCCTAACGGCCACATGCTACAGCATCACGTATGGCGTCTCAGCCATATTGAACGCACAGCATCGCATGAACACAGCGGCCTTTTTTAGATGCAACACATCCACAGCTCTAGTCAATTTCCCTAGACAAATCACTGATTCTTCGTCTTGGAATCCGCAGCCTCCGTCAGAGGTCTCCTCAATCCTTCACAACTCCCATAAGAGTCCTAGACTGCATAGTGGCAGCTTGGGAGTCAGTTTCATTGGCTCAGCTGTCTCGCCGGCCTTTGCTAGTATCCATGCTCAGGCGTTGCACGAGAACAGGATGGGGTGTGATGTACCCCCATCACAATGCACATGGCAATAGTCTTGCCCTGTCTTGAAGATGCCCCTCAATCTACAAACATTCGTGCAGTATCTCTACTACTGAAATCTTTCAGTCACCTTCTGGCATTCGAACATGTCAGGATACAGTCAGACAATGCCACAGCGTAGCATATGTCAACCACCAGGGTGGAACCCGCAGTCTCTAAGCGATGACAAGTTCGCCACATCCTTCACTAGGTGGAATCCTTGGAACACTGTACTGCCAGCCGTTCTCATACCACGTGTGCACATCTGGGAGGCGGATTTCCTAATCCACCAAAGGATGGACTCAGGGGACTGCCCCTTCATCTAGAAGTCCTCCGTCGAAACGCCAACGCCAGGAATCCACAGATATGGACCTGACGGAGTCACGCCTCTATGCCACGGTCCCGGCCTTCCTGGTCTGGTATCAGGATCCACAGTCAGTGGCACAGACGCACTAGTCCAAGCCTGGACCGGTATCCGTCTCTCCTATATTCTTTCTCCACTAACGGATAGTCTGGAATATCAAACGAGAATGTCGCGGGATCGTCTCCGCGGTCTCAGACTGACCCACACGCGCTTGGTGCGTAGACTCGTCCGCATTATAGCAGCAGTACTAGGACGTCTCACAGACAGTCCAGACCTGCTCGATCACGGCCAGTTCTCTCTCAGAATTCCTCACATCCGAGGTTAATGGCGTAGCCTTTGAGACCTAGAATTTAACCCAAGAGGTTTTTTTTTTTTCCCAGGATATTGTAACGACCGTAGTCAAGAGAGGACACCAGCCTTATCAGCGATATCCCATCACACATGTGTAATTGTTTTTTTTTTTTTTGCTTGGGGCACCTCTAGAGGTAATTTCCCTTGGCCCTACTTCATGCCAGGGACTCTCCGTTTCTTCCACTCAGACCTAGACTCAGGTCTGTCCTTAGGGTCTCTTACACAGCAGGTTTTTTTTCAGCTGTTTTTTTCACCCGCTTACAAACATGTCTTGCCACCAGATGTCTATGAAATCCTTCCTTCGGAGGGTATGCTATTTAGGGTCTCCATACCACAAGACTACACCCGTGGGGACCTGAACTTGGTCCTCACGGCACTACAAGAACCACCTCTTCAGCCTCAATGGGATGTTACCTTAAGCATCCTCATCCAAATAGTAGTATGGCTCGGTGGCATTTATTTGTCTCTGCAGAAGTATCGGTACTTGCAGCGGTCTCATGTAATTAATTTTTTTCTAGTCTTCCATCTGGACAAGATTGTCCTATGGCTGGTTCCATTCTTCTTCTATGGTAGGTTTACTCCTTCCACCTACATGAAGAAATCTCTCTGCCATCGCCGCGCCCGACTCCAGTCCGTCCGGTCGCGGAGGACCTACGTATGCGGGACCTTGTCAGGGACCTACACGTCTAGGTATCCAGGACGGTGCCCTTCTAAGAGGTCGGATTCTCCTTTATCCTTCTTCCAATGGGCAGATATAAAGACACGTCAGCCTCTAAAGCTCACCTAACCAGGCGGATTCCTCTAACCATCCAAGACGCTTATACTTTCGAAAACTCATTCCTTCGGGAAGGTCACGGCACATTCTACTGTGACCGTGGAAGCCTCCTGGACAGTTCGGTGAGAAGTATCGGCGCAACCAGTGTATAGGCAGCCAAAAGGTCAACCTACACCCATACCCAAGCCAATATAGTGCTTGCACTCAGCCCTCGACAAACGCAGGTCCGGGTATCCATGTCCTCCAGGCGGCAGCAGCCTGCCTGTCGGTGCATAGTTCTTCACTGACCATGCTCAGTGTCGCTAGTTCCATTGTTCTTTCCCCACCCAGGGACTGCTTTGGGACGTCCCACGGTCTGTGTCCCCCAATGAGGCGAAGGAGAAAAGGAGATTTTTGTGTACTCACCGTAAAATCCTTTTCTTTTAGCCTCTAATTGGGGGACACAGCACCCTATTGCCCTTGTGGGCCTTTTCTACAGTTCTCATAGCTTATCAGCTGTTACATGGTTAACATGTTTACACGTTAGCCTATTATCTCTCTGTTAACTGTTGTCTGTTTTAACTTGTGCCTGTTTAGCTCCAGGCCTTGTAGTACTGTGAGCCTGTTTAGTTACAGGCCTTGTTATACGATTATGCTTCGTTAACTCTTCACTGTTTTCCACATGCGCCTGCTTAGTTTCAGGCCTTGTGGTACTAGTATTACTCTGCTAACTCTTAACTGTTTACACACGTGCCTGTTTGGTTTCAGGCCTTGTTACTCTGTTATTGCCATGCTAACTATATTTGTTTACACAGGTTGCCTGTGTAGACTTCCTGTGTCTCTGTTATTATCTGTTAACTCTCCTACTGCTTTAGCACAAAACTGGAGAAGCACTTCCTGTTCCAGGGGTGTAATGCTGCAGAGGAGGATCCACTGTAACTCTTTTGCAGATTCTGCTTAGTGTCGCCTCCTAGTGGACAGCAGCATAACACCCACGGTCTGTGTCCCCCAATTAGAGGCTAAGAGAAAAGGATTTTACGGTGAGTACACAAAAATCTCCTTTTTGTGCGGCTCTTGAGGCCTGGAGTTTGAGACCCTGAATTAGCAGGAGGGGTTATCACATTGTCAGTAGAAGAAGAAGATTAAATGACTAGATGTCTGGTCTTTTGTACTGCTAGAGATGAGATAGAAAGGATGACATTGTAATCCATCATCCATATAATACATCATCAATACCAGAGGGAGGATATACATCTCCCCTTGTCATTAAAGGTACCGTTACACGTCGCAACATTGCATGCAATTTCACTTGCAACTTACTCATTGCAGTGAAATCATGGACACATTGTTACATTTGTACACAGCAACAATGTGTCCATGATTTCACTGCAACCAGTAAGTTGCAAGTGAAATTGCATGCAATATTGCGACGTGTAAAGGTACCCTAAGGGTTAGAGTGCTCATCATAACTTCTGTAGACAATAATAGTGATTTCTGCTATTCTCCCATTGTCTCCTCTTAATTACAGTTGGACTTGGTTAATCATTTTAATGTGGCTCTGTCATCTTAATTTTATTTTGTGAGGCAATGCTTATATGACAATGACAGTTTAAAAAAAAAAAAAAAAAAAAAAAACAATTTTGTGGCTAAATATTTTAGGACAAACCTCCTTTTTTACTTCAGTTGAAATGCTTTGGTCACCATTGACAATGGCATCTATGGGGTTAAAAAGCTAGGATCAGAGATGTGTCTGGTACCAGTCGTTTTGGCAGTGACAGCTGTAATATACATCAGGCACCAGCTGAGGATGGACTGTGGCTTCCACAACTATGTGCCATGTTTTGGAACTGTTGTTTTAATTTCATAAATCAGTAGTACGCATGAAAATAAGCGACTTTGTAATATATCTGATTAGAGAAATCTGCTTCTTTCTCTGCCAGAACTGATCAATTCTGAGGTCAAATCTGTATTCAGTGAAGACTTTCCCATTACTGAGATAGGAGAGGGCAGCTGTTACCGATGAGATTCTATGACAACAGGAGGGGGAGGAGCTAGTGACAGAGGTAGGGGCTATATGCAGAGCCCCACCCCCTCCTTCCTCTTCTATCTATCTATCCTGGGCAGCACTACCAAGCAAAACCTGTATAGAAAAGTGTCCAGCAATCCTCCTTAATATAATCGAAATAACAGGCAGCACTCCCAAATTAAAGGTGATAAAGTGGACTCTTTACTGATCCATAGTGGCAGTAAAGGTGACTCTTCTTTCTCAAGCAGTGAGCTCACACTTAGTTTAGTCTTATATAGCGTCATGACATGTTCAATCCATCAATTAATTAATTAATTTACTATATACAAACAGCTGATAGCATGGTGGTTACCAAATGTGCATTACAGAATATATGCTCAAGACCAGTCTACTGGAATATTTAAAGCACTTCATAGTGCATGAAAACATTCTCAGTATGGATCATGTCATCTTTCTTATGAGGGTACTATGGGCATAACTGTTAACATTAATAAGAGGATCTTACTGTACAGTGGTAACTGAGGTGCTTATCTGCGGCAGCCGGTGGTGTCCATTTCTGCCCTATTTTAGACCATAATGCACCGCTCCCACAGCCAATCACTACAGTCACCTGGTCATGCGCATTGGACACATCACCGACCGTCGCCATTTTGCTTGAGGGCACCACTGCCCTTCGTATACATACAAACCGCAGCTCTGATTAGGCATGGTGTATGGCTTTATAAATGTGATGGCCACATATAATAAGGACTCCTTAATGAAATCCTCGCTATTGTGTCACTGTTTATTAGGGATAACCAATATGAACTCGGCCTCCCTTCACAGTATTCACCATCACACAGCGCACAAACAACCAGGGGTCGCCAAAGGTGCAAACTTCATTCAGCTTATATTTTCATACTAGACAACTATCCATTTGTTTCAACTATAGGAAAGGCATATAAGATGATGTATAAAAAAATCAATAATCTTCAAAATATCTTAACTAGCATTTTTATGTACCCTTCATAATCATGTTGACATCATCTTCACAGCAACTTATATCTGTAAAACACCAAAAAAAAGTTTTTCAATTAAAAACAATGCACTTTTGGTAACCACCATGCTATCAGCTGTTTGTATATAGTAAATTAATTAACTAATTGATGGATTGCACATGTGATGACACTATAAGACTAAAGTAAAGGCCCTGTCACACAGAACGAGTTCACTAACGAGATCGCTGTTGCGTCACAAATTTTGTGACGCAACAGCGATCCCGTTAGCAATGTCGTTCTGTGTTACACGCACCAACGATCTGGCCCCTGTTGTGAGATCGTTGATCGTTACACACTGCTCTGGGTCATTTCTACGTCGTTGCACTCCCGCTGGGAACGCTACATCGCTGTGTTTGACAGGGAAAATTATTAGCAATCTCAATGCTACGCTATGGAGTGAAAATTCCCAACGACCTCGGTATAATTCTGGATCGCTGGTGAGCTGTTTTTCACACATTGCTGGTGAGATGCCTGTTTGACATCTTACCAGCGATGTGAAAAATTATGCACTAGCGATCTCTGCACATCGTTATCGGGATCGCTGGTGCATCGTTATGTGTGACTGGGCCTTAAGTGTGAGCTCACTGCTTGAGAAAGATGAGTCATCTTTGAAACATTGCCACTATGGATCAGTAAAGAGTCCACTTTATGACCTCTAATAATTTGGGAGTGCTGCCTGTTATCTATCTATCTATATCTATCTATCTATCTATCTATCTATCTATCTATCTATCTATCTATCTATCTATATCTATCTATGTGTCCTGGAACAAACAACCAGAAAAAATTCACTGCAGCACTCAGTTACTACCAAAAATGTACACATGCTAACAAGCGGTTTTTATATGAGGAAAAATGTAAAAACTTATGTTTTTTTTTTTCCTTCAAAAAAATCAATATTCTTATCTTTTTAATCACTGGGGTTCTTGGTACATATATTTCGGCTCTCTGCTTTCTCATCAACCACTCCACGGTGACCCCAGATCTGATGAGTCCTACGCTGACATCCCTGTCCTCCCTATCCCACTTCACTTTTCTGGTTATTTTTTCCAGCATTGCAGCTTGCACCAGTTCACACTATATCTTGAGTGCTGTGCAGTTTTTTTTCTGTTTATGTCTAATATGTGGAGTTGCTGGCTCCACAGCTACACTTAGCACCCTCATCGCCCCAGGTGGTCTGCGATTGAGATGGTGTCCACCCACTTAGAAGTGGAATAGGGGGGACAAGGAGGACAGGGATGTCAGCGTAGGACTCATCAGACCTGGTGTCACCGTGGAGTGGTTGATGAGCAAACTGATATTGGCCAATATATGTACCAAGAACCCCAGTAAATAAAAAGATAAGAATATTGAGTTTTTTTAAAACAAAAAACGTACGTTTTTACATTTTTTCTTCATATTATACCGCTTGTTAGCATGTGTACATTTTTGGTAGTAACTGAGTGCTGCAGTGAATTTTTTCTGGTCGGTCTGTCTGTCTTCATTTATATGTCTTACATAGAAGCTCCACAGTAACAGCTGCCATCTCCTGTCTCGGTATTGGGAAAGTCTTCACTGAAGACAAATTTTACCTCAGAAATGAGAATTGTGATAATAACTGATCAATTCTGGCAGAGAAAAAAGCACATTTATCTGATCAGATATATTACAAAGTAGCTTATTTTCATATGTACTATTGATTTATGAAATAAAAATTAAAACAATGCTTTTGCTCTAAACTTTTTTCAGTTTGCAATTTGATGAAAGTAAAGATCTGTTTTGGTTTCAGATCCCCTTTACATTTTCTGTTTTTTTATAACCTTATTCACAGTATGCTAAATCCATTGTATTAGTTTATTTAACATTCATTGATTTACAAAAGCAATCACATTTTTTTATTTTTTTATATTTTTAGCTGCTGGAGTATTTTGTGGATGAATACTTTGATCAAAACCCTATAAGTCAGGTACTGCATTTCCAATGTGTTTTCCAATTTGTTAGTTGCAACTTTGCCAGAAGCCTTACAGGGGGGTGTTATCAAGTTCTTAAATTACCTTAATTAGTTAGACGGCATGAAAATAAGCAAGTTTGCAATTGGCTTTCTTTTCTTCTATCTTGCATCATTCTACTGCAATGACAGCTTTTATCTTTCGTAGTGTACAGCTATTTTTCCATGGAGCTCAGCCTACTAATGTCTAGCCCAGAGTGTGCAGTATTTACATTCCAGGAGGGGAGGGTAACTCTTAGGGCCACTTTACACACACCAACTTATCTGTCCAACTTCTGACCAACTTACTGGTTGCAGTGAAATCATGGACACATTGCTCCATTTTGTGACTGTGTACAATGGAACAATGTGTCTATGATTTCACTGCAACCAGTAAGTTGGTCAGAAGTTGGACAGATAAGTTGGTGTGTGTAAAGTGGCCCTTAACATACCAGTTGGCTCTCTCTTGCCCATTGATTTCTATACAGCAATTATCTGCTCACCTCCTTCCCTCTTCCTTTCAGGTCATGAAGAGCTCCTCTTATCAATTCTGTGGAATCACATTTCCCCCTTCCTCAGCCCTCAATATTATTATAGATTGACTAATAGTACAGCCCTGAGGGCCCCTTTACACACGGCTACATTTCTAGGGTGGCTACAGGTAACTTACTGGTTGAAGTGAAATCATGGAGAGATGATTCCATTTGCACACAGCAAGAAGATAGAACCTTGTCTCCATGATTTCACTGCAACCAGTAAGTTACCTGTAGCCACCCTAGAAATGTAGCCGTGTGTAAAGGGGCCCTGATACTCACGAATGCTGTTACTTAATGAGGAGTGCCTGCCTTACTAGAAACCAGAAAGTAAGGAGACTGCAGAGTTGTGAGCTGCTTAAGAGTCAACTTAATATCCCTTTAATTTGCAGGTACAGAAGAGTAGTCTTTTCTGCAGTTACATTTGCTTTACCTTTTTCTTGGATTATGCTGTGGTTTAGTCTCCAATATCATATTTACTATGGCTATTTCTATTCTGTATCGCCTGTTTCATCCTGGCATATAGCCCCCCATCCTGGTATATAGCAACCCTCCCCCTTCCTTGGATATAGCACCCCAATCCTGGGATACAGCACTCCCCATCCAGGAATATAGCACCCCCCATCCAGGAATATAGCACCCCCCATCCTGGGATATAGCACGCCCCATCCTGTGATATTGCACCCCCCCATCCTCAGATATTGCACCTCCCCATCACTGTATATGGCCCCCCATGCTGCCGCTCACACTAAAATAATAAAGGGTATAACATACCTGTCCGCTGTCATCTCCGTCTCTCCCTCTGCATCATCTGCCTTGCTTCCTGTCTGTGGCACTGTGCGTCCCCGGGGCATCCGATCTTGTGACCAGGATGCGCAGCGATGACATCACTGTGCAGTGTCGGTCACATGATTGGATGCACCGGGGACGCACAGAGCCACAGACTGGAAGCCAGACAGGTCATGCTGCAGAAGGAGAGACTGAGAGGACAGCGGACAGGTATGTTACATCGTTTAATATCTTAGTGTGTGCGGCAGCCATTTACAGGATGGGAAGGTCAGTACACTTAGTGTACTGTAATATACACTGCTTCCTGCTCACCTCTCAGTTCTGTAGCAGGCACTGAGAGGTGATGGACAGCCGGATTCAGTGTATATGTTTCTGGTACGCTTTGAATCTACACAGCTTTCCCTGGCTTCTGACTGTCTGTGTGTAAGTGCATGTAATCTCTCTATTTTACTATTTTCTTACCTATCATGTCCATGCTGTGTTGCATCCCTCATGATTTTTCCAGCATGTCTTGGACTGGCCCCTCCAACCCCTCCCTCTTTTTATGACCTCTGTTTAGCTCTCAGTATCTGGTTAGTCCTTACCCACCTAACCCCTTATCCACACCTGATTATCCTTAGCTGCAGATATATTCAGAACCATGAGTCTGATCCAGACTCTAGTCTGATCCAGGAATCTTTCAAATTTCATCTTTTCAAGTATAGCTTTCTAAGTACAATACTTTGAAATAGACTAGTAATGGACTGGAATTGACTGGAAGGTAATGGGATAGAAAGTCACTACAATGTGTCTGTTTCTTTTCACTTTCACTCCCATACTATTTCATTTCTTACTAACTCCTCTAATCCCTCCACCTAGTAAGGAGCTAGTCATTTCTCCCTCCATCCTCCCCAGCCAGCTCACCTCCTCCCCAGAACTATTCCTCCACATACAACCTTTTTTCTCCAGACACACACAGTCACATCATGCCCTATTCTGCTCCCACCTTCTATCGCTCTGTCTGCTGCTCCTCATTGCTGGCGATGTATCCCCAAATCCTGGCCCTCCTCACCACATCACCACACTCATTTCTAACACACTACCACAATCCTCTACAGGTTTTCATAACCCTGATAACCTCATACCCATTCATCTTGTCCCCGCTCTCCCGATTCCCCTACCAGGAGCACTATGGAACGCTCGCTCTGTCTGCAACAAACTGTCGTACGTCCATTACCTCTTTATCACTAAGAAACTCTCCTTCCTTGGCATCACTGAAATCTGACTCAGCCCGTCTGACACGGTCTCTCCTGCTGCACTTTCTTGTGATGGATTAAATCTATCTCACACCCCTCACCCCAACAATAAACGGGGTGGAGGAGTTGGCTTGCTCCTGTCCGATAACTGCTCCTTTAACCCAATTCCACTACCTCCCTCCATTACTGTTCCCTTCTTTGAGGTGCACTCTGTCTGCATTTATTCTCCCTTCAAACTCCAGCTGGCTGTTATCTATCGCCCCCCAGAGCTAGCCATCACCATCTTTCTCGACCACTTCACCACCTGGTTACTTCATTCCCTTTCTGCTGACATCCCCACTATCATCATGGGTGACTTCAACATCCCCATTGACACCTCCACCTCGGCTGCTCCCAAACTTTTACCACTGACTACCTCCTTGGCCTCACGCAATGGTCCTCCGCAGCCACTCAAAAAGATGGCCACATGCTGAACCTTATCTTCACCCGCCTCTGTTCCCTTACTAGTCTCTCTAACTCACCCCTCCCCCTGTCTGACCATAACCTACTGACATTCTCTTCCCTCTCCTCTCCTTGTGTGCAACAGCCACCCTGCCAGCTCAGCCATCCTCGCAGAAATCTCAAACATCTTAATTTACACTCATTCTCTGAGTCCCTTCTCCCTCTTACACACATACAGTAGTTTCCTTACATGAGACAGGTGCTGCAGCCACTTTAAATAACACTACAATAACAGCAGCGCTTGATTCAGCCGCTCCCTTCACGCACACTAAACACCAACAGGCAACCCTGGCTGACCAGCCTGACCAAAGAACTGAGACGGGCCTCCAGGATAGCTTAGCAGAGATGGAAGAGATCCCGTTCTGCCAAGCACTTTTGTCGCATACAAGCAGTCCCTTGCCACGCCACGCTCGCTGCTGCAAAACAAACTTCTCATCTCTCATATCCTCCCTGTCTCACAATCCTAAACAGCTATTCAAAACTTTCAATTCTCTACTCCGTCCCCCAGCACCTCCTCCCTCTCTTCTCATTTCTGCTGAAGACTGCCTCTTTCTTTAAGCAGAAGATTGATAACATCAGAGAAAGCTTTGGCCCACAGCACCCTATGTCCCTCCTTATAACTGCTCAGCCCTGTTCTTTCAAAACCAGCTTCTCCACTTTGACAGAAGATCAGCTCTCCTTCCTTCTGTCAAGATAACATCTCCCCACTTGTACGCTTGACCTGCTCCCCTCCACCTCATCCCCAACCTCGCTGCAGTCTTCATCCCAACCCTAACACATCTCTTCAAGCTTTCACTTACAAATGGTGTCTTCCCCTCATCCTTCAAACATGCCTCAATCACAACCATCCTCAAAAAGTCTTTCCTCGACCCATCCTCTGTGTCTAATTACTGCCCGATATCACTTCTCCCTTATACTTCAAAACTGCTGGAACAGCATGTCCATCTTGAACTGTCCTCCCACCTCTCCTCCTGCTCTCTCTTTGACAGGTTGTAGTCTGGTTTCCGACTGCATCACTCTACTGAAACTGCCCTAACTAAAGTCACCAATGACCTACTAACTGCCAAGAGAAAGTGACACTACTCCGTCCTCCTCCTCCTCGACCTGTCTTCTGCCTTTGACACTGTACACCTGGGGTGGGGAACCATTTTTCTGCTGAGGGCCATTTGGAAATTTCTACAATCCTTTGGGGTCATACAAAATTATCAACTTGAAAATTACCTGCTATATTTGGTTAAACAATCAACTCACCCCTACTGTGGTAGCTGGAGCTGATTCTTTTTGGCATGGGTGATATTGGTCATGTTGCTTCTCAACTGCTTTTCCAAGTTTGCTAGAGCCCTAGACCGCACCAGGGAGGCTGGGAGCATATACCTCACTGGGGAGGCTGAGACTGGGACAGAGATCACTGGAGAGCTGGATTGAATGGGCAGACAGCTGGCAAAACGTGTCTGCTAGCCTGAGCACTGCTGTTCCCAGGAATCTGCCTGGGGGCTGCAAAAAGTCGTTGAGGGCCGCATTCGGCCCTGGGGCCTGAGATTCCCCAACCCTGCTGTAGACCATTCCCTCATGTTACAGATTCTCTCATCTCTTGTCATCACAGACTTGGCACTGTCCTGGATCTTGTCGTATCTAACAGACTGGACATTCAGTGTCTCCCTCTCCCACATCACCTTCTCACTTCGCCCCCTGTCCATCGGTGTTCTTTAAGGCTCAGTTCTAGGACCCCCTACTCTTCTCCATCTACACCTTCGGCCTGGGTCAGCTGATAGAATCCCATGGTTTGCAGTATCATCTCATCGCTGATGACACGCAGATCTACCTCTCTGGACCTGACATCACCTCCTTACTGAGCAAAATCCCACAATGTCTGCCCGCTATTTCATTCGTTTCTGCTCGCTTTCTAATACTGAACATGGACAAAACAGAATTCATTATCTTTCCCCATCTCACTCTACCCCTCCACCTGACCTATCCATCAAAGTCGATGGCTGCTCACTTTCCCCAGTCCTGCATGGACGATGCCTCAGGGTGATCCTCAACTCTGCCCTCTCTTTCAAGCCACATATCCAATCCCTTGCCACCTCCTGCCATCTCCAACTCAAAAATATCTCCCGAATTCGTACATTCCTTGACCAAGAAACAGCAAAACACTCGTGCATGCCCTCATCATCTCACACCTTGACTATTGCAACCTCCTACTCTCTGGCCTCCACTCTAGCACTCTTGTACCACTCCAATCTATCGTAATCTCTGCTGCCTGACTTATCCACCTGTTTTCCCGTTATTCCCCAGCCTCTCCTCTGCCAAGCCCTTCACTTGCTTCCTGTTGTCCAGAGGCTCCAGTTCAAAACCCTAACTATGACATACAAAGCCATCCACAACCTGTCTCCTCCATACATCTGTGACATAGTCTCATGGTACTTACCTACACGCCATCTCCGATCCTCTCAAGATCTCCTTCTCTACTCCCCACTCATCTCTTCTTCCCACAACCGCATACAAGATTTCTCCCGTGCTTCCCCCATACTCTGGAACTCTCTACCCCAACACATCATACTCTCGCCCACCGTGGAAACCTTCAAAAAAGAACCTGAAGACTCGCCTCTTCCAACAAGCCTACAACCTGCAATAATCCTCAGTCTACTGAACCACCAAACGACCAGCTCAACCCTCTCGTAGTGTATCCTCACCCATTCCTTGTAGACTGTGAGCCCTTGCAGGCAGGGTCCTCTATCCCTCTGTACTTATGTGTGCCTTGTATTGCTCATGTTTATTGTACTTGTCTGTGTATGCCTTTTTCTCATGTAAAGCGCCATGGAATAAATGGCGCTATAATAATGAATAATAATAATATTACAGTGGGTAATTAAGCGGGGACATGTGACCATAGGCTGCCTTTGCAGCCTGATCCAGACACTCCTCCAGCTGCTCCAGAGCCACCCACCCCCCAGGACAGCCCCAAATTCGCACAGCCCTGTATATTCAGACCATACGATGCACACCCCACTTTACCCCACAATCTGAGGATAAAAAAGTGCGTTTTATTGTCTGAAAGATAGAGTAACTTTTTTAAACCTATTGTGAAGCGCTGCAGAATATGTTGGCGCTATATACTGTAAATAAAGATTATTATTATTAGTGATGGCAATTGTTCTCTGTTAGCCAGTTTTATCCACTATGAAAATCTAATGTAATCTGTGGTAAAAGCTTTATGAGCATTAAATTTTGTTTTATCTTTTTATGTTCTTTATTTAATTTAGATTGGTCTCCTTATCACAAGAAATAAAAGAGCTGAAAAGCTGACAGAGCTGGCTGGTAAGATCTGCATGTATTTTATCCTATTGGATTATTATAATGTGTTCTGTAATTCTTCCTAGCCCAACACTTCCCTGCTTCGTCAAATAGCTCACCTCCTTCTAATTCCCTTCAATACTACACACATGAATACAGCTATATAAGAGGTGGTGGGGCCAACACAGCATTCACAATACAGCTGATCAGAGTCTCAGGTTACCTCAGGCAGGGACAGTGCTGAGCTAAGGCTGTCAGCACACAGTTCTTGTGATTTTCTCTAATCTCTGCATTCACATGGGCTCTGCTCCGTGTTATCAGCTGATTGCACAGAGCATAGTGATGTTAATGGAGGAGTCAGATAAAATCACAGGAGCTGTGTGCTGAAAGCCTTAGCTCAGCACTGTCCCTGCCTGAGGTAACCTGAGACTCTGATCAGCTGTATTGTGAATGCTGTGTTGGCCCCACCCTCACTATTATATGGCCATATTCATTGTGGAGCTGAAGCCGGATTTCCCTGACAATTAGCATATGTCAGGTTTAGAAACAGCCTTGAGGGGACATCTTCTGGAATGTTTTTGAAAGGTTTTCTTCCAGATTTCACCTATGAAGTATATTTGAAAGTTTATTATAATCACTTCCTCTACATTATTATTAAACTAGAAATGAGCCCGATGCTATCGCATCGGGAGTGCGGTGAATAAACATCTGTGTATGCTTAGTGGTGCTGACAGGAGCAGTGTACATGTGTCACACCGTTTGCGCTTTTGCGGAGGCGCAGTTCGTGGACTTGCGGCCACGAACTAACTGTGCCTTAGCAACTGACAGTGCCAGTGCCGCAATGCATTATGGGATAGGGTTACATCCCCCACTGGCAATTATACTGCAATGCATTATATGGGATTCGAGTACAGCTGCCAACTGGCAATTATATATTAGATAAAAATGTAAACGGCGGCTACACATTAAAGAGTATGTGACTCACCGCGGCCGGCTGACTCCGGTTTAGACAGGCGATTCTTCTTCCCTCCTTGTCACGGGTGGACCGCGCCTGCCGGTAGTGGGGCCCGATGTAGTGCAGATCAAAAGTGAAGACGTCTTCGTGGAACAGATTAAAAGGGGTTTAATTTGTTTTATTCGTGACGCCACCTATGAGTAGATTCGGTAAGGGCTACCGACGCTGCGGAACCCCCGGGGGGATGGACAGCAGCAAGATGTTACGCTCCCCACAGGCTGAGCGGTGATCCCCGGGGGCTGGAGCTGCTCAAGATGTTGTGCGGCAGCTGCGGTTACCTTATTGTGCGGACGGATAGTTCATAAGGAAGCACGGACACAGGTAGTCTCTGCAACGGGTCTTTACTGTAACCAGCAGGCAGTACATGGCATACAGTGGTTGAGTAGTAGACCGGGTGGACTCAGCAGTGATAGTGTTCCTCAGAGATCCGCAAGTGTTCCTCCATTCTACCTACTTAGTTTGTTGCCAGCGTCGCCCAGGAATACCAGGTCGGGTACCGGGAGGCTGCTTCAATGCCCTATCCATGATGTACGTTCTGGATGCTTTGGGGAGCCTTGGATCCCTCAGTGGGTACACCGCTGGTTAGACGACTGGAAACTGGCTGGTGGTGGGGTGCTCCTGTAAAGCTGATCCTCCACTCTTCTGGTTCGCGTGGCAGAGGTGAACTGCTGCCAGCTTCGGTACCAGTGAACCGGCTGTGAGTTGTGGGCACGGGAGTCTTTTGGGAACCCGTGTAGATATGCCCATTCCCGGTGGTTAAGGCCTCACGTGCTGACACCCGACCGGTGACGGCCCAGGGGCCCGCACGGGGTGCGGAGCCCCCGCTCCTCTCCAAGTTCTAGTCTGCTCTTGTCAGGTTCTAGATCCTCCTTCGTTCTCTAGATTACTGTGTGTTCTACTACACTACCCTAACACTCCACCCCCCAGGACCTATGATTGGTCCCCTGTTCTAGGTGTTGCATGTTGGGTTGGATCTCCAAGTTAACTATTTCATTGCTGAGTCAGAGGATATTGCGGCTGCATTTGGGCTGCAATACCCTCCTGTGACGCACTCGTTGCGGGGCGCCACACTCCCCCTTGGTTGAATACGCTTGTCCCCAAGCGTCACACTACTCACATTACAGAGGTTTTTATATTTTATAACAGGTAATACACTTTTAAGGTAATAAGTTTTTGAAAACTATAAGAGACAATTACCTTTCACAACTGGTTCAGGACCCAACAAGAAGGGGGGCACTGCTGGACCTAATATTAACAAACAGGCCGGACCGCATATCAAATATACGGGTTGGAGGTCACTTGGGTAATAGTGATCATAACTTAATAAGCTTTCAAGTATCCTTTACTAAGACGTGTAGTAGAGGGGCCACAAGGACACTAAACTTCAGGAAGGCAAATTTCCAACGGTTGAGAGATGATCTTAGTGCAATAAACTGGGACGATGTCCTGAGACATAAAAGTACACAACACAAATGGGAGATGTTTATTAGCATCCTGAATAGGACCTGTGCACAATATATACCCTATGGGAATAAGCATGCTAGAAATAGGAGGAAACCACTATGGCTAAATAAAGCGGTAAGAAGTGCAATATGTGACAAAAAGAAAGCATTTAGGGAATTAAAGCAAGTAGGTAGTGATGAAGCATTAAATAAATACAGAAAATTAAATAACATTTGTAAAAAGCAAATCAAGGCAGCAAAGATTGAGACAGAGAGACTCATTGCCAGAGAAAGTAAAAAGAATCCCAAAATATTTTTTAACTACATAAATAGTAAGAAACTAAAAAATGATGGTGTTGGCCCCTTTAAAAATAGTCTGGGTGAAATGGTGGATGAGGATGAGGAAAAAGCAAATATGCTAAATGACTTTTTTTCAACAGTATTTACACAAGAAAATCCCATGACAGACAATATGATCAGTGATAACAAAAATTCTCAATTAAACGTCACCTGCTTAACCCAAGAGGAAGTACGGCATCGTTTAAAAATCACTAAAATTGACAAATCCCCGGGCCCAGATGGGATACACCCCAGAGTGCTGCAGGAATTAAGTACTGTCATAGATAGACCATTATTTTTAATATTTAAAGATTCCATAATAACAGGGTCTGTACCACAGGACTGGCGTATAGCAAATGTGGTGCCAATATTCAAAAAGGGGACAAAAACTGAACTTGGAAATTATAGGCCAGTAAGCTTAACCTCTACTGTGGGTAAAATCCTAGAGGGTTTTCTAAGAGATGCTATACTGGAGTATCTGAAGAAAAATAACCTCATGACCCATTATCAACATGGTTTTACGAGGGACCGTTCCTGTCAAACTAATCTAATAAGCTTCTATGAAGAAGTAAGTTCTGGACTGGACCAAGGAAATGCAGTGGATGTGGTGTATATGGACTTTTCAAAAGCTTTTGATACGGTGCCACACAAAAGGTTGATACATAAAATGAGGGCAATGGGGATAGGGGAAAATATGTGTAAGTGGGTTAAGAACTGGCTTAGTGATAGGAAACAAAGGGTGGTTATTAATGGAACACACTCAGAATGGGTCACAGTTAACAGTGGGGTACCACAGGGGTCAGTGTTGGGCCCGCTTCTATTTAATATATTTATTAATGACCTTGTAGGGGGCATACAGAGTAGAATCTCAATATTTGCAGATGACACTAAACTCTGCAGGGTAATCAATACAGAGGAGGACAATTTTATATTACAGGAAGATTTATGTAAACTAGAAGCTTGGGCTGCTAAATGGCAAATGCGCTTTAATGGGGATAAATGTAAAGTCATGCACTTGGGCAGAGGAAACAAAAGGTATAATTATGTGCTTAATTGTAAAACACTGGGCAAAACTGTCACTGAAAAAGACCTGGGTGTATGGGTAGATGACAAACTCACATTTAGTGGCCAGTGTCAGGCAGCTGCTGCAAAGGCAAATAAAATAATGGGATGTATTAAAAGAGGCATAGATGCTCATGAGGAGAACATAATTTTACCTCTATACAAGTCACTAGTGCGACCACACTTACCTCTATACAAGTCACTAGTGCGACCACACTTAGAATACTGTGTACAATTCTGGTCTCCGGTGTATAAGAAAGACATAGCTGAACTAGAGCGGGTCCAGAGAAGAGCGACAAAAGTTATTAGAGGACTAAGGGGTCTGCAATACCAAGACAGGTTATTAAACTTGGGGTTATTTAGCTTGGAAAAACGAAGGCTTAGGGGTGATCTTATAATAATGTATAAATATATGAGGGGGCAGTACAGAGACCTTTCTAATGATCTCTTTACTCTTAGGCCTGAGACTGGGACAAGGGGGCATCCTCTACGTCTGGAGGGAAGAAGGTTTAATCATAATCACAGACGCGGATTCTTTACTGTAAGAGCAGTGAGACTATGGAACTCTCTGCCACATGATGTTGTA
This sequence comes from Allobates femoralis, assembly GCA_033576535.1. Classification (NCBI taxonomy): domain Eukaryota; kingdom Metazoa; phylum Chordata; class Amphibia; order Anura; family Aromobatidae; genus Allobates; species Allobates femoralis. Next base: position 770,113,877 of record JARQOC010000003.1, read on the forward strand.
ATGAGTGAGTCACTACTAACATTTAAGAAGGGCCTGGATGCCTTTCTTGAAAACTATAATATTACCAGTTATATATACTAGATTCATTGATAGGGCGTTGATCCAGGGAATTAGGCTGATTGCCGTATCTGGAGTCAGGAAGGAATTTTTTCCCCCAATGTGGAGATTAGTGTTGCCACATGGGTTTTTTTTTTTGCCTTCCTCTGGATCAACATGTTAGGCTATGGGTTGAACTAGATGGACTTAAAGTCTTCCTTCAACCTTAAAAACTATGTTACTATGTTTTATTAATGACAGGTCATTGTATGCATAAAAGTGAAAAGGTAGATAAACAGGTTAACACTTTACGCGGACCCGGCGGTCGGCCGGCTGTCCTTAGAATAAAAGTTCAGGCTGTAGCCGCCAAGTCGCGGTGTTACGGTGGAAACAGGAAGAAGTCTCTTTTAATAGCAAAGTTCAAACAACAACTCAAGTCACTGATGGATGGCAGTGTTCCGGACTCGTATAGCGAACCACCCATCACGGCATATATGGCGCTCATAGGTTACTATGTCCCCTCTATACAAGTCTCGGCTTGGATGGCCTCGCGGTAGGTGCGATTCCACATCACGGCGCCCCACAAACACTTCAGTACTCACACCCTCCTCCCTTACGAATCCCCACCCGGTGGACAAGTTAAATGTGCTTACCCACCCGGTTTTCTGGAATTGTTCAGGCAATGGAGATTGGCGGCGGGCCTCGGCGCGAGCCTGCATGTTGGCTTGCAGTCGAGTGTGCCACTCGTCTCTCCGGATACGACGTACCTCTTCGTCGGAGTGATGCGGCGTGTGGATAAAGTCACTACGGCGTGCTGGTTGTTGAACCGCTCGAGCTTGGTGGGCAGTCTGGAGTGGAGCCCGGTTCAACGGAACCGGAGAAGATACTGTTGCGGCGGCACCCGACCAGTGCACCCGAGCTGATCGCCCGGCAGAAGGGTTCCTTGTGTCTCCCCAGGCGAACCCGGTGTAGAGATCCTCAGCTGGACTGTGGGTCTCCTCGTCATCCTCCTCGACCTCCTCGATGACTACGTCGGGCTGCTCGGCTGGTGAAGACGATGGGATGGAATCCTCTGGATCGGTGGGTGGCTGTGCGGCAAAGTTCTCCTCGGGGTCGTTGTGCAGGATTTCCAGGCTGCCTGCCTCTTCTTCTGTAGCAGCGGGAAGTGGTGTTTCGATCCCGGTCACCAGGTAGGCCTCTGTATTTGCAGAGGAGGCCTCCGGTTCAGGGGAGAAACAGGCGACAGTCTCGGTAGTGTGGAAACTAGTCGCGGGTTCCGCAGGTGGAACCAGGTGGATGTCAGCTTCTTCGTGGGAGCATATTGGAAGCTCCGGCTCTGGAACGGGGTCGGCTGCGGTATCGTCCGCTGGAACGGGTCGAGCTGTGGTCCTCACAGGAATGATACAGTCTATTGGGTCCGGTGACGAAGCAGGACAGGTGGTGGGCGACGGTGAGGCTGTTGAAAAGCTGGCGATGTCGTCTGGGCTTGGAGAAGCTGTACCCGGTCGGCTCTGCTGCATCGCATGATGGAGTCTTCTGCCTAGGCTCCAGCTGCGAATCGTCCACTCCACTGTCTCAAGTAGTCGCACCCGGAGGTCTTGTAGAGCCTCTAGCCAGAAGTCGGGGCTGCCGTCTATGGTAAGGGCAGGATCCGGACCCGGTTGGCCTATGGCTGCTCTGGCCTCCGCCTCGACCTCCCGCATTAGGTCTTGGAGTCTCGTGCTGGCCATTCTCTTCTTGGAGGGAAACCACACCCGTTCAACCGGTAAGACGTTCTGGTAGAGCTGGTGAAGAAGTCTGTCTGACTGTCTGTCACACTCCCATTTCCTCTGGGCTTTTGTAGTCCAATGGTGGGAAAAGTCTTTGGGGTCCGCCCCCACGGTTGATTCGAGCAATCAGGGCGGACAAAGAGTTTGGCGCCTTTTGTCTTTAGCCCTCCCACGATGAGGGGGGGGTTGACTCACTCCTGGGCTTGCACGTGGCGGCTTCTTGTGGCGGGAACGCCATCTTGGGCGCCATCTTGGCCCAATGGTGAAAAGGCGGGAAAGTTCTTTTAGGGACAAACAAAGTCCAAATTGTAGACAATAAAGTCCAGTTTAAGCACAATATACCCGTTGGGTAACGGGCCTGCTCGTATCCTGTTCGTGACGCCATTTTCTGACTCACCGCGGCCGGCTGACTCCGGTTTAGACAGGCGATTCTTCTTCCCTCCTTGTCACGGGTGGACCGCGCCTGCCGGTAGTGGGGCCCGGTGTAGTGCAGATCAAAAGTGAAGACGTCTTCGTGGAACAGATTAAAAGGGGTTTAATTTGTTTTATTCGTGACGCCACCTATGAGTAGATTCGGTAAGGGCTACCGACGCTGCGGAACCCCCGGGGGATGGACAGCAGCAAGATGTTACGCTCCCCACAGGCTGAGCGGTGATCCCCGGGGGCTGGAGCTGCTCAAGATGTTGTGCGGCAGCTGCGGTTACTTTATTGTGCGGACGGATAGTTCATAAGGAAGCACGGACACAGGTAGTCTCTGCAACGGGTCTTTACTGTAACCAGCAGGCAGTACATGGCATACAGTGGTTGAGTAGTAGACCGGGTGGACTCAGCAGTGATAGTGTTCCTCAGAGATCCGCAAGTGTTCCTCCATTCTACCTACTTAGTTTGTTGCCAGCGTCGCCCAGGAATACCAGGTCGGGTACGGGGAGGCTGCTTCAATGCCCTATCCATGATGTACGTTCTGGATGCTTTGGGGAGCCTTGGATCCCTCAGTGGGTACACCGCTGGTTAGACGACTGGAAACTGGCTGGTGGTGGGGTGCTCCTGTAAAGCTGATCCTCCACTCTTCTGGTTCGCGTGGCAGAGGTGAACTGCTGCCAGCTTCGGTACCAGTGAACTGGCTGTGAGTTGTGGGCACGGGAGTCTTTTGGGAACCCGTGTAGATATGCCCATTCCCGGTGGTTAAGGCCTCAGGTGCTGACACCCGACCGGTGACGGCCCAGGGGCCCGCACGGGGTGCGGAGCCCCCGCTCCTCTCCAAGTTCTAGTCTGCTCTTGTCAGGTTCTAGATCCTCCTTCGTTCTCTAGATTACTGTGTGTTCTACTACACTACCCTAACACTCCACCCCCCAGGACCTATGATTGGTCCCCTGTTCTAGGTGTTGCATGTTGGGTTGGATCTCCAAGTTAACTATTTCATTGCTGAGTCAGAGGATATTGCGGCTGCATTTGTGGCTGCAATACCCTCCTGTGACGCACTCGTTGCGGGGCGCCACATATGCATGCTTTTACTTTTCAATGAACCTAGAGTAAAGATTTTTTTCAACAACATAAAGGTTTTTTTTTACTGTTAGAACAGTGAGACTATGGAACTCTATCAGAAGAAAGATGTTTTATCAAATTCTGTATGACTTTATAACAGGAATGGATGGCTTTTCCCATATATTTAAGTTACTAAGTTTCTGGAGATAGGAGGTTGTTCCAGGGATTTATTCTCGGTTTTATAGTTTGGAAGAGATTTTTTTTCCCCTAAAATGAGTACAATTGTGTTTTATCCTTGCAGTTGTACCCTTCAGATCAACATTAGTGTACAGTAGAATAACAGGCAGAAATGGATGGATAGTTTTCAGCATTGCTGTAACTAAAAATCGTTTTCTGACCCCTAATAGCTGCACTTCACTGTGGAGATCATATTCAGACAGTGGACCCATTGAAAGCACTTCTTAATGAGATTATTTTATTTTATTTTTATTTCACTAGGGAACCCCAGGCAGCACATAATGGCGTTGAAGAAAGCAGTAGACATGACCTGCAGTGGGGAGCCGTCTCTCTACAATTCTCTCAACCTTGCACTGCAGACACTAAAGTCGGTATCTGGGGATCAGTTTTGCATTTATTTACTGTAACATCAATAACAAATTTTCTATAGAAATAATCCTTTTTCTAGACAAACTCCCTTCCCCTATTGACAAACTTTTTCCTTTGGCACTAGCTATTTATATGCAGCAGTCCACTGCAAGTGAATAACCATGATTGGGGGTCATAGTACTATTATGAATTCAGTTAAAAGGGTTTTCCGATCTAAATCGATAATTCTGCAGTTATTTCGTAAAACTAGATAATTTTCAAACTTTCCAGCGCCCGCACTGCGCGCTGCGAGGATTTGCGTTTCTAAATTGGGAACAGACTGCAATTATGCGGTATGTATGTTCCCGGCCACTCAGCCAGAACCCCCGACAAGTGGGCTTGGCCTCGCTCAATACTAGTGTATGAAGCAAGACCATGCCTACTAGCTGGCCGCACATACTAGTCATACGTGTCCCCTCCATACACTTGTATTGAGCGAGGCCGTGCCTACTAGTTATGCTGTTGCCGGGAACATGCATGCCACATGATTGCAGTCCGTTCCCAGCTTAGAAACCCGCGAATCCTCCCAGTGCGCAGTGTGGGCACTGTGCATAGGGTAATCACTAGAGAAATTTTACACAATTAGAAATGTTCAATTACACCATAATTCAAAAAAAATCATTTTGCAGACACATGCCAGCACACACAAGCCGGGAAATTTTGGTGATTTTTAGCAGTCTGACAACATGTGACCCCTCCAATATATATGATATTATAAAGGTAAGTTGCGTGAGTTATGTCGTAATGATAATTGTTATAGCTGCTTAATGCAAACTGCTTAATTCTGTTTTGGAAGTAAGTACTAAAGATTTATAGATAAAATTTTACTTACATTTTATTTCATTTATTCTTTCCCTGGTAGTCCTTGAAAGCTAGCAAAATCAGAGTGTCTGTTATAGGGCTTTCTGCCGAAGTCCGAGTCTGCACTGTGCTCACTCGGGAAACTGGAGGTAAGAAATATATATATATGCATATTTTTATTAAATTATGCTAATGTCAAAATGTTATAAAAAACTGAAAGCGCATTAACCAAAAGTTCGGACTGCGTATCCACACCTCGGTTATAATCACGAGCCAGATGCCAATCCTGATAGGACCAACAGCTTATCTGTGCCGGAGTAAGATTGTCATAATTGGCTTTTCAATTACTATTTTCACATTTTCCTAAAAAAAAGTTATATTGTAAAGATGGTACAGATGCCAGGGCAGCAAACATCTCCATTAATTCCCTTACAGAAGTAATTATATCGCAAATTGTCATGTATTAGACATGTGAAAATTGTACTGGACTGTTGAAATGGGTGTGTGTAATATTAATATGAAAACTGAAATTTAATATTTTTGAACGTTCCTTTCTTCAAATTTGTAGTGATCTGCTATTTTCTGGTCATCATAATGGGAGACCCAGACAATGGGGTTTAGGGCACTGCCCTCCGGAGGTCACACTAGGTACTACAAGTTTGTAGACACCGCCTCCTCCGCTTATAAACCCCTACCGCAGGGAACATCCTCAGTTTTAAACTTAGTGTGCTCGGAGGATCACGCTTTGCTTGCACTTCACTGCATTCTCACTACTTACGTGATGGCGTCTGAAGACAAGGTAATACGGTCCTATCGGGACCGGTGACAGCCTCCCCGCTCACCCTTAGTGGCACACGCTGGTGGAGGTACCGGAGGGCCTAGAGCCTGGACACTTCGTGTTCTCCCGGTACGCTGTTACGCTCCTCTCCATCCCTCTCTGGGGGGCTCTGGAGAGTGGGAGATGGGAGCCTTGCACAGCTCCGCTCCGTCCGAGGCCTCCCTAAATGGTGCTTACAGACCGGACTGGAGCCAGCCCAGTCCGAGGCCTCCCTATATGGTGCTTACACTCCGGACTGGTGCTGAGCGGCCCAGTCTGAGGCCTCCCTAAATGGTGCTTACAGACCAGACTGGTGCTGCACCCCCGTCCGAGGCCTCCCTAAATGGTGCTTACAGACCGGACCGGCACTGAGGCACTCTGTGTCTCCTGCGTGCCTGGGGTTAGTGTCTGGCACTTTATGTGTTTCAGGACACTCAGACCGCGCGTTACCCTCGGGTCCGCGGTTCTGCGGGTGTACCCTGTGCTGGGGTCACCCTGGCTGACCGCCCTGTGTGTCACAGGGGCTGAGGCCGTAGGCTGCGGATGTTTGTCCCCTCATGCTGTGGATGGTGTACATGCAGTCTGTGTATAATGTTTTTACACTCTTTCCCGCGCTGCGGGCTCCGGCTCCCTCATGCTGTGGATGCTTGGAGGATGGGAAGCAGCCCGTGCGGTGACGTCATCGCTGGGCGTGTGTGTGTGTTTCCCGCGTCTCTTCGGCGCCGCCCACAGTTTCACTGTCGGCGGCCATCTTTACCCTCACTTCCCGGTTGGGATTCTTATGCAGCGTGCGTCTGCACTCCAGAGGGGAGACCGGAAACCGTCGCGGAGGTCACACACACACCGCTTCCTCATACCGCTTTACTGCGGTCGGTAAGCCACCGGGATTCCCGGTTTTGTTGTCGGCAATTTGGCTTATTTTCCCCTACTGTGGCGATGTCCTCAGCCGGGAAGCGTGCTGCTAAGGCGGCAGTAGCCACCATTACCTGTGCTACATGCAATGGTACACTGGTGGAGGGGTCCTGCAATAACTGCGGACGCCCAGAGGCCCGGGCTGGCACTGCTGAGTCAGCAGCTCCGGTGCTATACCCTGAGGTTCAGGTGATCTCAGGGCCATGGGAGACTCAGAATAAGATCAATGAATCTCTGCTGTCTCAGCTGTCCTCCATGTCGCAATCCCTGGAGGCACTTAATAGGAGACTGGATAGCCCAGCTACTCCATCCAGTTACCCCCGGGTGTCCCCCTCTTCTGCTGCGAGACCCCTTAAGCGGGCTCGTCGTGAGGATTCACCCGAGCTCCATACTCTCTCTGAGGAGGAGCGTTCCTCTGATGGTGAGGAAGATGATGGGGGTTCAAATTTCGGGTCTGTGTCTGTATCTGAACCACCAGACGGGGTGGAGGATCTGGTGTCCTCTATCAACGAGACTTTACGTCTCGTGACACCCCCTGAGGAGGTGACGGTGCACCCGAAGGAGGTCTATCAATGGCTGCGGCCGGAGGCTAGACCAAGTGGCTCCTTCATGGACCACACTAATTTTGGAAGGGTGGTTAGAGCTCCCAGGTTACATCCTTGGCGGCGTTTTGTCCGTAAAACCAAGGACAATCGCTTCCCCTTCCCCCAGGAGGTGCTACAGGAGTGGTCGCAGTCCCCGAAGGTGGACGCTTCCATGACCAGGATTGCTGCACGCTCCCTTTTCTCTGCCTCTGATAGCTCCTCACTGAAGGATGCTACTGATAGACAGGTTGAGCAGCTCGCCAAGTCTTCCTATGAGGCTGTGGGGTCTTCATTTGCCCTAATTTTGCCACGGTCTGGACCTTACAAGCGATTACTACCTGCTTGGATGGTATCTCTGACATGGCAAGATCCAGTCCAGAGGTCCTAGCACTTACTGAAAGGGCAAGGGCCTATGCGGACTACGCCAGGACGGCGACTCTGGAAACCGCCACTCGCTCAGCTGTGGCTTCGGCCAATGCTATAGCGATCCGCAGGTTGTTGTGGCTGCGTCTTTGGGACTCAGATACCACATCCAAGAAGATTTTGCAGAATCTTCCGTTTGCTGGTGACAGGCTTTTTGGCACCGAACTGGACAAGCTAATTAAGGATTCTGCGGAGTCTAAGATACCGCAGAATAAGCCTAAGCCACGGTATACCGTTAAAAGGAACCCTAAACAGTGGTCCTTTCGTTCCAGCTCGCAGTCATCAGCACCGTCCGCTCGCACGGACCGAGGGGGAAAGCCCGCTTCCCAGTGGCGATCTAAGAGTCGTCCAAAGAAGCCGGCGGGGGCGGCAGCTGCCACCCCCAAACCCGCCTCTACATGACTCGCTCTCTCATCCTGCCTCCCCACAGGTGGGGGGCCGCTTGTCTCGCTTTCAGGACAAGTGGCTGCTTCACGTTCAAGATCAGTGGGTTCGAGACGTGATCTCGCGAGGGTACAGGATAGAGCTGACGTCAAAACCGATATCCCGATTCCATCGGTCGGTCCCGTCACCAGAAAAAGCTCAGGCTTTTTACCAGGTGTTGGAGGGTCTCCGCAGAGACGGAGTGGTGGTCCCGGTACCTTCCGGAGAGAGGTTCAGGGGTTTTTACTCCAACCTCTTTATCGTCCCGAAGAAGGACGGATCCTTCCACCCAGTTCTGGACCTGAAGTTGTTCAACCATCACGTGTTGGTTCGGAAGTTCCGTATGGAATCACTGCGCTCCGTGATCGCAGCTGTGTCACAGGGGGACTTCCTAGCGTCCATAGATATCAGAGACGCTTACCTTCACGTACCCATTGCACCAGCTCATCAGCGCTGGTTGCGATTCGCAGTGGGGGAAGAACACTTCCAATTTGTGGCACTGCCATTCGGGCTAGCCTCGGCACCGCGGGTGTTCACAAAAGTGATGGCTTCCATGATGGCTCTCCTGCACATGCAGGGACATGCCGTCATTCCCTATTTAGACGACCTGCTGGTCAGGGCACCATCAGAACACCTCTGTCAAGAGAGCCTGGATGTGACCATGCGGTCTCTGGAACAGTTCGGTTGGCTCCTCAATATTCAGAAGTCAACGCTAGTTCCGACCCAGTCTTTGACATATCTGGGCATGGACTTCAACACAGCCTCAGCCCTGGTGTCTCTGCCACGAGTCAAACAGATGGCGATCCAATCAGGAGTACAAGCAGTCCTCCTGTCACCACACTCATCCCTACGGGTATTGATGAGACTAGTGGGACGCATGGTAGCGGCGATAGAGGCGGTGCCGTTCGCACAGTTTCGCCTCCGTCCTCTCCAGCTGGAGATTCTTCACAGATGGGACAAGAGGACGATCTCGCTGAATCGGCTGGTGACACTGTCACAACCGACCAAGGACTCCCTACAGTGGTGGCTCCAGCCACGTCACCTGTCACGAGGCCGGTCCTTCCTAAAACCGTCATGGTTAGTGGTGACCACAGACGCCAGTCTGAAGGGCTGGGGTGCGGTGTTCTTGCACCACAGGGCTCAAGGCCTCTGGACTCAGTCGGAGTCGGCATTGCAGATCAACGTGCTGGAGATCAAGGCGGTCTATCTGGCGCTCCTGGCGTTTCAGAAATTCCTGTCAGGACACCCCATTCGGGTGCAGTCCGACAATGCGACGGCCGTCGCCTACATAAATCATCAGGGAGGGACCAGAAGTGCTCAGGCCCTCGCCGAAGTCCACCGCATTCTAGCTTGGGTGGAGGAAAACGGCTGCCTGATCTCCGCAGTTCACATCCCAGGGGTCGAGAACTGGGAGGCCGACTACCTGAGCCGACAGGGCATGGACGCCGGAGAGTGGTCTCTTCATCCAGACGTCTTCCGGGACATCTGCGGCAGATGGGGCACTCCGGACGTGGATCTGATGGCCTCACGGCTGAATCATCAGGTGCCCCAATACATGGCAAGATCGTGGGATCCTCAGTCTCTGGGGGCGGATGCCCTGATCCTGAGTTGGTCCAGCTTCCAGCTGCCATATGTGTTCCCGCCTCTGGCTCTGATTCCCAGGGTCCTGTGGAAAATCAGGATGGAATGCAGAGTAGCCATTCTAGTGGCTCCAGATTGGCCCAGGAGGTCCTGGTACCCGGACCTGTGGCAACTGTCCGGCGGACACCGGTGGGCTCTTCCAGAACGCGCAGATCTACTCGCGCAAGGCCCATTCTTCCACCTCAATTCCAGGGCCCTCAGATTGACTGCATGGCTCTTGAGGCCTGGCTGCTGACGTCCAGAGGATTCTCTCCTACAGTGGTTGCCACTATGAATAGGGCTAGGAGACCGGTCTCCAGGAAGATATACCACAGAACGTGGAAAATCTTTTTCTCCTGGTGTGCCTCTGGTGGACGCTCACCGTGGCCATTGTCCATTCCGACATTGTTGGCTTTCCTACAGTCGGGGTTGGAGTTGGGGTTATCCCTTGGCTCTCTGAAAGGTCAAGTGTCAGCACTTTCAGTGCTGTTTGACAGGCGCTTGGCGCTCCTGCCGAAGGTCCGCCAATTTCTGCAGGGGGTAGCTCGGGTGGTTCCACCTTACAGGCGACCTCTGGACCCTTGGGACCTCAACATGGTCCTGGCGGCTCTGCAGAAACCGCCGTTTGAGCCACTGAGAGACATCTCTCTCTCTCGTCTGTCCCAGAAAGTGGTCTTTCTGGTGGCAATTACGTCCCTGAGAAGGGTCTCAGAATTGGCTGCACTTTCGTGCAAGTCACCCTTTCTGGTGGTTCACCAAGACAAGGTGGTGTTGCGCCCACGGCCAGAATTCTTGCCGAAGGTGGTTTCAACTTTTCACCTGAACCAGGAGATTGTTCTCCCATCATTTTGCCCCGCTCCCGTTCATCAGGTTGAGCGCGACCTCCATACTCTGGATCTCGTGAGGGCTGTACGCATTTATGTGTCCAGGACCGCCTCCTTTAGGAGTTCGGATTCCTTATTTGTCCTCACGATGGGTCGCTGTAAGGGGTCCGCGGCTTCGAAGTCGACCTTGGCCAGATGGATCAAGGCTCCCATTCAGGAGGCTTACCGGTCTTCTGGTTTGCCTCTCCCGGTGGGTTTGAAGGCACACTCTACTAGAGCTGTAGGTGCCTCCTGGGCCTTGCGACATAGAGCGTCTGCTCTACAGGTGTGTCAGGCGGCCACTTGGTCCAGCCTGCACACTTTTTCTAAGCACTATATGGTGCATGCCCATGCCTCTGCGGATGCGAGTTTGGGCAGGCGGGTTCTCCAGGCGGCGGTTGCCCACCTTTAAAGGGAACCATGTGTTTTCCGTCTTGTTGAGGAACTCTTCCCGCCCTGGGGTATTGCTTTAGGACATCCCCATTGTCTGGGTCTCCCATTATGATGACCAGAAAAAAGAGAATTTTGTTTACGTACCGTAAATTCTTTTTTCTTTAATCATCAATGGGAGACCCAGCACCCACCCAGTTGTTCCTTTGCATGTTTTGCATTTGCTCTGTTCTCTGTTGAGACAGTGTTTGCCGGGTTGTTGAGCCGTTTTGTGTACGGCATTCTTCCCGATGTTTCGGGTGTGGTTTATTTCCTCCTCGCAGCTTGTAGACCAAACTGAGGATGTTCCCTGCGGTAGGGGTTTATAAGCGGAGGAGGCGGTGTCTACAAACTTGTAGTACCTAGTGTGACCTCCGGAGGGCAGTGCCCTAAACCCCATTGTCTGGGTCTCCCATTGATGATTAAAGAAAAAAGAATTTACGGTACGTAAACAAAATTCTCTTTTTCTCTTACAATTCTTACGCTTTGAGTATTATTCGAGGTGATATTGCAGTTGTACAAGGTTTTTATGGTTTGTTTACCAGGAGTTTATCATGTGATTTTGGATGAGAGTCACTATAAGGAACTTCTCCTGCACCATGTCTGTCCTCCTCCAGCAAGTACCAGCTCGGAGTGCTCACTTATACGCATGGGTATGTACCTATTTATATCTCCATTGTTGTATATTGGTGGCATTAAAGCATTTTATAAAATAAACCTGTCTTCAACTTATTCTTCCATCCGCCCCATGTAGTGGACAGCCCTTAAAGTGTATTGACATTTATTATTTTAAAAATGGTGAATCATGAGTTACTGTATATACTCGTGTATAAGCCGACTCGTGTATAAGCCGACCCCCCCTACTTTTGCCCCCAAAACCTGGGAAAACCTATTGACTCGTGTATAAGCCGAGGGTGGACCCCAGCACAGGTATACAGCCAGCAGCAGTGTGGTATACAGCAGCCTCCCCAGTGGTAGTATACAGCAGCAGCCCCAGTGGTAGTATACAGCAGCCCCAGAGGTATATACAGCAGCCCCAGTGGTAGTATACAGCAGCAGCCCCAGTGGTGTATACAGCAGCAGCCCCAGTGGTATGTACAGCAGCAGCCTCAGTGGTAGTATACAGCAGCCCCAGAGGTATATACAGCAGCCCCAGTGGTAGTATACAGCAGCAGCCCCAGTGGTATATACAGCAGCAGCCCCAGAGGTAGTATACAGCAGCCCCAGAGGTAGTATACAGCAGCTCCAGAGGTAGAGTATACAGCAGCCCCAGAGGTAGAGTATACAGCAGCCCCAGAGGTAGTATACAGCAGTCCTAGAGGTAGTATACAGCAGCCCCAGAGGTAGTATACAGCAGCCCCAGAGGTAGTATACAGCAGCCCCAGAGGTATTATACAGCAGCCCCAGAGGTAGTATACAGCAGCCCCAGAGGTAGTATACAGCAGCCCCAGAGGTAGTATACAGCAGCCCCAGAGGTATATACAGCAGCCCCAGAGTAATACAGCGCCATTAGTATACAGCAGCCCCAGAGGAATATACAGCAGCTCCCCCCCATATCAGTATACAGGGCCCCCCCCCTTGTGCAGCAATCCTGAAAAGGAAAACGTTATCATACTTATCCCTGCCGCTGTCCCGCTGCCGCCGCTGTCATTGCGCTCCTCCGGCTTCATCCAGCGTCTTCCGGCTTCCTCCTCTGGTGCGCAGACAATGACGTCATTGCCTGCGCCAACCAGAGGAAGCCGGAAGAAGACAGATGAAGCCGGAGGAGCGCGATGACGGCGGCGGCAGCGGGACAGTGGCAGGGATAAGTATGATAATGTTTTCCTTTTCAGGATTGCTACACAAGGGGGGCAACCCTGTATACTGATATGGGGGGGGGGGCTGCTGTATACTGTATACAGTGTATACAGTATACAGTGACTCGCGTATAAGCCGAGGGGGGGACTTTTCAGCCCAATTTTTGGGCTGAAAAACTCGGCTTATACGCGAGTATATACGGTATTTGTTTTTGGTTGTTTTTTTACAGCTTTAAAGCATAATCACCAATTACATTTTTATTAATAATAATAATAATAATAATAATAATGTAGTGCAAGTGATTTTAATAAACTTTCAAATAAACTTCATTAGAAAATTTGGGTTGAAAATTATTCATAAACCTTCCACAAGGTGTCCCCACTAGACTATATCTGAAGCAGACATATGTTCATTCTCAGTCACATCCGCCTTCACGTAACCATATAAGGGAGGGGCCTACACTGTGTGAGAGCTCCTGACTTCAGCTGGTGACGAAACAATGTATCAGATTACTTCAGCCTACAGCACAGTTGCTAAGTAATGTCAGGATAACTGCAAACTCCTCTTTCCTTGGCACAAGCTTTTGATCTGTCATCTGGCTTCACACAGCTTAGTCAGGATCTCTGTTAACCCCTTCTTTGCTATCACATTGCACTGCTCCCCATCAGCTGCTGGCCCCGCCCACACAGCCATAAAATGCAGTTTTTAAAAGAGCACAGAAAAATGTGTGAGAATAAGTCACATGGCACAAAACAAGCATTATCTTAGCTGCTATGCGACCCTTCATTTACAACCACTGCAGTATTTGGCCATTTGGTGTCTTTTAGGTTTCTGACTTGGATACATCTTTTGTTTTACCGTCTAAAAAATATAGTCAACACTTTTCTATGCAATGACCTCAATTAAAAAAAAATGTGCTACATAGTAGTTTGATTTAATTTTTTTAGTATGGTGGTCAATGGATAACAATTTCCACTGTATCCAAAATCAGTGGCATTATGTTGCCCCTTTCCATCTCATGTATACAGTTGTGGCCAAAAGTATTGACACCCCTGCAATTCTGTCAGATAATACTCAGTTACTTCCTGAAAATGATTGCAATCACAAATTCTTTGGTATTATTATCTTCATTTAATTTGTCTTCAATGAAAAAACACAAAAAGAATTGTCTTAAAGCCAAATTGGATATAATTCCACACCAAACATAACAAAGGGGGTGGACAAAAGTATTGGCACTGTTAGAAAAATCATGTGATGCTTCTCTAATTTGTGTAAGTAACAGCACCTGTAACTTACCTGTGGCACCTAACAGGTGTTGGCAATAACTAAATCACACTTGCAGCCAGTTGACATGGATTAAAGTTGACTCAACCTCTGTCCTGTGTACTTGTGTGTACCACATTGAGCATGGAGAAAAGAAAGAAGACCAAAGAACTGTCTGAGGACTTGAGAAACCAAATTGTGAGGAAGCATGAGCAATGTCAAGGCTACAAGTCCATCTCCAAAGACCTGAATGTTCCTGTGTCTACCGTGCGCAGTGTCATCAAGAAGTTTAAAGCCCATGGCACTGTGGCTAACCTCCCTAGATGTGGACGGAAAAGAAAAATATACGAGAGATTTCAACGCAAGATTGTGCGGATGGTGGATAAAGAACCTCGACTAACATCCAAACAAGTTCAAGCTGCCCTGCAGTCCGAGGGTACGACAGTGTCAACCCGTACTATCCATCGGCGTCTGAATGAAAAGGGACTGTATGGTAGGATACCCAGGAAGACCCCACTTCTTACCCCGAGACATAAAAAAACCAGGCTGGAGTTTGCCAAAACTTACCAGAGAAAGCCTAAAACGTTTTGGAAGAATATTCTCTGGTCAGATGAGACAAAAGTAGATCTTTTTGGGCAAAGGCATCAACATAGAGTTTACAGGAGAAAAAAAGAGGCATTCAAAGAAAAGAACACGGTCCCTACAGTCAAACATGGTGGAGGTTCCCTGATCTTTTGGGGTTGCTTTGCTGCCTCTGGCACTGGACTGCTTGACCGTGTGCATGGCATTATGAAGTCTGAAGACTACCAACAAATTTTGCAGCATAATGTAGGGCCCAGTGTGAGAAAGCTGGGTCTCCCTCAGAGGTCATGGGTCTTCCAGCAGGACAATGACCCAAAACACACTTCAAAAAGCACTAGAAAATGGTTTGAGAGAAAGCACTGGAGACTTCTAAGGTGGCCAGCAATGAGTCCAGACTACAGCGGGGACTGTTTCAGAAATTGAGGTCATTACTGCGGAAACTGGCATGGGGTACGGGTCAGCCAAGACTAAAGCTGGAAACATTACAGAGGCCAAAAGACGAAGGGGGGCTGGCTATGCCGGATCCATGGATCTATTTTCTGGCTGCACAGAGTCAACATTTCAGGGGCTGGGCAGAGTGGGGTGTAGGATCTTCTACTCAATTGATTCATGAACACTTTATTCCTCAGAAGCCACTGGTAGGGGGGTTGGAGGCTGGGGACTTCGGCAGGATTGGGGGTCGGTTTCCCATTCTGTGCCTGGTTCACAAGGTCTGGGGCAAGGTTAGGGCGGTGAGAGGGATTACAGGTGTCTTGAGGTATACCCCTCTATGGTTGAATGTGAATCTGAGGGAATTTTACAAACTGGGGGAACAGAAGGTGTGGAGGCGCAGGGCATAACTTGTGTGACTCAGATTCTATCAGGAGGAAGTTTGAGGGCATTTGAGGACCTGAGTAACAAATTTCATTTGAGGGAGTCTGACAAATTTTTATATTACAGGGTCCGACATGCCTTCAGGCAGCAGGCTAAGCTGACTGATCTCCGGCTGCAGGTGGATGTGGTACTAGACAATATGTGTATGGCTGGTATCACGAAGGGGGTCATATCTACACTCTATAGAGACCTTATGCACACGGTTCTGCTGCGACACCCCATAAAGGCACGGGACAAGTGGGAGGAGGACCTAGGGGAGATAGAGAATGAAGTCTGGGAATCAATTCTGGAATACGGGCCCAAGTTGTCACTGAGCGAACCGGGGAGATTGTCGCAGTTGTACCTGGTCCATAGATCGTACAGAACACCTGCTTTCTTGTTTAAAATCGGGGTACGAGGATCGTCAGGGTGCCCGAGATGTCATGGTGAGAATGCCGGACTCCTGCATATGATGTGGGATTGCCCCAGTTTGCAAGCGTTCTGGTTGACAGTGTTGACCCTGATAGAGGGTAGGTATAAATGTGTGATACCCAGGGAACCCCTTGCATGCGTGTTGGGATATGTGGAGCTTATTAAGGTTCTGAACATACGTAAGGTGGCTGTGGCTAGACTGCTGTTCATTGCCCGCAAGCTAATAGCAAGGCATTGGATCAGGGCTGAGCCGCCCTCGAGGACGGAATATGTTAGGGGGGTAGATTATATCATAAGACTGGAGGGAATGATATACAGGAGACGGAGTGCGGGGAAACTGTTTGATCAACTGTGGGAACCCTGGCTGAGTCGGTGATGGGTAAAGATAAGGAAGGATGGACAGGGAGGTCTTGTGGTCAGTAGAGTGGTATATTCCTTACATATCTGAGTTGCTGTCACTCGAACTGTATTATTTTTGATGGATACTTTCGATTTAAATAATTATATTGCAAGTAATTGGTAGCTGTCTGCGGAAGGGGAGGGAGGGGGTGTTGAGGGGAGGGGGGGGGGAGAGGGGTGGATTGGGTTGGGGTGTATTACCATGTAAAACCTTGATGCCTATTTGTGGATTTTTGTTATGCTTGAAATTTGATTAATAAAAAATATATCTGATTTAAAAAAAAAAGCAATGAGTCCAGACCTGAATCCCATAGAACACCTGTGGAGAGATCTAAAAATGGCAGTCTGGAGAAGGCACCCTTCAAATATCAGGGACCTGGAGCAGTTTGCCAAAGAAGAATGGTCTACAATTCCAGCAGAGCATTGTAAGAAACTCATTAATGGTTACCGGAACTGGTTGATCGCAGTTATTTTGGCTAAATGTTGTGCAACCAAGTATTAGGCTGAGGGTGCCAATACTTTTGTCTGGCCCATTTTTGGAGTTTTGTGTGAAATTATCAATGTTTTGCTTTTTGCTTCATTCTCTTTTGTTTTTTTTTCATTGAAGACAAATTAAATGAAGACAATACCAAAGAATTTGTGATTGCAATCATTTTCAGGAAGAAACGGAGTATTATCTGACAGAATTTCAGGGGTGTCAATACTTTTGGCCAGAACTGTATACTCATGGTAGGTTTACATATTTTAGGTATTGCTGGCAGTGTTCTAGGATTTACAACTAGTGTCCAACTATGGGGCTGCAGTGCTTCTATGGAGGCAGCATGGCCACCACGTTGTAGTCAGTAGCCAACCATCCAAATAGTCAGACCAGAGCTATTATGAGACACAGTGGCACTGTGCTTTCCTAGCGTCACTTCAGCCCAGCCTTTGGAGTTAACAATGGTCCGTTCTAGAAGTATTCCTACTGTGGTTCTACTTATATAACCCCTGTACTGAATTCCTTATAGCCCCCATACACATTAGATAAGTAATCTAAACCTACAGATTCTGTGGGATCGGCCAGTCATCTGTATATAAAGGCCTCACTACTCGCCCCTGACTGATGTTGAGGCGCGGAAAGGATTCAACCTGTTGAATTTCAGCAGCTGATCGTTTTTTCATCACGGACATAAACTGCTTCTGTAGAAGTAAGGCTGGTTTCACATCGCGTTATTTTTCCTGTCCGTGGGATCCTACTTTTTGCAGGACCCCATGGACAGGAAAGGACCGCATCGGAGGTGAGCCTCCTGGTGCCAATTCTGTGTCCGGGTCCGTGATTTTCACAGGTCCGGACACAGAAAGAGCTGTGCGGGGCACTTTCACTTCCGCAATGTATATCCATACATTGCGGAAGTGAAATTAAGTAAAAGCAAGGGGTTAAAAATAAAAAAAAACTATTCTCACCTTCCAGCGATTCCCCCAACTCCTCCAGCAAGCGTCGGGTGACTACAGGACCTGCCATTACGTCACAACTCGGCAGCATCATCAGGTCACATGACCGCAGTTACCGCGGTAACCAGTCATGTGAACCGATCAGCTGATCGGGTTGTGATGTAATGCCAGGTCCTGTAGTCACCCAGAGCTTGCTGGAGGTGTCGGGGGATCGCTGGAAGGTGAGAATAGAGGTTTTGTTATTTTTAACCCCTTGCTTTTACTTAATTTCACTTCCACAATGTATGGATATACATTGCGGAAGTGAAATTAGACGGCACACAGCAGTTTTAGTGTACTGAGCATGCTCAGTACACTAAAATCGGGTCTGAGGAGCGATCAGCTGTTTCCTCGGATGTGCGCTCATAGGCCCCCATGTTAACTGGTGCGGAACCTGTCTGATCTGATTCGGTGTGATTTGGTCCGCTGTCCCAATTTCGGAGCAGTCTCCGATTTTGGGCACAGCAAAAAATCAGACACAATCGGATCCGACAAAAATCGGACGGCAATTAGGCCAAATCCGATCCGTGCCCATACGATAACATGGGGGCCAAATCGGATCCGTGGCTGTCTCTTTTACAATGGACAGCCACAGATCCTCAAAAATCGCTATGTGAAAGCAGCTTAAGGCAGCAAATCACTCATATAAAACATAGGAACGAGAAGAGTGACCCCATGTACGGTGAGCCGGTAGAGATAGATGTTGGCTGAAAAATTTTTCATCTGATGGGTATTTAGTATGATTGGGGAGTCTTGACCATACATCTTTTTTTATCTTTCCATTCATATCAGGCTTTCCTCAGCATACAATGGGTTCTCTCTCTGATCAAGATGCAAAACCATCATTTAGCATGGCGTAAGTACCGTATATACTCGTGTATAAGCCGACCCGTGTATAAGCCGACCCCCTACTTTTGCCCCCAAAACCTGGGAAAACCTATTGACTCGTGTATAAGCCGAGGGTGGACCCCAGCACAGGTGTACAGCCCCCAGCAGTGTGGTATACAGCAGCCTCCCCAGTGGCATATACAGGCTCCAGTAGTATATACAGCAACCCCAGTGGTATACAGCAGCCTCCCCAGTGGTATATACAGACCCCACCAGTATATACAGCAGCCCCAGTGGTATATACAGCAGCCCCAGTGGTATATACAGCAGCCCCAGTGGTATATACAGCAGCCCCAGTGGTATACAGGCCTCAACAGTATATACAGCAGCCCCCAGGGGTTATACAGCACCCCCCAGGGGTTATACAGCACCCCCCAGGGGTTATACAGCGGCCTCCAGGGGTTATACAGTGGCCCCCAGGGGGTACCCAGCGGCCCCCTGGGGGTACCCAGCAGCCCTCAGGGGTACCAACAGCCCCCTGGGGGTACCCAGCAGCCCCCTGGGGTTACCAACAGCCCCCTGGGGGTACCCAACAGCCCCCTGGGGGTACCCAACAGCCCCCTGGGGGTACCCAACAGTTCCCTGGGGGTACCAACAGCCCCCTGGGGGTACCAACAGCTCCCTGGGGGTACCCAGCAGCCCCCTGGGGGTACCAACAGCCCCCTGGGGGTACCAACAGCCCCCTGGGGGTACCCAGCAGCCCCCAAATGCTGGCACTCGCCCCCCTTGTAAGCCCCCCCCCCCTCCCTGCTGCTTCTCTTACCATCCCGGTGTTCTGATCCTTGGAGCTTCTTCTTCATGCTCCGTCCTCGCTGAATCCGGGATCTCCGGCCGTCGCGCGATGACGTCATATGCCTGCGACGGCCGGAGATCCCGGATGCAGCAAGGACGGGAGGATGAAGAAGCAGCACCGAGGAGCGGCGCTGATCAGAAGACCGGGATGGTAATATATAAGCAGCGGGGGGGGGCCCTTACAAGGGGGGACAGTGCCAGCTTTTGGGGGGCATATATGAACTGCTTCCCCCTGCCGCTGATTGACAGGGGGAAGCAGTGCATATATAATGAGCGGCCCCACGTGACGGGGCCGCTCATACAGCAGCCTCCCCCCGCCTCCTCCAGCCTCCACAGCCCAGAGGTACCGTAGTGACTCGTGTATAAGCCGAGGGGGAGACTTTTCAGCCCAAATTTTGGGCTGAAAAACTCGGCTTATACACGAGTATATGCGGTACATATCCTCAATTTAATAAAACTACTTAACGACAAACTGGTTAACTTTTATTTTCTTTAATGGTTTTAACACCAACAATGTGTGAAAGGAATTTATACAAAGCAAGTGAACTTCGCCTGAGTGTTCAAAACACAAGCGGCATGTGTGAACCTGCCATAACATGGCTTTTGGTTACTTATCAAATTAGGAACTTCTTTTATTTTTCAATTTACAGTGCCTACAAGTAGTATTCAACCCCCTGCAGATTTAGGTGGTTTGATAAGATGCAAATAAGTTAGAGCCTTCAAACTGCAAACGAGAGTAGGATTTATTAACAGAAGCATAAATCTTACAAACCAAAAAGTTATGTTGCTCAGTTGAATTTTTATAAATTTTAAACATAAAAGTGTGGGTCAATTATTTTTCAACCCCTCAAACCACCAGCATTCTGTTTGGTCCCCCTAAAGTATTAAGAAGTAGTTCAGGCACAAAGAACAATGAGCTTCACATGTGTGGATTAATTATCTCTTTTGCCAGCCTTTTCTGACTATTTAAGACCCTCCCCAAACTTGTGAACAGCACTCATACATGGTCAACATGGGAAAGACAAAGGAGCATTCCAAGGCCATCAGAGACAAGATCGTGGAGGGTCACAAGGCTGGCAAGGGGTACAAAACCCTTTCCAAGGAGTTGGGCCTACCTGTCTCCACTGTTGGGAGCATCATCCGGAAGTGGAAGGCTTATGGAACTACTGTTAGCCTTCCACGGCCTGGACAGCCTTTGAAAGTTTCCTCCCGTGCCGAGGCCAGGCTTGTCCGAAGAGTCAAGGCTAACCCAAGGACAACAAGGAAGGAGCTCCGGGAAGATCTCATGGCAGTGGGGACATTGGTTTCAGTCAATACCATAAGTAACGTACTCCACCGCAATGGTCTCCGTTCCAGACGAGCCCGTAAGGTACCTTTACTTTCAAAGCGTCATGTCAAGGCTCGTCTACAGTTTGCTCATGATCACTTGGAGGACTCTGAGACAGACTGGTTCAAGGTTCTATGGTCTGATGAGACCAAGATCGAGATCTTTGGTGCCAACCACACACGTGATGTTTGGAGACTGGATGGCACTGCATACGACCCCAAGAATACCATCCCTACAGTCAAGCATGGTGGTGGCAGCATCATGCTGTGGGGCTGTTTCTCAGCCAAGGGGCCTGGCCATCTGGTCCGTATCCATGGGAAGTTGGATAGAACGGCCTACCTGGAGATTTTGGCCAAGAACCTCCGCTCCTCCATCAAGGATCTTAAGATGGGTCGTAATTTCATCTTCCAACAAGACAACGACCCAAAGCACACAGCCAAGAAAACCAAGGCCTGGTTCAAGAGGGAAAAAATCAAGGTGATGGAGTGGCCTAGTCAGTCTCCTGACCTTAACCCAATTGAAAACTTGTGGAAGGAGCTCAAGATTAAAGTCCACATGAGACACCCAAAGAACCTAGATAACTTGGAGAAGATCTGCATGGAGGAGTGGGCCAAGATAACTCCAGAGACCTGTGCCGGCCTCATCAGGTCTTATAAAAGACGATTATTAGCTGTAATTGCAAACAAGGGTTATTCCACAAAATATTAAACCTAGGGGTTGAATAATAATTGACCCACACTTTTATGTTTAAAATTTATTAAAATTCAACTGAGCAACATAACTTTTTGGTTTGTAAGATTTATGCTTCTGTTAATAAATCCTACTCTCGTTTGCAGTTTGAAGGCTCTAACTTATTTGCATCTTATCAAACCACCTAAATCTGCAGGGGGTTGAATACTACTTGTAGGCACTGTATGTAACCTATATGTGGACATATGTTACTGGAGAGGGAATTGCATTATTGGTGCTACTATTGTTATGTACATATGTACAGTTAGGGCCAGAAATATTTGGACAGTGATACAAGTTTTGTTATTTTAGCTGTTTACAAAAACATGTTCAGAAATACAATTATATATATATATAATATGGGCTGAAAGTGCACACTCCCAGCTGCAATATGAGAGTTTCCACATCGGAGAAAGGGTTTAGGAATCATAGCTCTGTAATGCATAGCCTCCTCTTTTTCAAGGGACCAAAAGTAATTGGACAATAGACTCTAAGGGCTGCAATTAACTCTGAAGGCGTCTCCCTTGTTAACCTGTAATCAATGAAGTAGTTAAAAGGTCAGGGGTGGATTCCAGGTGTGTGGTTTTGCATTTGGAAGCTGTTCCTGTGACCAGACAACATGCGGTCAAAGGAACTCTCAATTGAGGTGAAGCAGAACATCCGGAGGCTGAAAAAAAAGAAAAAATCCATCAGAGAGATAGCAGACATGCTTGGAGTAGCAAAATCAACAGTTGGGTACATTCTGAGAAAAAAGGAATTGACTGGTGAGCTTGGGAACTCAAAAAGGCCTGGGCGTCCACGGATGACAACAGTGGTGGATGATCGCCGCATACTTTATTTGGTGAAGAAGAACCCGTTCACAACATCAACTGAAGTCCAGAACACTCTCAGTGAAGTAGGTGTATCTGTCTCTAAGTCAACAGTAAAGAGAAGACTCCATGACAGTAAATACAAAGGGTTCACATCTAGATGCAAACCATTCATCAATTCCAAAAATAGACAGGCCAGAGTTAAATTTGCTGAAAAACACCTCAAGAAGCCACCTCAGTTCTGGAAAAGTATTCTATGGACAGATGAGACAAAGATCAACCTGTACCAGAATGATGGGAAGAAAAAAGTTTGGAGAAGAAAGGGAACGGCACATGATCCAAGGCACACCACATCCTCTGTAAAACATGGTGGAGGCAACGTGATGGCATGGACATGCATGGCTTTCAATGGCACTGGGTCACTTGTGTTTATTGATGACATAACAGCAGACAAGAGTAGCCGGATGAATTCTGAAGTGTACCGGGATATACTTTCAGCCCAGATTCAGCCAAATGCTGCAAAGTTGATTGGACGGCGCTTCATAGTACAGATGGACAATGACCCCAAGCATACAGCCAAAGCTACCCAGGAGTTCATGAGTGCAAAAAAGTGGAACATTCTGCAAATGGTCAAGTCAATCACCAGATCTTAACCCAATTGAGCATGCATTTCACTTGCTCAAATCCAGACTTAAGACGGAAAGACCCACAAACAAGCAAGACCTGAAGGCTGCGGCTGTAAAGACCTGGCAAAGCATTAAGAAGGAGGAAACCCAGCGTTTGGTGATGTCCATGGGTTCCAGACTTAAGGCAGTGATTGCCTCCAAAGGATTCGCAACAAAATATTGAAAATAAAAATAATTTGTTTGGGTTATGTTTATTTGTCCAATTACTTTTGACCTCCTAAAATGTGGAGTGTTTGTAAAGAAATGTGTACAATTCCTACATTTTCTATCAGATATTTTTGTTCAACCCTTCAAATTAAACGTTACAATTGCACCTGAATTCTGTTGTAGAGGTTTCATTTCAAATCCAATGTGGTGGCATGCAGAGCCCAACTCGCGAAAATTGTGTCACTGTCCAAATATTTCTGGCCCTAACTGTATGTTATGTACTGTATGTATGTTATGTATGTTGTTTATGTACATAAAACTTAAGTTCCATTGACTTTTCTAAGGTGGGATTTGCAAAAAGTAGCATTTGTGTTTATTATAATAATTATTATCTATTACAATAGAAACTAAAAATAGAAAATTATTAGGTCATTTTATTGTGAGAACCACAACCTTATTATCTGTAAGTTCAGCTACTTAATGGCAATGTTTTTTTTTTTTTTTCTTTAGTCAAATAGACCAAGGCGGAAAAGTTTTTTTTTTTTAGTGTTTAACATTGGTGAAGCATCTTTTTGTGTGAATCTACTTGGGAATAGTTAGATTACGACTGCCAAATCCTAAATCTTAAAGGGAATCTGTCAATATGATTAACGGTTCTAAGCAATTTATATGGGCATGCAGGTCATAGGAAGCTGAATAAAATGATATCTTGATATCTACAATCCGATGTCTTGTTCCAGAGAAATCCACATTTTTTGTACAGAATCTGTTAAAGAGGACCTGTCACCCCCCCTTGTGCTTTCCAAACTGAAAGCACCCCTGAATGCAACGTGTCTGCTGCATTCAAGGAAGGGGTCCCCCATGTCCCTAGCCCCCCTGTAAGTTGTATAAAACACTTTATAAAGTGCATAGTTAACAAGTCTGGAGGGACTTCCTCAGTAATGAGTCATTGCTGCTCCCTGGTGTCTTCCCTGCCTCCAGCCCTCTCTGTGCCACCTCCAGTCCCCTCAGTAATTCCTCCTTTATGTGTCTCCCCTCCTCGGCCACTTAATGCTGCTCTGCATCTGAAGCCACACAGGTGCAGAGCGAGCAATGAGGAGGATTGATCCTGTTGACAGATTCCTTTTAACTATGTACAATATATTTTTGCTGTTAGGTATTTATGTAATCTGCAGTAACTAGAATTTGTGTTTGGATTTTTTGTTAATTTTAGGCACTTGGACAGTAACACTGAACCAGGCCTTACGCTTGGGGGATATTTCTGTCCGCAATGCAAAGCGAAATACTCTGAACTGCCTGTGGAATGCAAAGTTTGCCGTGAGTATATACATACAGTATATATTCATTTCATTATTTGTGTGTTCATTTGTCAAAGTGGAGTCACAAACTCAGATTGACTTGTATCAATTTAATTATTTTATGCCTATTTATTTGACTTTCTGGGAGGGTGAAGATGTACATCGCCTTGAAAAAGTATTCCTACCCCGTGAACGTTTCCACAGTTTTGTAGTTAAACACACAAACTTAACTGTTATTTATTGGAATTTTATGTAATATACCAACACAAAGCAGAAAGCATTTGTGAAATGTACATGGCGTTCCTATTACTATGAAAATTGGATTTAAATGTAAAAATTAGTATTTTTTTTAAATTACCTCATGGAAGGTATGATGTCCTAGGGCAAGTTAGAAATCAGTCTCAAACACTTGTGATAATTAGTCAGGAGAGCCAAATAATAGAAAAACTACTTAATGGCCGTTTTACACGTCCCGATATCGGCGTCCAACTCCGATAAAAAGTCACGTGGTTCGTGCGTTGGGCCTGATATCGTTCGTGCGTTGTATGGTTTAAAAGTACAATTCGATGCAAGAACGATGCCAAAACGATATCGGGGGAGAAATGAGCCTGTTCTCCAACGGCCCGATATTGGATGGACGATGTGGGCGGATCGTGCTGTGTGACAGCCCAACAACGATTTGGAGTACAAGTTACCCTTTTCTCTCCCATGTTAAATGATCGTTCCTGGGTCGGCCGTACAAGGGGGCGTAGACATCGCTGTTGTGTTGCCTGCCGATATCGCGCTGTGTAACATCTCCTATGCGATCTTGGAATTCTGCCCAAAAAATGCGTGCTCCCGCGTCGTCGTATCCAACATCGGACCGATGTTGGGACGTGTAAAGTGGCCATTAGAAGGACGTCCCACATTATTACGCTATCCACAGATTTTAAACAATGTGGGAAAGAAAAAGGATGCTCTGCTGCCGAAAAGTGTCAGGTAGTGCATTGCTTTGGACATGGTATGAAAACGTAAGCGTAATAATCGTACTTTAAAGACATTTGTGGCTAATACATAGCATAGATTGGTTCTTGCAGATAAAGGCATAATTGGGAAGATTTCTGCCAGACAAATTCATCACATTAACAGAGCAACTGCTACAATGCCATTACTAAGCAGCAAACAAGTATTTGAGAAAGGTGGTTCCTCTGGAGTTCGATGAACCTCAAGGATCCTCTAGAGACTTGCAGTTGTGCAAAACCTTACTTTTCGGCCACCCCAAAACAGTGCTCCCAAGCAGAAACGGTTGCAGTGAGCCCAGACATGCATGAAAACTAATTGTAAAACTGTCTTTTTTACTGATGAGTGCCGTGTGACCCTGGATGATCAAGATCGATGGGGTAGTGGATAAACCGCCATGTCCCAACAAGGCTGCTATGTCAGCAAGGAGGTGGTAGAGTCATGTTTTGGGACGGAATCATGGTAAAAGAGTTGGTAGGCCCTTTTAGGGTCTTTGAAGGTGTGAAAATGACCTCAGCAACGTTTTGTGCATGGTACACAAAGAAGTACTGTGCAATCTATAGTAAAATCTTTATTCATGTCAGTGCTCCACCTGATGCTGCAGAGAATGCCTCAGAGTCACTGGCTGCTACATGCATAAAATGAGAGAAACTCGTGGTGTGAACATCAGCGTTGCCTGACCTCAACCCTAATGAAAACCTTTGGAGTATCTTCAAGCAAAAAGATCTAAGGGTGGGATCAGTTCACATGAAAAGAGCAAGTCTAGGAGGCTATTCTCCCATCCTGCAAAGAGGATCAAGCAAAAACCATGTAAAAACTCCAGTTCAATGGATATAAGAATTGTGAAAGTGATGTCAAAGAAGGGGTCCTATGTTTAATATGTAAATTGGCCTGCTAAGATATATGAAACTTTATTTCAGTAAATGTGACCTTTTAATGCTGCAAATTTAACTAATGATTATTTTCAATCCTTTAGAACCTGTCAAATGTTTGGGAAACTGCTTTACATAATAATGTAGAACAGCACAATTTGATTTTTTTTTTCTTGTTTTGTGGAAAAAAAATGTGGTTATCATTGGGAGATTTTTCCAATAAAACGTGATTTATAGTCCCAACGTTTGATGATTTGAAAACTAGACTGACTGACTCATCTGAAAATTATGATGTGCCCAATAAAATACATTTGTTTGTAATTTGAAACAATTAACTCGGTATGAATATGTTTTCAAGGCCCTATCAAGAATAAGACCCTGACCTTATCTGACCTTGGCAATATGATGGACACATTGCAATCCAGACCTCTCACAATTGCACTTTAAAGTAGGCATAAACCAGGCATGTTTTTCTGTAAAATGTTCATTGATTGTTTTCTTATTTTATTTTATAGGCCTTACCTTAGTGTCTGCTCCTCATTTGGCTCGTTCCTACCACCATTTGTTTCCTTTGGATGCCTTTAAAGAAATAGCTCTTGCAGAATATGAAGGGGAGAGGTAATCTTTTGTCCTTATTCAGCCCAGTCATCTATATTATATTAAAGTGACAGTCCGGCATGTTTTTGTTCTAGACATTTCTGTTAAAGATACTGTTTAGTTTTACAACAGAGTGAAGTATTATGTATGAGGTGTAAATGTAATAAAATAACCATAACCTAACTTACCTATTAAATTCCCCACCACTCAGGCACAACCTCTCTGGGGGTTCCCACTGATCCTGTTATAAGGATGTCACATCCATCATTCATGTGATTGCTAAAGCCAATGACTGGCTAGTTAATTTGCATGATTGGTTTCTCTTGTCATAAACCAGTCATTGGCCTCATGTTTGCTTGAATGATGGATGTTACAGCACTTGTAGAAGACCAGCGTGGACATCTGGAGCAGCTGTGCTGGAGTGGTGGGGATTGAATGGGTGGTAATGGGATTTTATGAAGTTAGCAAACGTCTACTTATTGGCCCTTTTTTGTTAATCCTAAAGAACCTTTCTCCTTCGCCTCATTGGGGGACACAGACCGTGGGTGTTATGCTGCTGTCCACTAGGAGGCGACACTAAGTAAAAATCTGCAAAAGAGTTAACGTGACTCCTCCTACTCAGCATACACCCCTGGGGCAGACACTGCCTCACCAGTTTTGCTTAGTGTCGCTTAGGAGGCAGACCTCTTTTATTGTTTTCCCTTTTTTAGATAGATTTATTAGGATTTTACTTTTTCTCCCTCTTTTTTTCTACAACTCCATAAGAAAAAGAAGGATCTTTCTCAGCTCCCCACATGGGCTGAGTTTATAGAACCTAATCATCTCCTTCCCAGCTTCATCTTAGAACCTGGGCCAAGGTTTAGACAGACTCCTTTATTAACAGCCTTCCCCAGGCCTCATAGCTGAGCCCTGGGTTGAGGGATGGAGGTCTCATCTTCAGGATACTATCTTTCGATTTCTGGATGGCAGCACGCAGGCCGGTCACTTGTCCTACACGCAGGACGGACATTGCCCTCCCCAGTCTCCCCTCTCAGGGACTCCGGGTAGAGGAGCCAACCTCAGGTACACATTTACCCAGGGCATTGGAGCCCTGTTTGTCCCCTTCCCACATGCCTTCCAGCGGCCGCATACCTCCGGCCTCCATCCCGACAGGACCCGGACACCGATGGCTCCCTGCATCCGGGGATTCCTCCCACGGTGCAGCAGCAATCTGGCTTTTGCCTTTGCCCCCGGGTCTGTCGGGACCTCCGCGCCGGCCTCCCCTCTTTGCCGGGGCCGCGTATTACTCCAGGCCCCGGCTTCGGCCTAGCCTCGATAGTCCCCGCCTTTCTCCGCCCCTCGCGTGACGCGCATTTCAGGCCGAGCCTGCCCAGGACGCGTCAGAAGGGGGCGGAACGGTTGTCTCTTCGCGCTTCTCGCGCATCGCGTGATCCACAGCGAGCCCTGTGATCTGGCCCGCCCCTTCCCTCCATGTCAGCGGTCGCCACTTCCTCCCGGAATGCACATGGCGCCGCTGTATACTCGGCCCCCGGAGGGGCACCGACTTGGGCGACCTGGCGTCGCTGTATACCCGGACGTAACCGGACCCTGGACGTGCAACAATGTGGCAAGCAGGGTAAGTGCCCTTATGCTTCCGCAGCTGTGGCTCTGCACCAGGGACACTATGGCACCAAGGACGTTGTCAGGCTGGTGATTCTCAGCCTGGTACTCGGAGACCCCTCCAAGGGCCACACGTCTAAGGGATATCAGCATTCTCATTTGGGCTCATCCCCTCATTCCCTGTATGGAGTGTCGCTGCAGGAGCTTCATTATATGTCACTGCAGGACCTTCAATATATGTGTCACTGCAGGAGCTTCAATATATGTGTCACTGCAGGCACTTCATGATCTGTGTCACTGCAGGAGTTTCACTATATGTGTCACTGCAGGAGCCTCATTATATGTGTCACTGCAGGCGCTTCATTATATGTGTCACTGCAGGCGCTTCATTATATGTGTCACTGCAGGCGCTTCATTATATGTGTCACTGCAGGCGCTTCATTATATGTGTCACTGCAGGAGCCTCATTATATGTGTCACTGCAGGCGCTTCATTATATGTGTCACTGCAGGCACTTCATTATATGTGTCACTGCAGGCGCTTCATTATATGTGTCACTGCAGGCGCTTCATTATATGTGTCACTGCAGGCATTTTCATTATATGTGTCACTGCAGGCACCTCAGTCACAGCGGGCACTTCATTATATGTGTCACTGCAGGCACTTCATTGTAGGTGTCGCTGCAGGAACTTCAGTATATGTGATTTTTCTGACTTCAGCAGTTCCTACCCTCACTGCCACAATCGTACTCTTACCAAGTACAAGATTTACCATTCTCCCCCATACATACCTGGGCAGGTTAGCGTCCATACTACGACACAGTACAGGGACGAGACCCCAACGTGCGACTCAGACCGGTCCGATTTGCACCGTGGACAACCATGAAACAGACAGCACACCTCCTCAGGCGTGCATACCATCGTTGCCTGTAGCGGGATGCTATATTAGGCAGCTGTCTGTTGTTGGATACCTGGCCTTGGTATTCCCTGGTCATATCTCTAAACTTGTAAGGGAGCTGGATATTGACTACAAGGGCCACTTATCATGGTGGTAATGGTGTTCTCCGCAGGAGCCACCCCTTAGCTGAATCTTTCCTTGGAGGGATATCTGGCTAGATCTGTGTTTTGAGACTCCCGACCAAATCTCCACAGACTCTATTTGCATTTTAAGTCAAAGATTGCGGGGAAAGCTGTCTGGTTTAGCCATTGTCCGTCAGATCTACTCTCTAGATTGGGGCCCTGATCTTCCACGCTCACCCTGCTGGACATGTCGCACATTTGGCGAGGGTTATTACCCTATTCAGGCCATTAACAAACACTTTTTGTACCTTCTCCATCCATGGACAGTCCTATGTCTCACGGACTAATTCACAGAAAGGAAACGGCCGCACAAAGGTTAAACGATTCATCACGCAATCCAGGCGCTCCTTCAGATGTACATGTCCCATTCACACCGCATATATCCTCCCAGTGCCGACTGGAGTCCACATCCACCACCCACGGGAGATAGAGGGCGACGGTACCTATGCGTACCGCTCTCCCAAAACCAACAACAGGCGGGAACGCGGAGTGTTACCTCCACGTACCCCCTCCTGCTCCGAGGGACATCATTATGACGACGGTTTCTCAGCATTCCAATCTTCAACTAAGAACTGTTTTTGAAAGCTGATTCAGACATTCATCTGATACTTTCCCTCCTCTCCAGGATAGAGTCTTCGCGAGGATGCATTAGACCGTCAGTTAAGCATACAATGCAGATGATAACCGATGGAGCAGCCGTAGTGGCTTCAAGCGCCATTGAGACTACACAAGCCATCTAGCCACAAGAGGAACGAGCACTGAAAGATGGAGGGCGACGGTACCTGTGAGTACCGATCTCCCAAAACCAACAGGCGGCAACGCGGGGTGTTACCTCCACGTTCCCCCTCCTGTTTTGAGAAACATCATTTATGGCGACGGTTCCTAAGTGTTCCGATCTCCAATACAGGACTGCTTGGCTCGCAGATCCGGACAATCGTCCCCCCTGGTTCCTCTACAATACAGAACAGCTTGGTATGCGGATCCGGACAATCATCCTCCCCAGTTCTCACTGTAGGAGCTGGGTTTGCAGTGCATGGCGCTATGATTTCGTAGCCCTCAGTCTCCCCATTAGCCTTCCTCAGGGCACTTGGGTTGTAGCACTTTTATATTGCCGTCTTCGATTTGAGACTCCTTATCACGCGGATCTGAATATTCATCCTCTCCAGCTCCCACAGCTGGGTGTCTGGTTTGCAATGGATGGCACCACTATTTGGTACTCCTTTAGTCTCCCCATCCGTCTCTTCAGGACATTGGGTTGCAGCACGTGCACAGTACCGTCTCCAATGGGGGACCGTCTTACAAGCAACTTCGGATGATCCTCTTCCTCAGCTCCCACAACTGGATGCAGAGCTGCAACAACGCCTTTCCTTAGTAATCCTCAGGCTTCCATCCGTTTCCTCATGGCATTGAGGTCGCAGCTGAAGCGGGTGTCTATCTTGACTGATCGTCACCAAGTCCTCTTGTGGTTCCCAAACAGGGAAACGTTATGCGACCTCCCTGAACTTCTTTCATTCATGGAAGTACAAAGATTGCTGGCCTTCATAAATGTCGACACTTTTGTCTACATACTCCTGGGTGCTCCATAGTTTGTTCTCTCTACCTAGCCCTTCGGTGACTCCGTGTAATACCAGCGATTATATCCATTTCTCAATCACGACGACAAGTTGTCCTCCCTTATCTAGAGGGTCTGTGCAGATGCGTTTGCACACTGCAGTGGACCTCCCAGTTCATTTAACCTGGTTGCTCACCAGGGATACACTCAAGAAGCGTTCTTTTGGGACTGCGCAGCGGTGATCACACTATAGTGAACTCCCTAAATCATCGTATCTAGTTATTTCATGCCGAGGAAGTTTCTCCAGTTCCAATCTTGATGCCATCATCACAGACGCAGACCCTCTTCAGTCCGTCACTTCTCTTCCGTGCAGTTAGGGCATACGGGTTGGTTACCTATTGACCAACCATTCCTCTGGTCTCCCCACACGATTCTCCTCCTGGGGATTTGTATCTCATCATTGGGGCCTCGCAGGTGTAACCCACTCATGTAATGTCCAAGGTAGGACACAGTATACAGTGAATCAGATCACTCCGGTTTTCTTCTTCTTCGTTCCTAATACACAGCAAGTACCTGTATTCGGGGCTATAGCTCACAATTCACAACTTATGAGAGCGGATACCCCTCGGCCTCTCTTTCTTAGTCTGAGGCGAGGATTTAATCTCACGGCCTTGCAATCATCCTAAAGGCCTTGGCAAGGTTCAGGTCCAATGGCGTTAGTCTTCCAGAGGACCCCGGTTTGGTCCAGGCGCACTTAGTATGCTGGCCTATTTTCACTCACCACTGGTTTTCCCTGGCATTGTTCAGACCGTACAGGCCCTCTTTCCAAGGTCCTTTTCTCAAAGAATTCGGAAACTCTATTCTTAGTGGGGCCCTGACACCTGGTTGTAGCTCTGATACTTAGTTCTCCTTTTGCGAACAGGCTCTACAACCTTGTCTCGGGGGGTAAACACCTGTTTCCGGTCTCATCGATTCTCTCCCTCGAGTGCCTCAGGGCCGCATCCCCATGCTACCTTCTCGGTTACGCCTCCATTGCGTGGCTGTGGGCTCAGGTTAGCACCTTCCATCCGGGACATTTTCACGCATTGTCCTCTCCTTCGTTACAACAACGGTTGGTTTCATGGGACTTCGTTCCGGTCTAATATGTGCTGCGGGATTCTTCCTTCAGACCTTCACAAATTTTTTCTCACCTTTGTTACCAAGGGTGGTGTTAACTTTACCTCTACCTTTACCCTATCCGTTGAGTCTTTGACCCTAGCACTCTCCTCGAAGCGCCCCTTTTTAGGTGGTCGCCAAGATACGTTGAGTTGCGACCTGTCTCATTTTTCTTCATAAGATGACAGGGTCATGTTATATAAACAAAGACCACACCGTTCCGGCTCTTTTTCAGTCGTTCAGCACTGATGCACCGTAGCAACATGGCTCAGCTCACGTTGGATTCACCTGAACTCTACGTGTCTATGAGGCTGTTGCGGCAGCTTCCAGAAGTTCCTTCTGTCCTTCAAAGAAACTCTTGAGAGATTGTTCTTCATCCCCTTGGTGGGCCGCTTACTGCGCATGCCGACTTAGCCAAACTGGTTACACGTACAGACTTCCTATCAGGAAGTTTAGCAGTTGCAGATATAACCGTTTACAACGGGTATAATGTCGTGCACGCACTTGTACAACCAGGGGCACTCTACCTCCTTTGGGCCCAGGCTTCTCCGTTGTAGGTAGACGAGGCTGTCACCTGGTTCAGTTTTTACTCTGTTGGGGTACAACACAATGTTCGTATGCTTACGCTTTTGTGTACCAGCACAGTGTTCATTTTCTTTCCTTATTAGACGCAGATCTAGTTGATGCGTCTCCCTGGTGGCAGCAGCTCACCGATAGGGTGCAGCTTGTATAAGAGTCTAATGTATTTTTTTCCCGCCCAGGGACTGCTTTGGGACGTCCCACGGTCTGTGTCCCCCAATGAGGCGAAGGAGAAAAGGAGAATTTCTCCTTCGCCTCATTGGGGGACACAGACCGTGGTGTTATGCTGCTGTCCACTAGGAGGCGACACTAGGCAGAATCTGCAAAAGAGTTAAGTTGACTCCTCCTCTGCAGCATTACACCCCAGAACAGGAAGAGATTCTCCAGTTTTTGCTTAGTGTCGATAGGAGGTAGACATGGTCCAAAGGACCACACTAATTACATAGTTAGATATTTTTAATCTTAGATTTTTATTGTTTTTTACCAAGGATACGAGAGGGCGACGGTATCTCCGCATACCGATTTCCCAAAAACAACAACAGGCGGGAACGCGGGGTGTTACCTCCACGTATCCCCTCCTGCCACGATGGATAGGGAGCAAGGCGACGGTTCCATTGCGTTCCGATCTCCTTGTCTTTCTCCCATGGCCGGTGCTCCCACATTTTCCCCTGTCCCCACTGGGAACCTCAGGGTGACTTCTGCAGGCTTGCAGAGAATCACAGCAGGAAAGCGCAGGATCCTGCTGGGCACATCCGGACGCCAGGCCAGGCACAGACTTCCCCATCTCCCCTCTGGGTTATGGGTCGAGCAAGCCCAAGATGCCCTCCCCATTCCCTGCCTAGGGTCTGGGTTGAGGAGCCTACACAGGTAATCAGGGCTCCCTTGGGACCCTGCATGGCTTTTTTCCTTCTTCGCCCCCCTGCTTCCTCCTGAGCCAACCAACCTGGGCTCATTTAATACCCTGTGCTCCTGCCAGCTGCGGACACAATCACAGGCTGCAGCATACTCTAGGCTGCAGCACACTTGCAGGGGCACCCCTGGAGCCCGGGGCCTCAGATGTGACCCCGAATGCAGCCATAAATCGGCACATGGCTTTATGCCGAAGGCAGTGGCGTCTCTAGGAGCGGGCCCTGGTTCGTCCCGCATACTATTCATGCTGCGCCATTTCCCCAGGAGGGAGCACAGCAGCAGCAGCTCACTCAGCGGGCTCTGGGTGCCGCCGGAGCATCTGCCCTATCGTGGGCGCAGCCTCCGGTGCCTGGCGGCGTTGTCCCCAGTTCCGGCCCCGGACATCCGCGCCAGGCCTCCGCCATTCCCCGGCCCGCGATTTACGCGAGGCCCCGGCTTCGGCCTAGCCGGACGTCACCGCCCTTGTCCCCGCCCATATGCCCGCCTCCCCACCGGACGTCGGAGCCTTGCGACGTCAGCAAGGGAGGCGGGACAGGACTAAAAAAGGCGCCCTCCAGCTTCTCTGCGCGCTCTCGCGCTGGCTCCGCCCCCTTCCTTCTCGGCACCGCCGCCATTACAGCCCCGGCGCTGACACCGCTGTATACAGCGGCGAACAGCGCTTGGGTACCGGGGGGCACAGGCTGACCAGCCATCAGGCACGGTTCTCAGATGTATGAGCTTAGAAGCCCAGCAGGTTTTCAGCCCTAGGGTTGAACCTAGGACTCAGTGCTGGGCGGAATGTCTGCAGGGGCACCCACGCAGGGGCACCCACTAAGGGGCACCCACTAAGGGGCAGATGACAGCAGGCTCATGCTTGCCACTGCTGCGGTAGCACTTGTCCCCATCCTCCCAGCTGGAGGTAATGGGGATATAGGGATTCTTCTCAGGATCCTTGCACAACATTACAGCAATTCCAGCTTCCGCTGTGCGGTGTACACAGAGACCCAACACAGTACAATTAGCACAGCTTCGCTGTGCTGCGGTCTCCGGTAGTTACTGAAGGGCAGCCAGCAGGATACAGCCAGCTGCAATCTGTCGTCCTCCCCCCTCCCTGTACACCATGCATGGAACTCGTAATACTCCCTCTGAACACAGTGTATAGAGTAATATCATACTATGAGGAATACTGCTAATTCCCAGAGCAGTACAGGCACAGTCCCTCTATCCAGCGCACGATCCGATTACAGTGGTTCCTTCCATCGTGCCAGATACAGGTACCTGTTGGTACACCTGGCCAACCTAAGGGGAGTTGCTAGGTTAAGCGATATACCAGCACACCCTTATTTTATCCTCGGTCCCCCAACTTTGGCAGACCCCTGTTAATATTCAAACATCAAATACTCATCCATCATACCACTTCCAGGCACCTACACAGTTCAGAACCAGGTTGTGGTGGAATTGCTACGAGTTTAATTCACATGTTTCTTCCTCAGCCCCTACATTGCGGGAGAGTCCAGTTAGAGTGGTGTAATCTACAATTACCTGACAACCGCAAGGTCCCAGGACCGTTTGCCAATCCTCCCCACAGCTGCAGTTCTGGTTGGCGGTGATGACAGTCCAGTCTCACGAGACGCAGGATGAAACACCGTAATCCGCAGCTGCACTATGAATTTAGCTGCTGGTCTCTGGAACCTAAGACCCATAGCATACTCCCTCCTCAGCTCTCCGCTGTTGGAGGCGCTGGGTAGTAGCCAGGTTTGGCTAATTGCCTTACCCCTGTCTCAACTCCCCACTGTTGGAGCTTTGGTTGAAGCTATGACGGCTCAAGGCCTGGCCGGCCCCCGTCCCAGGAGCTCTGTTGCTCATCTCCTCACTATACCTATATTAGGTATTTGGGTTGAGGTGACATGGGCGAGCGCTTTGCACAGCCCGCTTCAAAGCAGGACCTCGCAGACCCTCGACCGCACATACAACAAGACTACTCCCATGACGGATGGGCCCTTCTGGACCCCGTATGTCCGTGGCCCAAACCTTCTTCACGCAATCTGTCCCTTCTCGACTCAGGAGTCAAAAAAAAAAAAAAAAAAAAAAAAAATAGAATTCTCACAGTGGGATAGTGTTCGCCGTGTGCAGCGCAGGACACCAGCGACTGCACTATCGTGGGCACAGCCTCCGGTTTTCAGCCAACGCTACTCCTGATTTCCGGCTACTTCCGGACCTCTGTGTCGGGCGTCTGCCGTTACTGAGCCCCGCGATTTCGCGAGCCCCCGCTTCGGCCTAGCAGGACATCTCTAGCTTACCCGCCCGCCTCCTGCTCGCCATACACACCCTCCACCTGACGCGGAGCCTCCGAAGCGTCAGCACAGGGAGTGGGGCAAGGCTAAAAGGACTGAAGCACAAAGAATACAAAGACTTTTCACAGCCTAACGTTGGCAATGTTTATACTGCATTCAGCAGTCCACCGTATCTGGATGACTCTTTTACGGATGCATGACTTTCAAGGACTGCGAACACAATGGCATTTACACCGTGCTCGTTAAGAAGATTCGGTACGATCGACCTCCATAGGTCTACCGCAATTCCATAGCACGTGTTGCAACTCGGCACACACATTCTGGGAGTCCCAGCTCTGCTGCGTACTCCGGACGGCCACATGCTACAGCATCACGTATGGCGTCTCAGCCATATGGAAGGCACAGCATCGCATGAACACGGCGGCCTTTAATTGCAACACTTCCACAGCTCTTGTTAAATTTCCCCAGACAAGGCACAGATCTTCGTCTTGGAATCCGCAGTCTCCGTCGGAAGTCCCTTCAATCCTTCACACCTGCTATAAGAGTCCTAGACAGTATAGCGGCAGCTTGAAAGTCAGTCCTATTGACTCAGCTTAACCGCCGGCCTTTGCAATTATCCATGCTCAGGCATTGCACGAGAACAGGATGGGGGGCGACGTGCCCCCATCACAATGCACATGGCAGTAGTCTTGCCCTGTCTCGAAGATACCCCTCAATCTACAATCGTTCGTGCAGTATCTCTAGTACTGAAAATCTTTCAGTCACCTTCTGGCATTTGAACATGTCAGAATACAGTCAAACAATGCTACAGCTGTGGCATGGGTCAACCACCAGGGTGGAACCCGCAGTCCCTAAGCGATGACAAGTTCGCCACATCCTTCACTAGATGGAATCCTGGAACACTGTACAGCCAACTGTTCTCACTCCAGATGTACTCCTCTAAGAGGCGGTTTTCCTAATCCACCAAGGGAAGGACTCAGGGGTCCGACCCCTTCGTCTCGGCGTTCTCCGTCGAAACGCCAATGCCAGGAAACCACAGATATGGACCTGACGGAGTCACGCCTCAATGCCACGGTCCCGGCCTTCCTTTCCTGGTCTCAGGATCCACAGTCAGTGGGACGGACGCATTTGTCCAAGCCTGGACCGGTATCCGTCTCTCCTATATTCTTTCCCCACTAACAGATAGTCTTGAATATCAAACGATAAGGTTGCCGGATCATCTTCGTGGTCTCAGACTGACCCACACGCGCTTGGTCCGCAGACTCGTCCAATTTTATAGCAGCAGTATCAGGACTTCTATCAGAGGGTCCAGACCTGCTAGTTCACAGCCAGTTCTTCCTCAGACTTCCTCGCTTCAGAGGTTAATGGTGTAGTTTTTGAGACCTAGAACTTAACCCAAGAGGTTTTTTTCCCAGGATATTGTAACGGCCTTAGTCACAAAGAGGACACCAGCTTTATCAGCGTTATCCCATCACACATGTGTAACTGTTTGGGGGGGGGGTTTGCCTTTGAGACCTCCAGAGGTCCTTCCCCTTGGCCCTACTTCATACCAGGGACTGTCCGTTTCTTCCACTCAGACCTAGACTCAGGTCTGTCCTTAGGGTCTCTCACACAGCAGGTTTTCAGTCGTTTTTCACCATCTTACAAACACGTCTTGCCACCAGATGTCTATGACATCCTTCCTTCGAAGGGTCGGCTATTTAGAGTCTCCATACAACAAGACTACTCCCATGAGGACCTGAAGTTGGTCCTCACGGCACTACAAGAGTCACCTTTTCAGCCTCGATGGGGTATTACCTTGAACATCTTCATCCAAATAGTAGTATGGTTTGGTGGCATTTCTTTGTCTCTGCAGAAGTATCGGTACTTGCAGCGGTCTCATCTAATCCATCCTCTTCTGTCTTCCATCTGGACAAGATTGTCCTGTGGCTGGTTCCGTTCTTCTAAGATAGGTTTACTCCTTCCACCTACATGAAG
Organism: Allobates femoralis; assembly: GCA_033576535.1. Classification (NCBI taxonomy): domain Eukaryota; kingdom Metazoa; phylum Chordata; class Amphibia; order Anura; family Aromobatidae; genus Allobates; species Allobates femoralis. Next base: position 770,151,743 of record JARQOC010000003.1, read on the forward strand.
ACATCTCTCTGCCATCACTGCGCACGACTCCAGTCCGGCCAGTCGCGAAGGACCTACATATGCGGGACCTTGTCAGAGCCCTACGCGTCTACATTTCCAAGACAGTGCCCTCCTAAGAGGTCGGATTCTCCTTTATCCTTCTTCCAATGGGCAGAAATAAAGACACGTCAGCCTCTAGGCTCTTCTAACCAGATGATTTCCTCTAACCATCCAAGACGCTTATGCCATCGAAATCTCGTCTCTTCCGGCAGGTCATGGCATATTTTACTACGGCCGTGGAAGCCTTCTGGACAGTTCGGTAACAGGTATGGGAGCAACAAGTGTATAGGTAACCTAGGGTTGGCCTACACCCATGCCCAAGCCACTATAGTGCTTGCCCTCAGTCCTCGACAAATGCAGGTCTGGGGACACGTGCCCTCCAGGCGGCTGTAGCCCACCTGTCGGTACATAGTTCTTCACTGACCATGCTCAGTGTCACTAGTTCTATTGTTCTTTCCCACCCAGGGACTGCTTTAGGACGTCCCACGGTCTGTGTCCCCCAATGAGGCGAAGGAGAAAAGGAGATTTTTGTGTACTCACCGTAAAATCCTTTTCTCTTAGCCTCTAATTGGGGGACACAGCACCCACCCTATTGACCTTGTGGGTTTTTTCTACAGTTCTCACATAGCTTCTCAGCTGTTACATGGTTAACATGTTTACACATGTTTGCCTATTATCACTCTGTTAACTGTTGACTGTTTAAACTTGTGCCTGTTTAGTTCCAGGCCTTATAGTACTGTGAGCCTGTTTAGTTACAGGCCTTGTTATATGATTATTACTTCGTTAACTCTTCACTGTTTTCCACAGGCGCCTGATTAATTTCAGGACTTGTGGTACTAGCATTACCCTGCTAACTTTTAACTGTTTACACACGTGCCTGTTTGGTTTCAAGCCACGTTACACGGTTATTACCTTGTTACCTATATTTGTTTACACAGGTCGCCTGCGTAGGCTTCCTGTGTCACTGTTATTATCTGTTAACTCTCCTACTGCTTTAGCACAAAACTGGAGAATCTCTTCCTGTTCTGGGGTGTAATGCTGCAGAGGAGGAGTCAACTTAACTCTTTTGCAGATTCTGCCTAGTGTCGCCTCCTAGTGGACAGCAGCATAACACCACGGTCTGTGTCCCCCAATTAGAGGCTAAGAGAAAAGGATTTTACGGTGAGTACACAAAAATCTCCTTTTTGTGTACTCACCGTAAATTCCTTTTCTCTTAGCCTCTAATTGGGGGACACAGCACCCACCCTGTTGCCTGTTCATACCTTCTTACTGGTTTTTCAAGTTTCTGGTCTCTCAGGTTACTTCTGAGATATTACATACGTGCCTGTTCTTACAGGCCCGGTTGTTTTAATATTCTGTTACTTGTTCTATAGGTGCCTGGGTTTTTACAGGCCTTATTATTTCGTTAATCTGTTTACTTGCTCCTACTGCTTTAGCACAAACTGGTGAGGCAGTGTCTGCCCCAGGGGTGTATGCTGAGTAGGAGGAGTCACGTTAACTCTTTTGCAGATTTTTACTTAGTGTCGCCTCCTAGTGGACAGCAGCATAACACCCACGGTCTGTGTCCCCCAATTAGAGGCTAAGAGAAAAGGAATTTACGGTGAGTACACAAAATTCTCCTTTTTAAATTCTGGCACTAGATAAGAATAGCATGCTTGTGTTTGTCAGAGCAGACACTATTACAGTCTAAATGCCCCGTTACACGCTGAGACTTTCCAGCAATCCCACCAGCGATCCAACCTGGCCGGGATCGCTGGAAAGTGTCTATGCAGTCGCTGGTGAGCTGTCATACAGGCAGACTCACCTGAGACCAGTCAGCAGAGAGATTGCTGGTAATCAGGGTAAATATGGGGTTGCTAAGCAGTGCGTGCTGCTTAGTTACCCGTTGTTTACCCTGGTTACCAGAGTCCACCCTCTTACAGGCTGGGCTAAGTGGGAAGACGCTGGTAACTAGGTTAAACAGCGGGTAACTAAGCAGAGCGCGCCGCTTAGCTACCCGATATTTACCCTGGTTACCAGGCCCCAGCATCTAATGTGCGGCACTTGGCATTGGCTGGGAGGTCACTGATCGTTGGTCTCTCACTGTCACACACACCGATGTGTGCTGACCAGCAGGAGACCAAGGACCAAAAAATGGTCCTGAACGATTTGTAGCGATTAGCAACCTCACAGCAGTTGGCCAGGTCGCTGACGCGTGTCACACACTGCAACATCGCTGGAGAGGTCGCTGTTTCAGCGATAACGCTAGCGATGTTGCAGTATGTGAAATACCCTTTAGAAAGTGAAGGGTAATGCATGATTGGGAACATTCAAAGAGGCAGGTATTATTAGATGCCACTATAGATGTCAGGTCACTGCTGCTGCTTGTGGTTAGCTGGTGCAGTGAAACATCATAATAGTGCAATGACAGAAATGTCTTTGGCTCATATTTCATGTGATAACCCGTTATGCAGTGTTGTTGATCTCCATTCATCCACATTTTTGGAGAATTGGAATTACTTGTTGGACTAGAGTCACGCTTAAGAGACTCGCAGAAGTCTCTCTTCGCATCACTTGGTACGGCCGCCCGTTCTTCAAACAGGAGCATGTTAGCTGCATGTATTTCTATGTTGCACACTCCTGTCCGGGGAGCGGGCGGCCATGTCGGGTCCTGCAATGTGAGACTTACACGGGTTTCTCGCAAGTGTGACTCCGGCCTTAGCCAGCTTCACTTGATTTTGTTGTCCTGCATTGATGTTGCTGGCTACACTGCTGCACACGGATGCTCTGACACCCGAAGTTCAGTTGTATCATAGAGCCAAATCCAATAAGTTTTATTTCATTTATTAATTTTCTAGGGCATTAAAGAAATGTCCCATTTACCTGTCTTCATTTTATGCATTCTGTGCGTCTGTGTTTTTGGAAATGGAGAAATAAGTTCTGGAAATGGGTTATCATGTTATTAACATTAATGAATAATGAAGACTGTATGATACTTATTCTACTTCTCCTTTTCTAAGGTATTGTCGGGGATGTGATGGAGAACTGAAGGATCAGCAAGTAAGTTATATTATTTTGAAATGTTATTTAAACAGTAATCACAGAAGTGGTATGTGGAGGGTACATGACACTAGAAAAAGTGTTTTTTTTTCCTTCCTGTATCTTAATTATTTGCCAGCGTTATGTGTAAATTAAAATTGCCATCATATTATTGTCCATATCCTAATTAAAGGGGATTTTAATTTGGTGCCATGGAATGTTCTTGTGACAGAGCTCAAGCTCCGGGGCACAAAATATGGAGAGTAGTCATGAAGACAGCAGAGCTGAGCAGCGTTAGACTTTGCTCCTTTTGCCTGTAACATGATACACTATTATTTTCAAACTGGCTTTATTAAAGGGGTTATCCAGGATTTGTATTTAAAAAAAAAAAAAAATGTGCCCAAGCAATAACATTAACCTCCGTTTGCCCTTGGCACAGAGCAGTCAAAGACTGGGACAGCACGACGTGTGGTAAACGGAGCAGAGGCGGCATTTCAGCTCTGCTCTGTGGAAGTGGGCGCATAGCTAATGTCACGCTGATTGACACCTGGCTCCTCACTACATATGGGGGAGCCAGCTGTCAATTTACGTGATGTCGGCTATACGCCTGTCTACAGAGGGGAGAAGCTGCCCCTCTGTAGTCGTGACGTCACTGGAAGTGGTAAAATTGCTGACTGGAGCGGTCTCAGACCTCAGGTCTTTTACACTATTTTGTCTCATAACGCAAGTGAAACAGAAATATAGAAAGAGATGTTCTGTGTGTGGCTCAGGGAACCAGTCACTTTCACTTCCTGGTGTGTAGACACAACAAATGCTAAATCCCAACCTGCAGTCCAGCAGCTGAAATTAGTTCAGATCTGCAGTAAACTAACCTTTTCTCTTCCGGATTTTGTGAAGGTTATTTGTCTATAGGATTTATTTTAAGCACTTGAAACAAAGAATTTGTGAAAATTTATCGATGGTTTATATATGTCATTCATTTCTAGGTATAGGGTTTCTTAAAAAGTCAGAAAATTACCTATTGGTTAAATATTTTTTTGTTAAATGTATTTATTTCTTTTCTAGATCACAATCTGTATTAAAAATAGAAATCTTGCAGTCTTCACACTGGCTACTGGGGATTCTTTTTACTCATTTTGGTTTGTTTTATGAAACACCAGATGGTTATTAGTCACAAAGAACAGACTCCTTAACCAATGTTTTACATTGAAGCATCTAATAAGTGTGTGCAAATGTCAATGTATAGGGGGGAGCAGGGGCACCTATTGTGATTTGTGGATCCTGTATTATCAGCTGTATATAGAGGAAAACTCTCCCTGTAATGACAGGAATTACTAGACTACAATAGTCTCAGTGATGACCCAGTGTGAAAATTGCAAGATTAGTTATTTTACTTTGTAAATCATAAATATCTGATTTAAAGGGTTTGTCCCAATCTATTTTTTATTTTCTCCATCGCCTCATTGGGGGACACAGGACTATGGGTGTTATGCTGCTGTCCACTAGGAGGCGACACTATGCAGAATCTGTAAAAGAGTTAAAGGGAACCAACCACCCCAAATGACCCCCCCGGACTGTTAATGTGTTCCTACACCCCGCACACACATTTGGGGCAATCGTTTTTGCTAAAAAAACAGTTTAGTAGAAGCTAAGATATAGCTTTATAAAGTTTAAAAAATGTTGCCGACTGGGCGTTACTTAGCTTGTCCCGCTGCCGAGTTCATCTGCCCGTCAGCCTCCTCTCCCCCCCTCTCTTCAGTAAAGCCCTGCCCTTTCAGCCTCGTCACAGGCTGGTGCACGGACTCTCATGGCCGTGCACACGTCATCAGCTACAGCCAGGGTCACGAGCACACGCTCTGTGCGCTCTGTGATCACCCGGCAGAATGAGTCACAGCTGCACAGGCAGGAAGTCACAGAGCGTGTGCTCGTGACTGACCCTGGTTGTAGCTGATGACGTGTGCACGGCCATGAGAGTTCGTGCACCAGCCTGTGACGAGGCTGAAAGGGCAGGGCTTTACTGAAGAGAGGGGGGAGAGAAGGCTGACGGGCAGATGAACTCGGCAGCGGGACAAGCTAAGTAACGCCCAGTCGGCAACATTTTTTAAACTTTATAAAGCTACATCTTGGCTTCTACTAAACTGTTTTTTTAGCAAAAACGATTGCCCCAAATGTGTGTGCTGGGTGTAGGGACACATATTAACAGTCCGGGGGGGTCATTTGGGGTGGTTGGTTCCCTTTAAGTGGCTCCTCCTATGCAGTATACACCCCTGGAGCAGGAAGTGCTTCACCAGTTTTTGCTTAGTGTCGTTAGGAGGAACACTAAATTTTATTCTTCTTAATTTTTTTTTCTTTTACTTTTTGATTTTTGCTTTCAAGATGAAGAAAAGTGGGTCTCTGAGGAGACTCCCGGCGTGCTCCTTCCTCGGCCCCTCCACTCTTGGGGGCGCCTGGTTGAAGTTGAGAGGTCGATCCACATGCCGCTACCTCCTCGGCACACCACAGTTGGGGTGCTGGGTTGAGGTCGAGACAATGGTCCTCCTTCCCCGGGTCCCCACTTTTGGGGTCTCTGGGTTGAGGCTGAACATGAGTGCTCGGACGGTGGACAGCAGCATCCCTCCCTAGTCACTCCTCAGGGGGTTCTTAGGTCGAGTCACTGCAGGTAGGGAGCAAACAGCCTGCACGGACACAGCTGCACATTTCAGAAGCCTCAGCTTTGCTAAGTGCTTCAACAGGACACAGCTCGCAGCAATCCTCAAAGATGCAGCTCTAGGAGCACCAGCTCTGCTGAGTGTGTAACGGAGTGGGTAGCCCTGACTGTTTTATTATTGAAATGGACACTGAAATGGACATTACACAGTCCGATACTGCCCCCTTGTGGACAAGTGCTGAAATTGCTGCAGAGATAAAAACACTGACTGCTGATCCCCTCCCACAACAGCCTTGTGCTTAGGAGGAAAAAGTGCGGGAAAGACAGAAGGAGACGGAGCTCAACCAGGACAGACCTGCCTGTGGGTATCCCTCGAGAGAGGGCTTCCTTGTGACCCCTTTTTGGAAAGATGACGCCGTGGAAGCTGTTGCGACAACCCCCAGGCTGCAGAACATTGTTACCATGAGCCTAACCTGACTGCAGAGCATCGCACTCCTAGAACATCTTCAGAGACTGTGACAGACACAAGGGAGCCATCTTCGAAATCTATATTTTTTTCTTTTTTTTTTTTTTCTTTTTCCCCGGACTGAGAGACTATAAATTGGTACCTGTGGAGAGGACTGAGGAAACCCCCTTCATCGCTTCCCCTGGAATCGCCATCGTTAGACCCCAGGCCTGCGACTTGGGAGCTACGCCTTCTGTTGTTATAGACTGGTAACGTACATTGAGGGAAAGCTAGGGAAAGCGATTGCCAGTACTGTTTTGTTTCTCGCCGTACATCCGGAGCTGAATATCAGGGTATTCAACCTTCCCTATGTGTGCAGCCAAACCGGTTGAATGTGTTATCACCATGTTTAATAGTAAAGAAATGTTTCCTCCCATTAAATCTGAGTATGGGGATTTTGTTGAAGCAGATCATAGACACCCCCCCGCGGCCTTACTGCCGGTCACTTCATCTGGCGTAGTCGGCAGGATCTGTGATCAACAAAATCCTCTCCCGGTAGTAGCTTATAACCAGACAGCTCCCCCAGCGTCTATTGTCAATCAAGTGAGAAAGTTTAACGGACGGAATTATCCTGTACCTGAATGGACAGAACAACTCAAGATAGTGGGGGAAATGTATAACGTTGATCCTAAGACCCTAGCAGAAATGGCCATGCTAACATTAGAGGGGGAGGCGTGGACGACAGTCAGGCTGGAGACGGTTAGGGGCCGGCGTACATTGGATGACTTGGTGCGGGTGCTGGAGAACACCTATGGGCCGACCACATACGCGGGGACATTGCGCTATATGTTCTTCCGGCGTACTCAGCTCGAGTGGGAGGACATTCCTCAATATGCAAACGCCCTCCAAGTACTGCTTGAACAAGCCTGTAGAAAAGAAGAACAGATAGCTAGTACAGACTCCCGTAACCTGGTGCTGAGAGATCAATTTGTGACTGGGCTGAGAGACTCGTACCTTAACCGCTCATTGCAAGATCTACTCCGGATAAATCCGGCCCTTACGTTCGCTGAGGTTAAACAGGAAGCGATAGAACGTTCTAGGGGACCAGTCATGGAGACACAGACTTATACCGCGGCTTGCAGGTCCATGTCCGGTACCAGAACTCCGAACAGTGACACGGAAGAACTGAAACAGATGGTGGCAGAGTTACAGAAACAGGTGCTACAGCTCACACTATACCAACAGGCGGACAGGCAAGCAAGACAACAACCCAGCCGGCCTATGGAAAGATGCTGGACATGCGGCGAACCCCGCCATAGAGCAAACCATTGCCCCCAGAACTTTCAAGTCCACCCGCGGTCTGATTTACCAGAACCAGCAAGCTGTGCCCCTCAACAGTGGCCGCCATTAAACTAGACGCCCCTGCCAAAGCGGCTCACTCGGCAGGGGAGGCCAAGGAGAAGGGTGTAGGGAAACAGAGCCAGCAACAGAACAAACTTGCATCAAACAGCCCCACCCTGGAAGTATTGCTGGAAGGGTTTGCCGTGCAAGGACTAATGGACACTGGGTCTCAGGTATCCACCTTCTCCGAGCAGTTTTATGAAGAATATCTGAAGCCGCGGGTTGCCTATGACCCTGAAACTGCCATCAAGATCAAAGCAGCCAATAATCTACCCATTCCAGTGACGGGAATTGCCTGGATGAACACTGAAATCTGTGGGCAGGACCTTGGGAAGAGGGGGATAATCGTGGTTAAGGAAGGCTTTGGACCAGAAACGCCCATGATTATTGGGATGAACATCCTGAAAGATCTGGATCTGGTGCTGTTTACCAAGAGGGGACCCACATACTGGCAGGAGGTGACCGCACACAGGGCCACCCGTCGAGCCTTCCAACGAGTGGTCCGGACCTGCAGCCTCCAGCGAATGGCAGAGGAACAACTTCCGCTGGCCCGATCACCATACCCCGCCATACTAGGATAACCTTACCGGCTGAGAAGGAGACCATTATCTCGCTATCCCTTAACACCACAAGACAGCTTGAAAGCGTGGAGGTGCTGATTGAGCCGCGGACCCCGAAGGAAGGGAAGTTGAATCCACTAGTTGCTCGAACGCTAACTGTTGTGAGAAAGGGAAAGATTCCTCTTAGGCTGGGCAACACGGCTAACGTGGGCGTCGACCTAGAGGCTGGGACACAGCTCGCCCGAGTTTACGCCCTACCCGAAGAGGTGAATCCTATGAGCCCCCTCCAGTTTGCACCGTCTACAGAGGGAGATTGGACAGTGACTGTCTCTGCCATGGCCACTGCCACAGACGACACCAAAGCGGGGCGAGAACTGCGAGAAAAGTGTCAGTTGGACACATCCCAATACTCCAAACAGGAGGTGTCCCAGATAGAGGAACTACTACAAGAACACCAGGCGTCCTTTGCCCGGCATGACACCGACTTTGGATGCACCACCAGTATCAAGCACGAGATCCCCACGGGTGACGCCGCTCCTATCCGCGAGAGGTACCGCCAAATACCTCCCCAACAATACCAAGAAGTGAAAAACCTCCTGAATTCCATGTTACATGCCGGAGTGGTACGAGAAAGCCAGAGCCCCTGGGCTGCACCGGTGGTGATAGTTAAGAAGAAAGACGGGTCCCTGAGGTTCTGTGTGGGCTACCGCCGCTTGAATGCTTGTACCATCAGGGACTCGTACCCTTTGCCAAGGATCGAAGAATCCCTGACAGCCCTGAAGAAAGCCAAGTACTTTTCTTCCTTGGATCTGGCCAGCGGCTATTGGCAGGTACCCATGCACGAGAAGGATAGAGAAAAGACTGCTTTCATCCTACCCATAGGCCTGTACGAGTTCGACCGGATGCCCTTTGGCCTGAACAACGCGCCGGGGACGTTCCAGAGGCTGATGGAGCGCTGCTTGGGGGACTTCAATTTCGACTTCACCCTCATCTACCTGGACGACATTGTAGTCTATTCGGCCACATTTGAAGAACACCTACAGCAGCTGGGCCATGTGTTCCGTAGGTTGAGAGAACATGGCCTGAAGTTGAAACCCAGCAAGTGCTGTCTTCTGCAGCCAGAGATCGATTACCTGGGTCACCGGATCTCGGCCGAAGGTGTTCAACCGTCTCCAGAGAAAATAGCCGCCGTACTGGACTGGGCACAACCTGCAAATGTCAAGGAGGTCAAGGCTTTCCTGGGGCTGGCCGGCTACTACCGCCGGTTCGTCAAAAACTTCGCCCGGCTTGCTGCACCACTGCACGACCTGCTTCGAGGGACCACCAACAGCCCCAGGGGACGACCCATCAGCTGGGGACCCAGCCAGGAAAAGTCCTTCCAAGCCCTAAAGGGTGCTCTGACGTCCCCCCCCCCCCCATCTTGGCATATGCAGACTACAATCTGCCCTTTCAACTACATACCGATGCCAGTCTACAGGTCTAGGGGCAGTACTCTCCCAGGTACAAGAAGGCAAGGAACGTGTCATAGCCTATGCCAGTCGGTCCCTACACGAGGGTGAGAAGAACCCCATCAATTACAGCTCGTTCCGGCTGGAGCTGTTGGCCTTAACATGGGCTATGACGGAAAAATTTGCAGGATATCTCACGGGGACAGAAGTACTAGTTCTGACAGATAACAATCCGTTGGCCCACTTAGAGAATGCAAAACTCTGAGTCATGGAGCAGCGTTGAATGGCCCGGCTCTCTAAGTTTAACTACAAGATCAGATATAGAGCTGGGGCTGAGAATCAAAATGCGGACAGCCTCTCTAGAGTGACATCCCCCTTACTCACTAGAGACCGGGATGAAGAACTAGAAGGAGACGAGACGCCTGACTTCGCAAGGCTTGCCCGACAGATGATGGATTGCCGCCAGTATGTTGTGAGTGAATCTGGAACTCAAGTGCGGGCCCCGCTGTCCCCCCAGGAGTGGTGCAGACTCCAGGACCAGAACCCTGAATGGGCCCTACACAAGCAATGAGTGAAGCAACAGCAGAAGCCCTCCTCCGATGCACGGTCGCGACTGTCCACCGGGACCTTGACCTTGCTCAGCCAGTGGGATCGGCTGATTTTGAGAGAAGAGGTACTGTATCGGAAGGTTCTCCTGTCCCACATGTTGGAGGAATGTATTCAAGTTGTGGTGCCTGCCCAATTGGCCCGTGAGATGGTGGGCGAAGCACACAAAAGGAACGGTCACTTTGGAATAGACAAGACCTTTCGGTGGATTCAACAGTCCATCTACTGTCCGGGGCTCCGCAAGCTGGTCGAAGACGTCTGCAGAACCTGTCGCACCTGTGAACTTCACAAGTCCACTGAGCAGCGTGCACCTGTCCAGACAATTAAATATCCAGGCCTCTTGAACTGTTGATGGTGGACTATCTGTTGATTGGGACGGCGAGTAGTGGCTATCAATACTGCCTAGTCATGGTGGACCACTTCACAAAATTCGCCGTCGCTGTTGCTACCAAAGACCAGACTGCCGAATCAGCTGCACGGGCCATCTGTCGACAGTTCATCCACGTCTATGGGTGTCCGGAGAGGTTGCACTCTGATCAGGGGGCTTGTTTCGAGGGCAGAGTTATCGAAGAACTGCATCGGATATATGGGATCCAGAAGTCGAGGACCACCCCTTACCACCCACAAGGAAACGGTGCGTGTGAGCGCTTTAACCGGACTCAACTCCAGTTGATCCGCACCTTAGCCGATGATAAGAAGGACCAATGGCCCCAATTCCTTCCAGATCTAGTATGGGCCTACAACAACCAAGTCCACTCTGTGACTGGCTACACCCCACACACCCTTCTCTTTGGCCACCCGGGAAAAGGGGTCCATGACCTGAACCTATTCCGCCCTGAAGAAGAGGTCTACAATACCTACCCATCCTGGCTACATGCTCACCGACAGAAGATGGAAACTGTACACCGGCTAGTGGGCCAACAAATCCGGAACCAGATACATGCTGACCCACTCCCAGTACAAGAGGAACCCTTGGAGTTGGGACAGCTAGTCCTGCTTCGTATTAAGAAGCCTCAAGGAAAGCTTCGAGCCAAGTGGGAGGCCGAAATCTACCGGGTAGTCGAACGCCCCTACCCCAACGGTCATGTATACCGAGTGCGGGGTGAAGACAGTGGCAACACCCGCACCGTACACCGAAACATGTTGCGCCCCTGCCGGTCCCAGCCTGACTCCCCGACCACGGTACCCAGAGGGGTTGACGCTGCTGACATGACTGACATCATAGATACTATTCAGCATAGCGACCACGTTGACTCCTAGGCTGGTGACCCACCTACCCAGACTAGTACTTCCCCCGGGGGACCGACTGAAGTGGAGCGTATAAAAGGTGACAAGGTGGGGAACAGCCGACCCTTGCGGCGCACTAGCCGCACCACTGCTGGGGTCCCTCCCGGACGGTTCTACAGGGACCAGTATGTATGGCCCACTTCTCAACCAACCCCTGTGACATCTACAGCCATCGCTGCCTTGGAACCGGCGGTTGTTGACAGAGACTGCCAACCTTTAAGTGGGAGGGTATGTAACGGAGTGGGTAGCCCTGACTGTATTATTATTGAAATGGACACTGAAGTGGACATTACACAGTCCGATACTGCCCCCTTGTGGACAAGTGCTGAAATTGCTGCAGAGATAAAAACACCGACTGCTGATCCCCTCCCACAACAGCCTTGTGCTCAGGAGGAAAAAGTGCGGGAAAGACAGAAGGAGACGGAGCTCGACCAGGACAGACCTGCCTGTTGGGTGTCCCTCGAGAGAGGGCTTCCTTGTGACCCCTTTTTGGAAAGATCACGCCGTGGAAGCCGTTGCGACAACCCCCAGGCTGCAGAACATTGTTACCTTGAGCCTAACCTGACTGCAGAGCATCGCACTCCTAGAACATCTTCAGAGACTGTGACAGACACAAGGGAGCCATCTTCGAAATCTATATTTTTTTCTTTCTTTTTTTTCTTTTTCCCCGGACTGAGAGACTATAAATCGGTACCTGTGGAGAGGACTGAGGAAACCCCCTTCAACGCTTCCCCTGGAATCGCTATCGTTAGACCCCAGGCCTGCGACGTGGGATCTACGCCTTCTGTTGTTATAGACTGGTAACGTACATTGAGGGAAAGCTAGGGAAAGAGATTGCCAGTACTGTTTTGTTTCTTGCCGTACATCCGGAGCTGAATATCAGGGTATTCAACCTTCCCTATGTGTGCAGCCAAACCGATTGAATGTGTTATCACCATGTTTAATAGTAAAGAAATGTTTCCTCCCGTTAAATCTGAGTATGGGGATTTTGTTGAAGCAGATCATAGACACACCCCCGCGGCCTTACTGCCGGTCACTTCAAGTGCTCCTGAAGGGGCCGGTGGAGCTCATCACAGAAAGACAGGAGCACATTAGGTGCTCCTGCGGCATCCAGCACCACCATCTGCCGCAAAACCGCAGGAGATCCAGCGGTCTGGATGCTCCTGCGAGCGCCACTAAGTTACTGGCGCTGTGGGACACAGGAGGTCAGGCGGGGTCCAGGTGTATTCCGACACTGCCCAGACCTCCACGCTAGCCGGGTAACATTTCCGGCTTCAGGAGGTTACTGCAGGCCGCGACTTCGGCCTAACGTGAAGCCGCCGCCTTGTTGCCCGTCCCCGCCCCTCCCCTCGGATGACTAAAATGACGCGCCCGGCGCCATAGCAGAGGGCGGACCAGAGACACAGCCACATCAGCAAGAAGGAAAGAAGCCTGGTCCTGTGTGCTGGAGGCCCGCCCCACCTTTTTAGCAGCGGCGACCATTACAACAAAGTCAGCAAACAACTGAGGCTGACAGTATGAGCATCTAGAGCCTGCACAGCACAAGGCAATACATAAATACACAATACAAGGAACACATAGTGTCCAGTATAAGTGTGCCTATAGTGCTAAAAAGCAACACACAGTAGGTACATAATAAAAAGACAGTTTCAGGACCCTGATAACAAGTAATAGCCTTTATAGCCTTTCAGTTACAGCACTAGCTCCTGTACCTCACACGCGATGACTGGGCATCCCATGCAGTTCCGTCACGATACTTGAAGCCCCACTACACTGGAAGCCCCACAGGGCCTCTTCCCTACCGCAGCATTCACATAACAAAGGGGCTGGATAGGAGTCTGCGCAGCAGATCCTAGCGGCAGCACTTCCATCCGATACAGTTCCCACATTGGTTACGGCGGACTCTGTAATGGTGGAGCAAAGGGGGCACATGCCACGTCCACCCCTACCTCCCCAGGTTATCAGCACCGATGGTAGCATCACGGACTACCGTGCCGCCCGGCTACCAATACGGCTTACAGGGGTCTTCAGAAGATACAATAAGCACGACTTCAATGTGCAGCAGTCTCCAAAGACAACCGCAGGACAACCGGCAGTGATATATTCAGTTGCAGATTGTCATCCTTCCTCGGTACACCATACAAGAACAACGTTATAATGCAAGGGACAATGCACACAGGTCAGAGTGTACGCTTGTAGGGTTAACATACATAAATAGCGAGGCTCCACATGCAACCTACATGCCTGTCGGAGCATATAATACGGTTTGGCAACCGTAGGGTGATTAATACACATTTTCATTTCTGCGGGCAGTACTAGTTTTTCCCAGCCTAAAGTTAGCATAGGCTATACTACAGGCTAGGAGTCCCCAGATTTACACGACTGAGTCATCAAAGCAGAATTTTCAGATACCGAAAGCACGTTCTCAGTTTTACTGTGCACGTTAAGAAAACTCGCTTGGAGGACCAACCTACACAGGTCTACCATCTTTATCTAGGTAGCCGCAGTCTCCTTCAGCTGTGTCATCAATCCTTTACAGTGGCCATGACAGGACTAGACAGGATAGTGGCAGCATCGGCAGCAGTGCTATTGGCTCAGGCAACCCCGATTGGTTCACTTATACATGCTCAGGCAGGGCACGATAGCAAGATGTGGTACAATGTAACCCCATCACAAGGCATTAAACAGTAGTACGGTCACACCCAGGTCTGTCATTAAGGTCTCTCACGCAGCAGGTTTCAGCCCGTTTCACCTGCTTCCAAAAACGTTTTTGTTACTGAATTTCTAGAAAATTCTTCCTTCACACGGTCTGCCATGTAAGGTTTTCAGACGACAAGACTGCACAAATAGGACCATAACGTTGTCTTCACGGACCCACAGAAACCATATTTCAAAACTCTATCGAATAGTACCCTTAGCATGCTCATGCATCCAAGGTATTTTTCGAGGACGATTACTGTTCTCTGCAGAGGTCGGTACTTGCAGCGCGCCCATATAAACCATCCTTTCTATGCTCCCACCAAGACAAGATTGCACTTTACCTGGTCCCATCTTTAATCTAACAGCGGTAGGTTCCTACCACCTGAAGTAAGACACCTCGCGGTCAGGACTGCGCTCGGCTCCATTCTAGCAGGTCTCACAGAACCTACAGATCCAATTGCTGGTCAAGGACCTACGCAGCTAAGTATCCAAAATAGTGGCCGTTGTAGAGATTAAATTATCTTTCCTCATTCTTCTAGAGGGCAGTGATAACAACATGTCAGCATCTAAGGCTAATCTAATCACATAGATTCGTCTAAACATCAAAGGCGATTCTAACTTCGAAAACTCACCCATTCCGCACATTACAGCAGTGTCACGGCACATTGTACTACGGCCATGGAAGCCTCCTAGGCCGTTCTACGACAGGGTCGGTACAGCAAGTGTGTCAGCCAGCCGAACGGTAGGCTCACACACAAACTCAAGCCATACAGTGTTTGCAGGTAGACGTTGCCACCAGGTGCCTGTCAGTGCATAGTTCTTCAATGACCATGCTCAGTGTTACTAGTTCCATTGCCGTTTTTCCCACCCAGGGACTGCTTTAGGACGTTCCATGGTCCTGTGTCTCCCAATGAGGCGTAGGAGAAAAGGAGAATTTCTCCTTCGCCTCATTGGGGGACACAGGACCGTGGGTGTTATGCTGCTGTCCACTAGGAGGTGACACTAAGTATACTTCTAAAAAACAAGAAAACAGTGTGGCTCCTCCCCTGCAGTATATACACCCTGGCTGGCTCCAGCCTCACCAGTTTTTGCTTAGTGTCTCATTAGGAGGTAGATGCGGTCCAAGGACCACAATACTAGTACATAATTAGTTTTTTTTTTTTTTCCTTAGATTTTTAGATCTTTTCTCTTTTTACAAGCATACTGGAGGGCGACGGTATCTCTGCATACCGATCTCCCAAAACCAACAACAGACGGGAACGCGGGGTGTTACCTCCACGTACCCCCTTCTGCTTCGGTGGACAGGAAGCAAGGCGACGGTTCCTCAGCGTTCCGATTTCCTTGTGTTCCGTTTTTTCGCCTGCGTTATTCCCTACTTCTCCCCTACCCCCTGCGGGACCCAGGGTGACAGGCACAGCAACATTCCAGGATCTCTGGAGCAGATCCTGCCGGACAGGGACGCCAGGCTGACACTCTCCTCATACTCCTGGGATTATGAGTCGAGCATTCAAGATGCCCTCCCCATTCCCTGCCAGGGCTTTTGGGTTGAGGTGCCTCCATAAGGTAAGCAGGGCTCCTGAGGGACCCTGCATGCATTTGTTGTCTTCCCTCTGGGCTGCAGGTTTTCTCTCTAGCCCCTGATGGGCTTCAGCTTTCCCCCCTTAGCTCCCATAGCCCTGGCTTGCGGACCTTATTATAGCCCCTGGAGGGCTACAACTATTACCTTTGGCTCCCCTGCCCTGGTGAACTGGGCTGAGTCCTCCACTGCAGGGATTCAGGGGCCGAGGGCGCTCGCGGCGTGGCTTCCCCGCACTTCCGCGCCGATGCGCTCTCGTTTTCGGCCTCAGGGGCCTAATTGAGCCCCCGGCTTGCGGCCTACTCCTAAGCCCGCCCCTGTTGCCGCCTCCGGGTGACGTCATGCGGCCGGGAATTAGAGATCCCGGCCTTGTTACTGTGGGCGGATCTTCGCTCCCTGGTGCGTCTCGCTCATCGCGAGACCTCCTGCGCGCCTTTTTCTCTGGGAGAAGACGCCCTGGCCGCCATCTTCTGTGCCCAGCTGCACGTGGGACGCCTTTCCTCAGGGGGACACCGGACCTGGCCTGCAGTCCATTGGAAGTGGTAAGGGGCACAGCATTCGCTGGTGCCCTCAGTCTGCTTGTATTTTAGCTGTGCACTCCCCCCTTCAGTGTACTGCACCTGCTGCTTCTTTCCTCAGCAGCATACATAGTGTCTCCTAGGCTCTGCAGCTCTCCATAACTATGCAGAACTCCAAAAGTAACAAAAAGGGCTCTAAGATGGCTATCTTCTATGCCGCTTGCACAACCTGCAAGAACCATCTGCCCAGCGGTCAGACGACCCCTCTCTGCCAGGCCTGTGACCCATCTAATACAGAGCCGGTCAGTACAGCTGCCCCTGCTCCTGAGGTTTCCTCGGAGCCCAGCGCCTCTGCCGCCACTGGTAGCTCCTGTGCTACCCCTGAATGGGTGGTCTTCTTGTCTCAGTCCTTAACTCAATCCATGTCTCAATCCATGGAAAGACTAACTTCGACCCTGATGCAGGCGTTGCATAACCAACCCATGGCGGACACCCCTGAGCCCCCTGAACCCGAACAGAATGTCGCTCAGAGCCACGATTCTGACCCCAGGGATCAGAGACAGGAATCTTCCTCCCACCGGGCCTCTCTTAAGAGACGGGACCCCCCTCCCTCCCCTTCAGGGAGCTCCCAGGGTTCCCCGTCCCATGCCCAGGGACCAGGGTCCCCTTCGTCTCAGGGTCCACACGATTCTGACCCAGAGCAGGAAATGTCGCTGGACTTGGACAATCCTGACACTCAGTCTATGATTCAGGACCTGATTACGGCCGTCAATCAGACCTGTAAAGTTGAAAAGCCCACTTTAGAAACTCCAGGGTCCGCAATATCATTTAAACGAACAAAGCGCCCACACAAGTTTTTCACGGACCACCATGAGTTCCAGGAACTCATGACCAAGTACAGGACTCGCCCGGATAAACGTTTTGGTAACCGAAAAGCCATGGAATCTCGCTATCCTTTCCCCCCTACTGTAAGCCAGGACTGGGCTGAGTCCCCACAGGTTGACCCGCCAATCTCCCGGCTGGCCACGCGCACTCTCCTCTCCCTTCCAGACGGATCATCTATCAAGGATCCTACTGACCGTCAGGTTGAGCAACTAGCTCGGTCTATTTTTGAGGCCTCTGGCTCGGCATTGTCCCCTATTTTTGCCTCAGTCTGGGTAGCCAAAGCGGTTACCTCCTGGGCGTCCTCTCTCCGTGATAATTCTCAATCTCTGGAAGAGTCAGAGATGGCTGCCCAGATCTCCGTCGCGGCTGAATATATCCTTCAGGCTTCCCTGGATGCTGCTGCCTGCTCAGCTATTCCAGCAGCTAACGCAATCACCATCCGCAGAGCGCTCTGGCTGCGTGAATGGAAGGCAGACTCGGCCTCCAAGAAATCCCTGACCAGCCTGCCGTATCTTAGCGGACGACTGTTTGGGGAAAAGCTTGACAAGCTGATTTCGGATGCCACTGGAGGGAAGAGCACTTCCCTCCCGCAACACAAGCCAAAACGTCCCCTTTTCAGACGTCAGCAGACTCGGTTTAGGTCCTTTCGCAACTCATTTGGATGGTCGACCTCCCGCCCCTCACAGGCTAATACCAGATTCCCACAGCGAGATAGAAACTCTCAGGCTCCTCAGAGAACCTCGACTTCCTGGCAGGCACGCTCCAGACAGTCAAAGGCCAAGGGATCACGGTCCCAACCATTCTCTTCTTCCTGACTCTTTTCCTCTCCCGGACGATCCCTCCCGAGTAGGCGGCCGCCTCTCTTTTTTTGGAACATCTGGCTCGCAGTCGTAGACGACAAGTGGGTCAGGGAGGTGATTTCGTCCGGATATTCCATAGAATTCCACACCCGCCCGACCAAACGTTTCTTCCTGTCTTCTCCCCCAAGGTCTCCAAAGAAGGCTCGCACTTTCTTCAAGGCCGTCGATTCTCTTCGGCAGGCAGGAGTCATTGTGCCAGTGCCTCCAAACGAAAGGTACACAGGGTTCTACTCGAACCTCTTTGTGGTGCCCAAAAAGGACGGGTCGGTGCGGCCGATCCTCGACCTCAAGTTTCTCAACAAATTGATCAGACTGCGTCACTTCCGCATGGAGTCGTTGCGATCCATCATCACCTCAATGGACAAAGGGGAATTTCTCGCGTCTATAGACATCAGGGATGCGTATCTCCACATACCAATCTCTCATGCCCATCAGCGATTCCTACGCTTCGCAGTGGGTCAGGACCATTTTCAGTTCGTAGCCTTGCCGTTCGGTCTCGCCACTGCCCCAAGGGTTTTTACGAAGGTCATGGCCGCGGTCATGAAGCTACTTCATTCCAGAGGAATCATGGTCTTGCCCTATCTGGACGACCTTCTTATCAAGGCACCATCATTCCCAGACTGCGACGAAAGTGTGAAGATCACCATGGACACACTCGTCCGTCTAGGCTGGTTGTTAAACCTTTCCAAGTCCTCTCCAATCCCGAGCCAGACCATCACTTTTTTGGGAATGGACTTCGACACTCATCGAGGGCTCGTTCTGCTTCCGCGCGAGAAGGCGGTCGCCATACGTCGAGGCGTTCGTACTCTTCTCCTTCCAAGACCTCACTCCCTTCGCTCAGGAATGAGAGTCCTGGGAAAGATGGTAGCGGCTATGGAGGCGGTGCCGTTCGCTCAGTTGCATCTCAGACCACTCCAACTCGCTCTCCTGTCTCGTTGGGACAGGAATCCGGCTACTCTAGACAGGACCCTGCGACTGACCGCAGCAGTGAAACAGTCTCTTCTTTGGTGGCTTCGTCCTGCCTCTCTCCAGGTGGGAAGGTCCTTCCTGCCGGCACACTGGAACGTTCTGACCACCGATGCCAGCCTAACGGGCTGGGGAGCGGTTCTCAGTCACCACACGGCTCAAGGCAGGTGGTCCCGTCAAGAGACCACTCTTCCCATCAACCTACTGGAGATTCGTGCCATCTTCCTGGCTCTGCGGGATTTTCATCATTTGTTAGCAGGGCGTCACGTATGAGTCCAGTCAGACAATGCCACGGCGGTGGCATATGTGAACCACCAGGGCGGCACGCGCAGTGCAACGGCAATGCGCGAGGTTCGCTCGATACTGGAATGGGCAGAATCCACGAGATCGGTGATATCAGCCGTCCACATTCCCGGGGTGGACAATTGGGCGGCAGACTTCCTCAGTCGCCAAGGCATCGCCTCAGGAGAATGGAGCCTGCACCCCGACGTCTTCCAACAAATATGCATCAAGTGGGGGACTCCGGACGTGGACCTGATGGCCTCACGGCTGAACCGCAAGGTGTCCAGGTTTATGGCCCGATGCCACGATCCTCAAGCTCTGGGAGCAGACGCTCTGGTCCAGCCCTGGACTCAATTTCGTCTTTGTTACATCTTCCCTCCGCTTCCCCTCATACCCAGGGTGGTGAAGAAGATCAAAGCGGAGGGTGTGCCAGTCATTCTCGTCGCTCCAGACTGGCCACGCCGCGCATGGTACGCCGATCTGGTCCGTCTTCTCGGCGACTCCCCCTGGCGTCTCCCAGATCGGCCAGATCTACTCTCACAGGGTCCTCTCCTCCACCAGAAATCCTCGGCCCTGAGTTTGACGGCGTGGCCGTTGAGACCTGGGTGTTAACCCAGGCAGGTTTGTCTCCGGATGTCATTACAACCATGCTTAATGCAAGGAAGCCTTCTTCGGCTCGCATTTACCATCGCACTTGGAAGGCCTTCTTCTCCTGGTGTAACTCTCAGAACCGTCCGCCCCTGCAATTCTCGTTGCCAGCCATTTTAGGGTTTCTTCAGACTGGTCTTGACTCCGGTCTTTCCCTAGGTTCTTTGAAGGGACAAGTTTCTGCCTTGTCTGTTCTTTTTCAGCGCAAATTGGCTAACAGATCACAGGTCAGGACCTTTTTACAGGGGGTCTCCCGCCTGGTTCCGCCCTACAAGAGGCCTTTGGAAACATGGGATCTGAACCTGGTTCTGGACGCTTTACAAAGGCCTCCCTTTGAACCTCTCAGAGAGGTCCCTCTTCGCATTTTGTCTCAAAAGTAGTTTTTCTTGTGGCAATTACATCTATTCGGCGCGTGTCAGAACTGGCAGCTCTTTCCTGCAAGTCTCCTTTTCTCTCTTTCCATCAGGACAGGGTTGTGTTACGGCCTGTTCCGTCTTTCCTTCCCAAGGTGGTGTCCTCGTTTCATTTGAATCAGGACATAACTCTGCCGTCTTTCTGTCCAGCGCCGGTTCATCGTGTGGAGAGGGCCTTGCATTCGCTGGATTTGGTTCGGGCTCTTCGCCTCTACATTTCAAGGACGGCGGTATTTCGGAAGTCTGATTCTCTGTTTATTCTTCCAGAAGGAGCCGTAAAGGAATGCCTGCATCCAAGGCTACCCTGGCCAGATGGATCAGGACAACGATCTCAGAATCTTACCAACTCAAGGGTCAGCCCGTCCCACCGGGGCTGCGTGCGCACTCTACCCGTGCGGTAGGGGCCTCCTGGGCTATTCGACATCAGGCTTCTGCCGAACAAGTGTGCAAGGCTGCCACCTGGTCCAGCCTGCACACTTTTGCTAAACATTACAATGTGCATGTTCAGTCCTCGGCTGAGGCTAGTCTGGGCAGACGTGTTCTGCAGGCAGCAGTTGCCCACCTGTAGAGGTTCAAGATACGTCTATATATTCCCACCCAGGGACTGCTTTTGGACGTCCCACGGTCCTGTGTCCCCCAATGAGGCGAAGGAGAAAAGGAGAATTTTGTGTACTCACCGTAAATTCCTTTTCTCTTAGCCTCTCATTGGGGGACACAGCACCCTCCCTGTTGCCTATTGGCTCTTATCTTGTTATTTCAGTTCTGTGTTATCAGTTATGGTTAACTGTTTTTCAGATATAGATAATTTGTGTAGATGGGCTAATGGCTTTCCTACTGCTTTATTCACAAAACTGGTGAGGCTGGAGCCAGCCAGGGTGTATATACTGCAGGGGAGGAGCCACACTGTTTTCTTGTTTTTTAGAAGTATACTTAGTGTCACCTCCTAGTGGACAGCAGCATAACACCCACGGTCCTGTGTCCCCCAATGAGAGGCTAAGAGAAAAGGAATTTACGGTGAGTACACAAAATTCTCCTTTTTGTGTACTCACCGTAAATTCCTTTTCTCTTAGCCTCTAATTGGTGGGCACAGCACCCACCCTAATGGCCTTGTCAGACTTGTCTACAGTTATCACATAGCTTCCCAGCTATTGCAGGGTTAACATGTTTACGCATGTCGGTATATATTAGCACTCTGGTGACGGTTGTCGGTTTAAAGTTGTGCCGGTTTGGTTACAGGCCTTGTAGTACTGTGAGCCTGGTTGGGTACAGGCCTTGTTATTCGATGATTGCTCCGTTAACTCTTCATTAGTGACTCAGGTTTCTGGTTAGTTACAGGCCTTGGGGTACTATTGTTGCTCTGCTATTTCTTAACTGCTCACGCACGTACCTGTTTGGTACAGGCCTTGCTACACGGTTAATTCTTGGTTAGCTAGATCTGTGTACACACGTTGTATTCGTGATTACATGCACTGTGTTATTGTTATTGTCTGTTAACTGTCCTACTGCTGTAGCACAAAACTAGTGAAGCACTTCCTGCTCCAGGGGTGTATACTGCAGAGGAGGAGCCACTGTTAATCGTTTACAGATTCTGCATAGTGTCGCCTCCTAGTGGACAGCAGCATAACACCCATGGTCCTGTGTCCCCCAATTAGAGGCTAAGAGAAAAGGAATTTACGGTGAGTACTCAAAATTCTCCTTTTTACTATGGGCTCAAGCATTAACAGACAAGTAGATGCTAACTACCTGCCTGTTCTGCCTGGTGCAGATTGCTATTGCCTCAGAATAGTCGCAGACCGCACGTTCAGGCAATTCTGCGCATTAAGCTGATGTCACGTCAACAGAACAGCTACTTCTTCTGTTCCACTCTACTCTGTCGATGGAGCATGACTGCTAATATCAGATTGAAAACTGTCTCCCCTTTGCCTAACTGCGTGGATCTGGCATTCAATCAGCATGGCATCGGCAGGCGCGCCCTGTCTACAGCAGTCCTGAAAAAGAGCTTTTCTGTTAATGTGAAGTACCGCAGTCGTCAGCAGGAGTCGTCCGTGACTGCTAATATCAGATTGACAGCTTTCTCCCCTTTGCTAACTGCATGGATCAGGCTGTCAATCAGCATGATATTGGCAGGCATGCCCCATCTACAGCAGTCCTGAAATGTGAACCTCCGCAATCGCCGACAGGTGTGGTCCATGACTGCTCTGAGCTGGTGCCAGGCAGAACAAGCAAGTAGTTAACAATTACCTAGCTGTTAATTCTTTGGCTCATAGTTAAAAAAAAAAGTCTCAGATAACCCCATATAACAATAATTCATTTTCTTATGATGGCTTCTCTTTAAAGGCCACGTCACACGTAACGATATCGTTGCCGATATCGTTCAAAAGTCACGTGTTCTGTGACGCTTGAACGATGTCGAAACGACATTGTTGCGTGTGACACTACAAACGATGAACGATCAGTCGGCTGATCGTTCATCGTTTGATTTGAGGACAGGACCTCAAATCTATCGTTGGTCGCCCGGTGGACACGCAGCATCGCTGCATGTGACACCAGGAGACGACCGATAAGCCAGCTCCCAGTGCCTCTCTGCAAGCGCTGGGAGCTGGTCTCCAAGGTAAACTGCGGTTATCTAGGCAGCGCGCGCTGCCTAGATCCCCGATGTATACCTTGGTTAGCAGCCTTGTCTGCTCACCAGCTGGTATCCAAGGTACACAGCGGGTAACTAGGGACCCTAGTTACCCACTGTGTACCTTGGATACCAGCCGGTGAGAGGAGAAGGCTGGTAACCAAGGTATACATTGGGTATATAGGCAGCGCGCGCTGCCTAGATACCCGCAGTTTACCTTGGAGACCAGCCTGCTCCCGCTTACCGCAGCCTGGCAGCGGGAGCAAGACATCGTGGAAACGATGTTTAAATCATTTCCACGATGTCTCTGGTCCATTGATCGCTGGTGAGTCTGCCTGCCATGCGTGTGCATGTGATCGCTAACAAAATCGTTCATCAGATTGATGCGTGTGACGGCACCTTAAGACTCATTATTCAGTTTTCAGTTTGTTTCAATATTTAGTAAAATATGTGTTTTTGTTTTATCTCTTGCAGGTCTATCTGTGCACTGTATGTGACTGCATCTTCTGTGTGGAGTGTGACTTGTTCATCCATGATTCTCTCCATTGCTGTCCTGGATGTGTTCATGCACAGCCGGACTCATTGGTATCATGATGACATCTCCGGTGAATAGATCTGGCTCATCAATGAAAAAACACATTTCTCTTGTGCTGTCTGTATCAGCTATGCATAAGCCAATATGAATTCTGTGAAAGCAACACCTCATATGGGTGTCCATCGACTGACATTGGTGCCTGACAAAAAACTGGCTCACATGATGGAAGCAGAAAAAATAATGGGGATCTGCAGATATCCATCCCTCTCGTTACCTGCTCTGTTTGATTATAACCTGTTTGGTCCCATTGGCTGACTTCTTAGAGAACTGCATTTAATTACAATCCCTTTATTGGGTTGTTCCACTGAAGAAAGAGCAGTTAATGTCATAAATGTTTGATCATCTGCTGGATAAAATGGATCCTAAGAACAGCCTGCGACTACAAATGAGATGTTTCATAAGTTCTCACACTACTTTGACAAGACTTTGGGGAGACCAATCTGGAAGTTCTATAATTTTCATTCATTTTACTTATGGTCACCACCAATCTGCTCCTGAATCTGATGAATGTCCCCACCTATAAAACTTTTATAAAGTGTCTAAAATTTTAGGGGAACTTCTGTACAGATTAGATTCTGTTCAGCATATTTTGATATCATTTTCAAGTATTTACCAATTCCTGTGTATTCTGCTGATTCTTTTAAGATGAATTTCTGTTTATTATTTATTTTTTGGCCTGTCAGCTTGTTCCTATGAAGAATGTTGTAGGTCCAGCTATGCTTCTCATGCACAACTCCTGAACTTTGCTGGCCATCTTTACTGGTCGCTGTACTAGAGCGCATGTGACCGCTGCAGCCACTTAGTGGAGGTGATAAAAATTGGGATCAATACGTAGTAGTATCAATCTTGTTGCACATATTGATGGCAGAGATAAAATTAACAGAGAGAATCAAAATGTCTGAACAACTGTTGCAACCAAGATACGGGAGGGGAAATACTGTATTGATCATGTCTTCAATCTTCAAAGTAAATATACTTCTGAAGGTGCTGTTGACATGAATTTCTCACCAGTTGTTAGTAACAACCTATCCAATCCACACTGGCAAAGAAATCAAACCATAGACTTAAAGTGGTTTCATAGAAAATAAAGCTGCTGGAATGGCTGAGCCAATCACCTGACCTGAATCCAATAGAAAATGTATGGAAGGGACTAAAGCTCAGAGTTCATAGAAGGAGCCCAGGGGACCTTCAAAATTTGACGAGTATTTGTGTGGAAGAATGGACCCAAAATCACTCCTGAGCAATACATGCAGCTAGCTTCTCCAAACCAGAGGTGAAGGTTTCATCACCAACAAAGGCATTTGTACAAGGTTTTGAATTTCAGTAAGTGTGTTCAACACTTTTTCCCTGTGTCATTTCTTATTATTACACATCACTACATTTATGCATATCTATGGTTCGGTTTGTTTGCCAATGTGGACTAGATTGTTTTTATCGATATCTACTGAGAAATTGTCAATTGCACCTTTTAGAAAAATATCTACTTAGAATATTTGTGACATGTTCAATACTTATTTCACTCGTTTTATATTGCATTTCTTGCAACATAACAGGTAGGCAATAAGTGTCACAAAAAAGCAACTGGAAAACACTAAGGGTCCTTTCACATCAGCGGTTTTCTCTGAGTGCTGCAGAACCATCCGATTTACCGCCTATCATGCGACTTGCAGTACACCTGTGGCAAGCCCCCATTCATTCTCTATGGGGCTTGTGGCAAGAGCGGTTTTGCCGTGATCCGGAACTTGCAGCCGCACAAAGAAAAACCGCTTCTAACCACATTTGTTTGCCCGGCTGCAACTGCCCGATCATGGCAAAACCGCACTTGCCACACCTGCCGCAAGCCCCATAGAGAATGAATTTCAGCTGTTTGGGCAGATTTACCGCATCTGCCGCCTATCTGCTGCTTTCAACGAAAAACGCTGATATGAAAGGACCCTAATACATTGATATAATGAATTAAATGGCATGTAGATAGTAATAAAAGGTATGAAGAGCGAGAATAGGACGATTGAGCCAGTAAGAGTAGAGGAGGAAGTATATATAGGGATAGAATCATGGCCTGGACTAGAATCTGATGTGACAGTAAGGAAATGGGGCTGCAAACGTAGGGAGAGGGTAGGACATGATGTAAGGGGAAGATGTGTCATGAAGAGTGGAGACGCAAGAGAGCCAAATATGATGGAGCTTTGAAATTGAGGAGAGGAAAGCAGCTAGGGAAAGTTGGATGGAGAGAGGGGAAAAAAGGCAAACTAGGAAAAGATGGATCTAGATGTAGAAAAGGAGCTACGAACATTTGGGTAAGAGTAGGGTATGATGGAACTGAAGAAAGGGGGAACCAAAGGGAATGGAAAACGTGGTAGTAGGAGATAGGAAAATTATGGATAGGTGAAAGGGAAAAGAAAACAAAAATGTTAAAGTAAGAAAAACAATATTGGATATTTAAAAATAAGTGCAAACAGATCAAAACGCTAAGCATAGGACCTGAAAAAAACATTGTAAAACAAAGGCAGTAAAACTACCGTATATACTCGTGTATAAGCCGACCCCCCTACTTTTGCCCCCAAAAACTGGGAAAACTTATTGACTCGCGTATAAGCCGAGGATGGACCCCAGCACAGGTATACAACCCCCAGCAGTGAGGTATACAGCCCCCAGCAGTGTGGTATACAGGCCCCAGTAGTATGGTATACAGCCACCAGGACAGGTATACAGCCTCCAGCAGTAAGGTATACAGGTCCCCCCAGTGGTATACAGCCCCCAGCGGTATTGTATACAGCCCCCAGCAGTGAGGTATACAGGCCCCAGCAGTATGGTATACAGCAGGCCCCCAGTGGTATACAGCAGGCCCCAGTTGCACTTGCCCCCCATACTGTGCAGAGCCCCCCGCTGCATTATCTTACCATCCAGCGTCCTCATCACCGCGGGTCCTCCAGTCCATCCTCGCGCGCTATGTTCCTGGTCTCATGTGACCCGGAGATCGCAGTGGGATGACATCATCGCGCCAGGTCATGTGAGACCGGGAACACAGCGCGCGAGGATGGACTGGAGGACCCGCGGTGATAAAGACGCTGGATGGTAAGATAATGCAGCGGAGGGGCTCTGCACAGTGTGGGGGGCTCTGCACAGTATGGGGGACGGGTGCCACTGGGGGCCTGCTGTATACCAGCTTCCCCTGCCGCTGTGATGGGCGGGGGGAGCCGTGCATATCTATTGAGCGGCACCACGTGACGGGCCGCTCAGTCAGCAGCCTCCCCCCTCCTCCAGCCTCCCCAGCACCCGGACACAGCCCCCACACACCACATACCGTATTGACCCGTGTATAAGCCGAGGGGGGGACTTTTCAGTCCAATTTTTGGGCTGAAAAACTCGGCTTATACACGAGTATATACGGTACCTATTTGGCAGTAAACCTAGTAAGGTGGACGTTTCGATGCCCTTTCAAAGGGTTTATCATTCTATCCTAAAGCCAACCAGCTGTTTTTTAAACCTAAATACATTTATACATAAACTGCTTCTCAGCAATTTGAAATTGTTTCTTGACATCGCTCCAAGTACTGTAACCCTCCTGGCTCCATTTCCAACAACAGCCACCATATATTACCGTTGATGGTTTTCCTAGATCCATGTTTTTTATGACATCAAAAAGGATCCTGAATTCAAATCTTTTTGTTGGTAAATGAAGAATTTGGGTCCTTAAAGAGAAATTGTTACCACCTAATATGAGAACAGCATTTTATATACACATAGACCCAGAGGTGAAGCTTTCATCACCAACAAAGGCATTTGTACAAGGTTTTGAATTTCAGTAAGTGTGTTCAACACTATTTCTCTGTGTCATTTCTTATTATTACACATCACTACATTTACACATATCTATGGTTCGGTTTGTTTGCCAATGTGGACGAGATTGTTTGTTACCGACATCTAGTGAGAAATTGTCAATAGCACCTTTTAGAAAAATATCTACTTAGAATATGGGGCTTGTTGCAAGTGCTGTTTTGCCGCAATCCAGAACTTGAAGCTGCGCAAAAAAACCCCGCAGCTAACCGCATTTTTTTGCCCGGCTGCAACTGCCGGATCATGGCAAAACCGCATTTGCCACACCTGCCGCATAGACCCTTATTCCGGTGATGTGGCACATGTCTGCTTACTGTAGTTTTGATTAAACACTGTTTTATCATCCGGAGATTAGCACAAGTAAAGGACTAGCAAACTTTCTGCCATTTAGTCCGACACAATTATGAACTCTGTATAACCCCGCCTCCACCACTGATTGGCTGCTTTCTGTGTGCAAAGACAGAAAACTTTCAATCCGTAATGTGGGCGGGGTTATACAGAGCACGGCAATCGGAGAAATGGGAGATGGGCAGCTAATAAAAGAGTGATTTTATCAAAACTATAACAAACAGACCAGTAAGTGACAAATTACTGCAATTAGCATCTATGCTCCTCCATCATGTTGCTTTTACAGTATCAAAAACCTGGTGACAGATTCCCTTTACATGGGTCCAGAATAAAACAACCTCATGTTTGCTGAAAGAAAGCTATTAAAACTCTGGGCAACAATGACAGTGCAGTTATTAAAGTAAACCTGTCACCCCTTTTGGGTGTTATAACCTGTGCCCAGCACCTTGAACATATTTGTATTTCGGGTTCTAGTAACCCCTTTAGACCCCCAGACTGGTCCCTGCTTACCTCAGAAATTAACTTTTAATGTGTCCTGCGCTGTATGGTTATTGTGGTCCTCACTTCAGTCTGAGCCGCCTCTGTGACTGTATAACCCGTCCCGCTGCCTGCAATCATGCCGCCCCGCCTGTGTTTGTATATCAGTCAGTGACAGCGTTTGCGCATGCTCAGTGGCACGGGTCTCTGTGCTATATTGAAGACACACAAAGTCTCGTAAAACTTCACAAATCTCGCGAGACTTTGACAACTGCAGCTTCAATATAGCACAGTCAATTGCACCACTGCACAGACGCGAATGCTATCACTGATTCATATACAAACACAGGGGGACGGCATATTGCAGGCAGCACGATGGGTTTTACAGGCATGGGGTGGCTCGGACTGAGGTGAGCACCACCCCACCTGACCATGCAGAGCTAATTACCATACAGCATGGGAGGAATTAAAAGTTAATTTCTGAGGTAAGCAGGGGCCAGTCTGGGGGGTATAAATAGGTTACTGGAACCCCAATTACAGTATGTTTAAGGTGCTTGCCACAGGTTATAAAGCCCAAAAGGGGTGACAGGTTCATTTTAATTCAGCGGACAAAGGATTTGGGAAGGATTGGTGTTAAAAATATCGAGTTATGTGACTGAGGCCCACAGATTCCTCTCAAATGATGAGTTTTATGAAGTTAATAGTTCTCTTCTACAATACATCTATGACTATAATCTCATTAATATTATTTTTTATTATTAGAGCATCATTTATTCACTTTACATGTGAAAAGAGGTATATATAATAAAAAACAAATACAATAATCATGCCTAGTACATGGTGCAGACAGGTAGAGGAGGATAGATGACCCTGCGCACGAGGGCTCACAGTCTACAAGGGCGGGCTGAGTGGGGATACAGTAGGAGAGGGTAGAGCTGGTCGTGCGGTGGTATAATGGACGGAGGCTCACTGCAGGTTGTAGGCTTGTCGAAAGAGGTGAGGGCTCAGGTTCGTTTTGAAGGTTTCCACAATAGTCTGATATTTTGGGGCAGAGGGTTCCAGGACATGGGGAATGCATGGGAGAAATCTTGTATGCAGTTGTGAGAAGAATAGATAAGAGAGAAGGATATCTCGTGAGGATCAGAGGTAAGTACTGGGAGACTAGGTCACCGATGTACGGAGACAGGTTAGGGTGTTGAACTAGAGTCTTAGGGCAATGAAGGGATTGGCCAGTGAAGGGATTGGCAGAGAGGAGAGGCTGGGGAATAGCAGGGGGACATGTGGATTAGTTGGGCAGCAAAGTTTAGGATAGAATGTGTAAGAGTGTTTGAAGGGAGGCCAGAGAGTAGAAGGTTGCAGTAGTCCAGGCGGGAGAGGAATTCATCATCTTATTACCATAAAACCTCAAATTCTTTCTGCCCAACTTATCCTTGATTTGCAGCTGAAAGAAACCTTCCAATTTCAACCAATTTTCCTTCCTCACTTCTGATCTGTCCGCCTTATACTCCACATTCCCCACACAAATGGCCTCAGTGCAATGTACAGGGTGGGTCGTTTATATGGATACACCTAAATAAAATGGGAATAGTTGATGATATCAACTTCCTGTTTGTAGCACATTAGTATATGGGAGGGGGAAAACTTTTCCAGATGGGTGGTGACCATGGCGGCCATTTTGAATTTGGCCATTTGGATCCAACTTTATTTAGGTGTATCCATATAAATGGCCCACCCTGTAGTATTGCAAGCTTTCACTGCTTTGTGCAATGGAACTGATATAGTTGTGGCAACTGGGGCCATCTTTTCAGGAGACATGTCATCAGAAATACTTTATCATTGTTCCCTGCCTCACAGCAGCATTTCAAGGGTCTATGATTTGAAAACACACTAATCACAGAAAAGACCAGTTTGACCGATATAGAGAGATAGGCTAAGTGCCCACTGTGCATATTTGTTTGTGCTTCCTTTTTCCGGCCTCAGAAAGGCAGCTGTTTCAAAAAAGCATGCATGCTTTTCGACTATGTGCCACTGTGCTTTTCTGCTGCGTTTTTGTAAGAGCTGCGTTATTCAGCTCATTAGCATGGCTGGCAACTGGAAAATGCATCCCAAAAAAGCACAAGATAATTGACAGGGACTTTTAAAAACGAATGTGTTTCTCCTTCGCCTCATTGGGGGACACAGACCGTGGGTGTTATGCTGCTGTCCACTAGGAGGCGACACTAGGCAGAATCTGAAAAAGATTAACAGTGGCTCCTCCTCTGCAGCATACACCCCTGGAGAGGCACTGTCCTGACCAGTTTTTGCTTAGTGTCTAGGAGGCACACACAGATTTTTTAGTGCTCCTAAAAAATGTTTTCTTTTTGAAGATGTTTTTATTCAAGAAGAAAAGTGGGTCTCTGACGAGACTCCCGGCATGGTCCCTCCTCGGCCCCCCACTGTTGGGGGCGCCTGGTTGAGGTTGACTGCTTCCCTTAACATGCCGCTCCCTCCTCGGCCCCCCACTGTTGGGGACGCGGGGTTGAGGTTGAGACGACGATCCTCCCTCCCCATTTCCCCAATGTTGGGGTTCATGGGTTGAGAGTGAGGCGAAGGACAAGGCACCTGACGGTGGAGCAGCATCCCTCCCTAAATGCCCCTTGGGGTCCATTTAGGTCGAGACACCTCAGGTAGAGCCTCTGGTGCAGTAGCTTAGATCTGCTACCAGCACCCTGGAGTCATCAGCCCTGCTGACAAACTCCTTTTCACCTTCGGCTGTGGCGTGCCTGCCGCAGCAATCCAGGGTACACAGCTTGCTGTGTACTCCTGAGGGGTCGGGGGACCAGCACTGGGGGCAGCCAGCACTGGCAGGGACACAGCTTGCCTGTGTCCCTGCAGCAGCCAGCACTATGGGCTGCATTTAATGGTGAGGCAGAGGATCCAGCACTCTGGGTCCTCTGCAGGGGCCCACACTACCCCACCGCTGCCTGCCCCGGGGGTCCGGTGGGGTCCAGACCAGTTCCGGACCCCCCCCCCAGACTTCCGCGCCGCTCTGGAGCCCTTTCCGGCCGCGCAGAACTAATTTAGGCCGCGGCTTCGGCCTACGCCGAGGCCGCCGCCTTCGGCACGCCCCCCCGGCCCGCCCCCCGGATGACGAGGATGACGCGGCCAGCGTCATAGCAGGGGGCGGACCGCGTCTCCTGAGCGCGATTTCACTGCAGAATCGCGCGGTTTTGCAGCGCTCCGCCCCCTTCCTCCTCTCTCCACATCCCGGACGCCATTACATGCCTCGTGGTGGAGGCAGAGGGGCACCAGCAGTAGTACAGCAGCTGCACAGTCTCCGGGGGGCACAGACAGACGCTGGACACTGGTCGCTGGTGGCACACAGGTGGTGGTAAGTTGCCAGCAGAGGTCTTCTATCTCCTCTGCTGGAACTCTTCTCTCCAGGGCACCCCTGCACAGCACTATTCTCTCCAGGGCACCCCTGCACAGGCTACTCTCTCCAGGGCACCCCTGCACAGGCTACTGTATATACCACTATGCCGGGCTCAAAGAATAAGAAGACCAGGGCCCACACAGCCTTCTATTCCTTATGCACAGCATGTCAGAAGCCTCTACCCAGTAGACATACGTCCCCGCACTGCCGGGACTGCGCCCAGACTACTGTGCCAGTGTCCCCAGCCGTTACGGATGCGTCATCTGTCATGCCGGAATGGGCCACTTTTTTGTCCCAATCCATCGCACAATCCATGGCACAATCCATGGACAGGCTGTCCTCTACATTGCTTTCAGCTATGCAGAGTCACACTTCATCCCAGACCGCTGCTCACCAAAGCGGACACTCGGAACGCGGCCGCACTGAACTAATGTCCACCTCTAGGGCAGGACAGACACGACCACATAGGTCAGGCTCTCCAGGGCCTACTCATACTTCACGGTCTCCAGGGCCTACTCATCCTTCACGGTCATCTCCAAGGGAGAGTCGCCGTGCCTCCAGGTCGCCAGAACCGTCCCCTGATAGGGAGGGTCACAGAAGGTCCAGGTCACCCCCTCCTAGAGAAGACCGCAGCGATACGCAGGAGTCCGAAGGACTCTGTGACTCCAGCTCAGATCTGGATCCAGATGGGTCTCTAGACCTAACCCAGCCAGACACTGATGTATTGGTTGAGGACGTAATCACCTCCATCAACCAGGTGCTGAAGATATCTGAACCTCCTCCAGATGCCCCAGAGCACGAGATCGCTTTCCAGAGGACTAAGAGGCCCCCTAAATATTTCTCCGATCACCCCGAGTTCAGGGCGATTCTCAAAAACCATCGCTCTCACCCGGAGAAGAGATTCGGCAACCGTAAGGCACTGGAGAGGCGTTACCCCTTCTTGCAAGAGGTAACACAGACCTGGGCAGATACGCCTGTAGTAGACCCTCCGGTATCCAGACTCGCAACACAGACGCTTCTTTCCCTGCCTGATAGCTCCTCCATAAAGGATGCGACGGACCGTCAGGTGGAACACATGGCCCGATCAATTTTCGAGGCCACAGGGTCCTCCCTGGCCCCGACATTCGCTATTGTGTGGGCAGCAAAGGCTATCATGGCCTGGACAACCAACTTACATGCCGGTCTCCGTTCAGTTAACTCCGAGCTCGCTGACCAGGCGGTTCAAACGTCAGTCGTGGCTGACTATGTTTTACACGCAGCTATCGATTCCGCAAATTGTGCGGCAGTGGCTGTGTCAAACGCCATCATCATCAGGCGTGCTCTCTGGCTGCGGGAATGGAAGGCGGATGCAGTCTCAAAGAAGTCGCTTACCCACCTTCCATTTCTCAGTGGCCGTCTCTTTGGTGAAGAGCTTGATAAATTAATATCCAATGCCACAGGGGGGAAGAGTACTTCCCTACCTCAACAAAGACCGAAACGCTCCTATAACCGCCGTAACCAGGCACGATTCCGTTCCTTTCGGAAAACGTCTGGCTGGTCCATTTCCCGCCCAGCGCAGACCCGTAGTCGTTCGCCACGCAGGGAAGGTTCGAGGACTTCGCAAAGGGCGAACAAAACCTGGCAGTCTAGACCTGGCCAAAGCAAGTCCAAAGGACCCAAATCCCACAAATTCTCATCTTCATGACTCCTTATTTCCGGACGACGCCCTGCCAGTGGGCGGACGACTTTCCCACTTTCATCAAGTTTGGCTACCTATTATAAAGGACAGGTGGATCAGGGAACTGGTGTCGTCAGGTTACAAGATAGAGTTCATTTCCATCCCACCAAATCGATTTTTTCTTTCCGTACCTCCAAGACTACCGTCCAAGGCTCGCGCCTTCTCCAAGGCGGTCAGGTCACTTATCCAAGCCGGAGTGATTGTTCCGGTCCCACGGACCGAACGCTTTCAGGGGTTCTATTCCAACCTGTTCGTGGTCCCCAAAAAAGGGGGCAGTGTAAGACCTATTCTAGATCTCAAACAGCTAAACAAGTACGTGAGGGTACGACAATTTCGCATGGAGTCTCTCCGATCCATCATATCATCCATGGAAGAAGGAGAATTTCTCGCCTCCATAGATATTCAGGATGCTTACCTGCATATTCCTATCGCCCCTGCTCACCAAAGGTTCCTCAGATTCGCAATCGATCAGGCCCATTATCAGTTTGTGGCTCTCCCATTTGGACTCGCCACGGCTCCCAGAGTATTTACCAAAGTCATGGCGGCTGCCATGACTATATTACACTCCAGAGGCGTAGTTGTCATCCCATACTTGGACGATCTACTTATCAAGGCTCCCACCTTCAAGGACTGCGAACTCAGTGTCACCATCACGGTAGACACACTAAGTCGCCTGGGCTGGTTGGTCAACCTAAAAAAGTCGTCCCCAATCCCAAGTCAGTCCCTCATTTTTCTGGGCATGGAATTCCACACTTCCAGGGGTCTGGTGCTCCTTCCCAAGGAGAAGGCACATGCTATCCAGATGGGAGTTCGCGCCCTTCTTCACCCAGCACCTCGATCCCTTCGATTTGCCATGCGAGTTCTGGGCAGGATGGTTGCCGCGATAGAAGCAGTCCCCTTCGCCCAGCTTCACCTCCGGCCTCTCCAATTGGCCATACTCAAGTCCTGGGACAAGAGTCCTTTTTCCCTGGACAGGATGTTCCGCATATCCTCGACAGTCAAGCAATCCCTACACTGGTGGCTCCGTCCAGTATCTCTCTCCAAGGGGAGATCGTTTATCCCAGGTCACTGGAAGATTCTGACAACCGATGCCAGCCTAACAGGATGGGGCGCGGTGTACCGACACCACAGAGCGCAGGGGAAGTGGTCTCCATTGGAAGCCACCATGCCCATCAACGTCCTGGAGATTCGAGCCATCTTCCTGGCACTGCGGGCTTTCCAACGTCTCCTAGTGAACTCTCACGTCAGGATACAATCCGACAATGCCACGGCCGTGGCTTATGTCAATCACCAGGGCGGAACCCGCAGTGTCCAAGCGATGCGAGAGGTATCGCACATCCTGCAATGGGCGGAATCCACGGGATCGACCCTGTCCGCCGTACACATCCCAGGAGTAGACAACTGGGAAGCAGACTTTCTCAGTCGCCAAGGCATAGACTCAGGAGAGTGGTCCCTGCATCCCGAGGTCTTTCGGCAAATTTGTCATCGCTGGGGGACTCCGGACGTGGATCTGATGGCATCACATCTCAATGCCAAGGTTCCCAACTTCATGGCCAGATCACAGGACCCCCGGTCTCTCGGAGCGGATGCCCTAGTTCAGGACTGGACTCAATTTCAACTCCTGTACATCTTCCCACCTCTGCCTCTAATCCCCAGAGTAGTGCGAAAAATCAAACAGGAAGGGATTCCGGTCATCCTTATCGCCCCAGACTGGCCCAGACGCGCGTGGTATGCCGACATCGTCCAACTCACGGCAGACGCCCCCTGGCGCCTCCCAGATCGGCCAGACCTCCTATCTCAGGGTCCGTTCTGCCACCAGAATTCACAGGCCCTGAATTTGACGGCGTGGCCCTTGAAACCTGGATTCTAACTCAAGCAGGGCTCTCACAGGATGTCATTCGCACTATGATCAGTGCGAGGAAACCTGCCTCTGCCAGAATTTACTACCGCACCTGGAAAGCCTTTTTTGCCTGGTGTGTATCTCGCGATCAGAATCCGTTCCCCTACTCGCTGCCTAGAATTCTTGGCTTCCTACAATCAGGTCTGGAGGCCAGACTGTCCCTGGGCTCTCTTAAGAGCCAGGTCTCGGCCCTCTCCGTTCTTTTCCAGCGGAGACTTGCCCTAAAACCTTAAATCAAAACTTATCTTCAAGGGGTTTCCCGTTTGGTTCCCCCCTACAGACGACCGCTGGAAGCGTGGGATCTAAACTTGGTGCTGACGGCGTTGCAAGAACCGCCTTTTGAGCCTCTCAAAGAGATCCCTCTCCGCCTTCTATCCCAGAAGGTGGTGTTTCTAGTGGCTATCACCTCCCTTCGGAGGGTGTCCGAGCTCACAGCGCTCTCATGCAGGCCTCCATTCCTAGCCTTTCACCAGGATAAGGTAGTTCTCCGTACGGTTCCTTCTTTTCTTCCGAAGGTGGTTTCCTCATTCCACATCAATGAGGAACTATCTTTACCGTCCCTTTGTCCTGCTCCGGTTCATAGGTTTGAGAAGGCTCTGCATACGCTGGACCTTGTAAGGGCTTTGTGTATTTATGTCTCTAGAACAGCCCCCTTTCGGAAGTCGGACTCTCTTTTCCTTCTTCCTGAAGGCAGCCGCAAGGGCTTCTCAGCTTCAAAGGCCACGCTTCCCAGATGGATCAGAGCCACAATTCAGGATGCCTACAGGCTCAAAAACTCGCCTCTTCCGGCCGGTATCAGAGCGCATTCTACCCGTGCGGTAGGGGCATCCTGGGCTATTCGGCATCAGGCTTCTGCCCTACAAGTGTGTAAAGCAGCCACCTGGACTAGCTTGCACACATTCACCAAACATTACATGGTCCATACCCAGTCTTCAGCGGATGCGAGCCTGGGTAGACGCGTCCTGCAGGCGGCAGTTGCCCACCTGTAGGATACTGTCTTTATATAACACTCGTTCCATTGTTTTTCCCACCCAGGGACTGCTTTGGGACGTCCCACGGTCTGTGTCCCCCAATGAGGCGAAGGAGAAAAGGAGATTTTTGTGTACTCACCGTAAAATCCTTTTCTCTTAGCCTCTAATTGGGGGACACAGCTCCCTCCCTGTTGGCCGTTGCGGCCCGTTTTGAGTTCTCTTGTTTGAACTCGTGCATAGTTGCCTTCTTACAGGCATGGTTTTTGGATGTTATCACTGTTACGTAAATCCTCCTACTGATTTAGCACAAAACTGGTCAGGACAGTGCCTGTCCAGGGGTGTATGCTGCAGAGGAGGAGCCACTGTTAATCTTTTTCAGATTCTGCCTAGTGTCGCCTCCTAGTGGACAGCAGCATAACACCCATGGTCTGTGTCCCCCAATTAGAGGCTAAGAGAAAAGGATTTTACGGTGAGTACACAAAAATCTCCTTTTTTGGCACCTCTGAAAAACCCACATTGTGAGCACAGCTATTTGAAAATCACATTGATTTTCATTACAAAACTGTGGATCATGTGCTTTTGGTACAGAAAACTCAGCAGAAAAGCACAGTGGGCACATAGCCTTAGTCAGGCATGTGCATTAGAAATGTGGTGCAGAGAGCTCAATGAAAAAGCATGCCATTCACAAGATAGCCCCACTGATTAAAAACATTGATTTATAAATCAATAGTTTTTAGATACTGATTTTTAAAGTAGCATCTATGTAAAACAAGTAAACACACATATAATTACAATATTTTAAAAAACAATAGAGTTTTGCCAAACGGACCTTTATTAGGCTACTTTCACATCAGCGTTTTTTACTATTTGCGGCAGATCAGGCAAACTTGAACTTTTGAACTCAGTTTTGCCTTATCTGCCGGAAGCCGGCACACTTGCGGCAGGATCACGACTAGACCAGGTTCTGCCTAATGCATTTCCTGTATGAATTGCAGATATGTGTGGCACTTGCGGTTTTGACGCGATCTGGTAAATGCGGCACTTGCAGCAACATGAAAACTGCTGTTAGATGCATTTGCTGGATCACGGCAAAACCTCAAGTGCTGCAAGCGTCCGCAATTGCTATAGAAAATGCATTAGGCAGAATGCAGTCTTGCTGCGATCCTGACGCAAGTGTGCCGGCTTCCAGCAGATCAGGCAAGCTGAGTTCAAAAGTTCAAGTTTGCCTGATCTGCTGCAAATGGTAAAAAAAAAGGGGTTTTTGGGTGTACTCACCGTAAAATCCTTTTCTCTAAGCCATCATTGGGGGACACAGGACCATGAGTGTTAAACTGCTATCTCTAGAAGGCTGACACTAAGTGAAGATTATTACTATTTAATTATAGAGCACCATTGATTTCATGGTGATGTACATGAGAAAGGGATACATACAAACAAGTTAAAAATACAGTGAACAAGCTAACCGTGACAGACTGACACACAGGGAGAGAGAGGACCCTGCTCTTGCAGGATTACTTTTACAGGGCAGTGGAGAGAGATGATAGGTTGAGTCTGCTCTGGTGGTGATGGAGCACTGGATCCAGTGGTGGTGAGGTGGCACTGTGGTCATTGCAGGTTGTAGGCTGTTCTGAAGAGATGGATTTTCAGGTTCCGAGTTGAGGGGGATGACAGATTGTGGACGGCTTTGTAAGTCAGTGTTAGCAGTTTGAATTGGATACACTGGAGAATTGGGAGCCAGTGGAGAGATTTACAGAGGGGCGAAGTGGAGGAATAGCGAGGAGATAGGTGGGTTAGTCAGGTAGCAGAGATTACGGACACATTGGAGAGGTGCAAGAGTGTTAGCAGAGAGGCCGAGAGCGGGAGATTGCAGTAGTCGAGACGCAAGATAATGAGGGCATGCACTAGTAGTTTAGTAGATTGAGGAAGGGACGGATTCTGGAAATATTTTTGAGTAGGAGGTGGCAAGGGCTTGGATGGGCGGTGTGAAGGATACGGCAGAGTCAAGGGTTACTCCGAGGCAGCGGACTTCAGGTGCAGGGCAAAGTGTGATGTCATTTATTGTGATATATCTGGTAAGGAAGGTGTGTAAGATGGAGTTTTAGGAAATTAAGAAAAACTGCTCTCCAACCCAGAAGACTGGCGTCAGTGCTGAGAACTGCCCAGTCGACCGGTAGGAATGATCGACCTCTGGAGAGGGATGACGGCTTGAGCCACCAACGTAGCATCCGCTTGACCGAGGGCAGCAGGAGAAAAACCTTGTCTAGAGAAGAAGGACTCCTGTCTCAAGTTGATAATAGGGCCATCTGCAATGGGCAAAGATGAAATTGAGCAAATGGCACTGCTTCTATTGTCGCTACCATCTTTCCCAGAACCCTCATCCCGAGACAGATGGAGATGAGGAATGTGCGGAGATGCATGCTTACTCCCTGACGCAGTATGATGCAGGAAAACTGCCATCCAACCCAGAAGACTGGCGTCAGTGCTGAGAACTGCCCAGTCGACCGGTAGGAATGATTGACCACTGGAGAGGGATGACGGCTGGAGCCACCAACGTAGCACCCGCTTGACCGAGGGCAGCAGGAGAAAAACCTTGTCCAGAGAAAAAGGACTCCTGTCTCAAGTTGATAATAGGGCCATCTGCAATGGGCGAAGATGAAATTGAGCAAATGGCACTGCTTCTATTGCTGCCACCATCTTGCCCAGAACCCTCATCCCGACCAGCCGTGATCCCCACTGAGGTAACCACCTGTCCCGGTATCCAAGTACCCTCTACCCTGCCAACTGACTCAGAGCCACCTTCGCAAAATGCAGCAAAGGCGCGGCTGAATGTGTCTCTTTTAGCTCAATAGGTCCTGGGGGGGCGTGACAGGTTCCCTTTAAACCCTTGGTGCTTACTATGTAATTCAGTGGCTAACAGTCAAATGGAATGTGCTTGATCCTAGAACTGTGAAGCTTCATCACCTGTATACAGACCGGCTGCGGGGTTTGATTTATAGGAGATTTCAAATTGATGACTGATGTCAGAGGATAGTGTTTAGCACAGTGTTTAGCAAAACACAGATTAGGGCACCACTCCCCAAAGGCCATGAAGCTGCTGCTGTCGGTGGGCATAGAACACTTAGTCCATGGGGTGCCAGTCAAATAGCAGAGTCCAAGTTCAAACAGAAGAAAAAAGACGGCACTCACCAGGTTAACGATGAAACAGCGGTGTCCTTTATTTCAGGGACATTGCACAAATACAGGGAGGGGGTGCCGAGGGTGACGACGGGCCGTTTCGGGCGTTTGCCCTTCGACTGGTCACACATGGCTACTGGTGCCTGCTCACATCTTATATGGACGGAGCAGGACCGCCCATCAAGGCGTCACCAATCAGCCGTGAATTGCATATAAAGTACACAAAACAATAATAAACAAACATTAACAGACATTACAGTACACCAAAGAGACCTTAAGCTTAATAAGTTTATCTTACCCTTCTTTACCTAGCTGGATCTCATAGAGATTCCCTGCCTGTGGGTGGGGCAAAACTACGTTTCTCTCTCTGTTTACTGAACTCGCGCGGGCCGCGCGGGACTCTGGGTACTCTCGCGTGAACCGCGAGGCATTCTGAGGAGCGTCAGCGCGAAGTCAGTGGCCAATCGCAGTCGCGGCCTGCAATAGACAGTGCCGCGAGCGCGAGTATATGGAGGTTGCTAGGCAACTCATTCATTAAGACGCCACCAAATGCAATCGCAGCCTGCAATAGCCAGTGCCGCGATCGCGAGTATGTGGGGGTTGCTAGGCAACTCGTTCATCAACACGCCACCCAGTATAGACGTCCGGCATCAAGATGCAATTCATGAGACGTCTATGCTCGGATGGGAGCCCACTAGCACTACTGACTCGCTGATTAGTAAGGGTTAAATATTAACCTGAGGGAAATTAAATAGTTATAGGTTTATAAGCCAGAAGAAGTAGAACACAGTTTAGTGTTACGTATAGGCACAGCGATATATCATAAATCAATGTGATTATCACTTAAGGCTCAGGACAACCAAGACGGCTGTCATTATCAAAAGCCTTCCTAACCATCACCCTAATCACTACAATCTATTCGCCCAGTGTTACTGGCTTTCTTCGTTAGTGATCTACCACGACTTAACTGCAACTTAACTGGTGGAAACTGGCCAAACCAAAGTCATATACCAACTTTTTTTGCCCCTCAACAAAGCCCCACTGTCAGAATACACCTGGGCACCCAGAAAAAATGTACGTCCCACAGTCGGACGCAGAAACCGCTGACCTATTCCCAGTATGGTCAAGACAAGGTGTCCAAATGGACTGCGAAGATATGTACTAGAGGTATCCATAGGAAAAGAGAGAAACCCTCCGTCTACCAGACTATCAAAACGAATTAAACAATGTCTAAAAACAATGACCAAAAGCTCTCAGGAAGTTTTACTCAATTTTACTCAAACCTTTTCTCAAAGGAACACGGCTAGATCCAATTTGTCGTTGAGACCAAGTGGACCCTGTGCATCCAAATTCAGGATCCAATTGGCCTCAATCTGAAGCAGACGCTTGTGCTGATCTCCCCCGTTTCCTGAGGGATACAACCTTTCAATCCCAGCAAAGCGTAAAACACTTGCATCCCCGTTGTGGGCCTCAGTGACGTGCTGTATAAGTCTGGGGGAACCTTTTTTCCTTAGGATCGAACCGAAATGTTCTCTGGCCCTGACAAAAAGTGGTCTAATGGTCTTACCCACGTAGAAGCGCTTGCAAGGACACCAGAGAGCGTACACTACCCACTTGGTGCGGCAATTGATAAAAGAATTTATTTTAATCATTCGCCCTCCTATATCAATACAGGGGCCAACCCCGAGCTGGGGACACCAATTACAGTGCCCACATGCAAAGTTACCTTTCAATCGTTTCAGGCTCAACCAATTGTTCCCCCCATCTATCTTTTTTATCTTTTTTTGCATCAACATGTCACCTAAATTTCTACACCTTCTATAGGTGACAACTGAGGTAGGGGAAATTTTTGTCAAGGTTTTGTCAGCTTCAACAACATGCCAATGCCTTCTTATAGCAGCTGCTATTCGTGAAAACATTGGGCCGTGTTTGAAACTAAAAAATAATTTTTTAGGTTGAGCATTGTCACTCTTGTGCGGAGGTCTACCAGGGTCGTGGGGGGGTCGATTAGTTGCCCGAAGGCGGGCTTTTTTAAGAACATGAGGAGGATATCCTCGTCGTAACAGATCGTGCTCTAGTCGATCCGCTTGCAGTTCAAAATTTTTTTCCACATTATTTATGCGTTTAAAACGCAGAAACTGACTGAACGGCAAGCCCATTTTGGTGTGCTCAGGGTGGGCGCTGCGGTAGTGTAATAACGAATTCGTGGCAGTAGGTTTCTTAAACACTGACCTGATTAGTTTGTCATCTAGTAACTCAAGTTTTACATCCAGAAACTCTAATGACTTATCCCCGAAGATCGAGGTAAACGCCATATTGTACGAGTTCTGGTTAAGGTAGGCCACGAACTGATTAAACACCTCCTCATCGCCCTCCCATACAATTAGCACGTCATCGACGTATCTGATGTAATGTCTTATGAATTTCAGAGAGGAATTTTTTTGGGTAAATACATATTCTTCCTCAAAGGCAGCCAGAAAGAGGTTGGCCAGGGTGCACGCGACCGGAGTACCCATGGCCACTCCACCTTTCTGCGCATACCAATGATCGAGAAAACTGAAGACATTATGAGTCAGAATAAGCTCTAGCGCTTCACATACAAAATCAGTCACATCCGTATTAACTTCGTTGGTGGTCAGTAACCTTCTTACCACCGTCACAGCCAATGCTTGTGGGATCCTTGTATACAGACTCTCGATATCTATCGAGGCTAACCTATAGTTGTCACTCCAGTTTATCTGATCTATAATATTTACAAAGTCATATGTGTCTTTAGCTAGAGAAGGAACGGTGGCCAGATACGGGTGCAAAAACCAATCTAGAAACTGTTTGAACTTTAGCACAGTGTTTCCCAACT
The DNA here is from genome assembly GCA_033576535.1 of Allobates femoralis. NCBI lineage: Eukaryota > Metazoa > Chordata > Amphibia > Anura > Aromobatidae > Allobates > Allobates femoralis. The sequence continues at coordinate 770,193,953 of JARQOC010000003.1, forward strand.
CCAGTCCTCAAGGCACACCAACAGGTCATGTTTTCAGGATTTCCTTAGGATTGCATAGGTGATAATTGAATCACTTGCACAGGGGATAATTCCATCATCTGTGTAATGATAAGGAAATCCTGAAAACATGACCTGTTGGTGTGCCTTGAGGACTGGAGTTGGGAAACACTGGTTTAGCACATTAATTAAACCCCCAGTGGGAGTGATTACAACGATGCAAATGTTCCGCAATTTTTGGGCTACTATGTAGTGTACAAAAATGTGTGACTTTTCTACCACAGTTTTATAGCGTAAGCTGTTTATTGCTCACCGGGATAAATAAACCTGTTCTAATTTTGTCTAGAGACATCTTTCATAAAGCTACATGATTCTAAATTGTTCTGGTTCGCCTTCAGTAGCTGAGTGATGAATTTCCTCCTATGCACAGTAAGTGTTACATCCGAACTAGAGCCTCTTCCTGCGACTTCTGCTTCTGTCACTAGGTGCCGCCATATTCACCCTGTAGGTGGTGCTGGTGATGGGGAGAAGTCTTTGCAGGAATTTCCGGAGAGCGCAGTCTCGGCTCATCCACTAAGGCTAGAATGGCTGGGACCTGTAGTACTTCACAGTCTGGCAGTATTAATGTGTGGGCGGTCTGGGTGAGTTTATTGTCTGCTGGACCTTTTGGAAAGTAGCACACCCTACATATACATTCTGTGTATTCCTGTAAACTGCCAGAAATATTTTCTTTTTGGTTCCCCTGTTTAAGTCTTGTATTGCATTTAGTATTTTTCCCACGGCCTGTTTTTTGGAGGATTCTTCCTCACAATTTTGCACTTTGTCGCTATCTCGGTTTTTGACCCGGCTTCCCTGAAAAAGCTTTTGGATCCTGATTTTGTCCATTCTCTGATCTCCCAGCTTTGACCCTGCCTTTCAGCCATTCTTTTCTCTGGACTGCTGCCTTCCATAGCCAATTATCTCCTGGACCCTCTTGTAAATCCAGATCCCTGAATAGAGGTTACAGGGTGTCTGAGTTAGGCTGAAGACACACGGTGCGAGGGACTCGCGCGAGTGCAATGCGAGGGAAACTCGCATTGCACTCGGACCAGTGTTGCCCTATCAGGCAGGGCACACTGGTGTGAGTCTAACATGCATGCGGGCATTAGAAGTCTATGGGTGCGAGGAAATCTCGCAGCCATACACTACACAGTGCGATACTCTCACCCGTGTTTAAATTTCCTCCACTGTGCCGGTACAGTTAGCTATCATCTTGTACCGCTGTGACAGCAGCGGTACAAGATGTTTAGCTAATACACTGATGATTGGTATAAAATAATGTATTCCGGGATTATTTTAGCGATTAACCCCATCAGCATCCTCTGCGCCGCATGTTTGCGCAGAGGGTGCCGATGCGGCTCAAGTCCCAGTGATGAAGGGGTTAATATGAAGCTGGTGTAGTGGCACCATGTATGTTGAGAGTGTCCTCACTCTGCAGACATGGTGTCATTACACCATGTGTGTGAAGGGGTTAATTGTTCTGTAAAATGGGTTAAGAGCTGTCGGCATTACATTTCCACTGTAAAAGCTGGCGCTCTGTTACTGCCTATGGGGAGCTGTCCACGCTGTGTGGTGTTGAACACTGCAGGTGCTGAAGGCGAGACAGGGCTTCAACACCACACAGCGGGGACAGCTAAAATAACCCCGGAATACATTATTTTACACCAATCATCATTGTTTTAGCTAAACATCTTGTACCGCTGCTGTCACAGCGGTACAACATGATAGCTTACTGTTAAGAATAGCGGGAAATACAAACTAAGTGGCTTTGACAGACGCAGAGCTTCTATTCCCCGACAAATACTGTCTGCGGTCCTTCAGGACCACAGACAGCATCACAATAACGCAGCACACACGCACTCACACCTCACAATCGCAGCACACTTACATACATACAGCCAGCCACACTCACCACATGCACCACACTCGTACCACACACCCTCAACTACACGCACAGCACTCGCCTCACTGCCGTGCATCAAACACGCTCCGTGTTTGATGCACGACAGTGTGCCTTCAGCCTTATTCAGGAATCAGCCTAACTGAGCAGCTAGTACCAGCCGGTTGCCTCGGATGGCCATCACAGTGCTCTGCTGGAGTCTGTACTGTATAGATTCGGAGCAGCAGAGACCTGTAAACTACTGTGTAGTGACCATTCTCACCTGCAGTTTAAATGGGATATTCCCATCTCCAAGATCCTATCCCAATATGCAATAATAATAGCAAATACCTCCAATTAGAAATGTACAATGGTTCTATATCTCTTACCTCATGTGCAGGACATTACAGCTTAAGTATCCATGGTTACAACCACTCATATTGACAGTTGCTAGTGGTCATAACCATGGATACCTAAGCTGTAATGTTCTGCACATGAGGAAAGAGACATGGCTAATCAGGAGAATAAACTGTACTTTTAATTGGAGGTATTTGCGAATATTATTAATAAGGCCCCTTTCACATCAGCGGTTTTCGCTGATCGCTGCATTTGCAGTGAAAAAAAACGCAACTACTGCGATTACCGCATAACGGCTGCACTTGCGGTTCACTTGCGGCAAGCCCCATACAATGTCTATGGGGCTTACGGTAAGTGTGCGGTTTTGGCACTTGTGGCAGGTGCTGCCGGGAAAAAAAACGCGGTATGCCGCGTTTTTTTTCGCGGCCGCACCTGCCGCAAGTGCCGATACTGCACTTGCCGCAAGCCCCATGGACATAGTATGGGGCTTGCCGCAAGTGAACCGCAAGTGAAGCCGTTATGCGGTAATCGCAGTAGTTGCAGTTTTTTCACCGCAACTGTCGCGATCAGCGAAAACCGCTGATGTGAAAGGGGCCTTATTATTATGATATTATTATTACACCTACCACATATTGGGATAGGATCTTGGAGATGGGAATACCCCTTTAACTACTATTTCCCTACATAGGACTTCAGCTGCCGTCATTGAGAACAGATAGTAAACAGTATACAGTGTTGGCCAAAAGTATTGACACCCCTGCAATTCTGTCAGATAATACTCAGTTTCTTCCTGAAAATGATTGCAATCACAAATTCTTTGGTAATATTATCTTCATTTAATTTGTCTTCAATGAAAAAACACAAAAGAGAATGAAGCAAAAAGCAAAACATTGATCATTTCACACAAAACTCCAAAAATGGGCCGGACAAAAGTATTGGCACCCTCAGCCTAATACTTGGTTGCATGGGCGTACCCAGGATCAAAACTAGGGGGGGGCAAGCCATGGTCGTTCAGGTTGTAAAATTGGACACCGGGGCCTATCAGACTCGTTATGCCACTGGGGAGCCCTATGGGGGCTGTATATGAGATGGGAGCCCTATGGGGGGCTCATAGTGTAATATAAATGCAAAAAAACTTTATTCTTAATATTATGTCACAATACCGGGATCTGAGGATCTTCTATTTCGAGGTCAGGGGCTCTCTGATGCAATGTTGCTGTCTGCCTCGCTGTCGTCCTCTTTTGACACTGCAGTGTGGTGGACAAGAGAGCATTAACTGGTTAATAACAAGAAGTATGGAGTGTGTACTAACAGCCATAAATCCTCCCCATATCAGTAGGATTACTATATGGATGTCAGTATTAGGGTACGGACACACTGGCGTGAAACTCTGATGAGTGCAACATGTGATTTTCTCGCATTGCAATCAATCTCTGATAGCTGATTGGCGAGTTTCAGACGCTTTTTTCTCATCCAGATTCAGGATGAGAAAAAAGTTGCAACATGCTGCCAAAGATATGATTCACATGCTGGTACACTGTGCACAGCACAGAGCTGGGGACATGGTGGTACACTGTGCACAGTACGGAGCTGGGGACATGGTGGTACACTGTGCACAGCACAGAGCTGGGGACATGGTGGTACACTGTGCACAGTACGGAGCTGGGGACATGGTGGTACACTGTGCACAGCACAGAGCTGGGGACATGGTGGTACACTGTGCACAGTACGGAGCTGGGGACATGGTGGTACACTGTGCACAGCACAGAGCTGGGGACATGATGATACACTGTGCAAAGCACAGAGCTGGGGACATGGTGGTACACTGTGCACAGCACAGAGCTGGAGACATGGTGGTACACTGTGCAGAGCACAGAGCTGGAGACATGGTGGTACACTGTGCACAGCACAGAGCTGGGGACATGGTGGTACACTGTGCACAGCACGGAGCTGGGGACATGGTGGTACACTGTGCACAGCACGGAGCTGGGGACATGGTGGTACACTGTGCACAGCACGGAGCTGGGGACATGGTGGTACACTGTGCACAGCACGGAGCTGGGGACATGGTGGTACACTGTGCACAGCACGGAGCTGGGGATATGGTGGTACACTGTGCACAGCACGGAGCTGGGGACATGGTGGTACACTGTCTGTGCACAGCACAGAGCTGAGGACGTCCCAGAAGAGGCACACTAACCACAGACAAGCGGCGGGAAAACATTGAGCCCGCGCAGGAGAACTACAACTCGTCTTCTCCTCTGTCCCCTGTTCCTGTCCTTCTGCCCCCTGGCCTCTTCTCCTCTGCCCCCCTGGCCTCTTCTCCTCTGTCCTCCTGTTCCTGTCCTTCTGCCCCCCTGGCCTCTTCTCCTCTGTCCTCCTGTTCCTGTCCTTCTGCCCACCTGGCCTCTTCTCCTCTGCCCCCCTGGCCTCTTCTCTGTCCTGCTGTTTCTGTCCTTTTGCCCCCTGGCCTCTTCTTCTCTGCCCCCTGGCCTCTTTTCCTCTGTCCTGCTGTTCCTGTCCTTCTGCCCCCCTGGCCTGTTCTCCTCTGCCCCCCTGGCCTCTTTTCCTCTGCCCCCCTGGCCTCTTTTCCTCTGTCCTGCTGTTCCTGTCCTTCTGCCCCCCTGGCCTGTTCTCCTCTGCCCCCCTGGCCTCTTTTCCTCTGCCCCCCTGGCCTCTTCTCCTCCTGTTCCTGTCCTTCTGCCCCCCTGGCCTCTTCTCCTCTGCCCCCCTGGCCTCTTCTCCTCTGCCCCCCTGGTCTCTTCTCCTCTGTCCTCCTGTTCCTGTCCTCCTGCCCCCCTGGCCTCTTCTCCTCTACCCCCTATTCCTGTCCTTCTGCCCCCTGGCCTCTTCTCCTCTGTTCTCCTGTTCCTGTCCTTCTGCCCCCTGGCCTCTTCTCCTCTGCCCCCTGGCCTCTTCTCCTCTGTCCTCCTGGTCTGTCCTTCTGCCCCCTGGCCTCTTCTCCTCTGCCCCCTGGCCTCTTCTCCTCTGCCCCCCTGGCCTCTTTCTCCTCTGCCCCCCTGTTCCCGTCCTTTCTGCCACCCTGGCCTCTTCTTCTCTGCCCCCTGGCCTCTTCTCCTCTGCCCCCCTGGCCTCTTTTCCTCTGTCCTGCTGTTCCAGTCCTTCTGCCCCCTGGCCTCTTCTCCTCTGCCCCCCTGGCCTCTTCTCCTCTGTCCTGCTGTTCCAGTCCTTCTGCCCCCTGTCCTCTTCTCCTCGGGACCCCTGGCCTCTTCTCCTCTGCCCCCTGGCCTCTTCTCCTCTGTCCTGCTGTTCCAGTCATTCTGCCCCCCTGTCCTCTTCTCCTCGGGACCCCTGGCCTCTTCTCCTCTGCCCCCCTGGCCTCTCTCCTCTGTCCTGCTGTTCCAGTCATTCTGCCCCCCTGTCCTCTTCTCCTCGGGACCCCTGGCCTCTTCTCCTCTGCCCCCTGGCCTCTTCTCCTCGGGACCCCTGGCCTCTTCTCCTCTGCCCCCCTGGCCTCTTCTCTCTGCCCCCCTGGCCTCTTCTCCTCTGTCCTGCTGTTCCAGTCATTCTGCCCCCCTGTCCTCTTCTCCTCGGGACCCCTGGCCTCTTCTCCTCTGCCCCCCTGGCCTCTTCTCCTCTGTCCTGCTGTTCCAGTCATTCTGCCCCCCTGTCCTCTTCTCCTCGGGACCCCTGGCCTCTTCTCCTCTGCCCCCCTGGCCTCTTCTCCTCGGGACCCCTGGCCTCTTCTCCTCTGCCCCCTGGCCTCTTCTCCTCTGCCCCCCTGGCCTCTTCTCCTCTGTCCTGCTGTTCCAGTCATTCTGCCCCCCTGTCCTCTTCTCCTCGGGACCCCTGGCCTCTTCTCCTCTGCCCCCTGGCCTCTTCTCCTCGGGACCCCTGGCCTCTTCTCCTCTGCCCCCCTGGCCTCTTCTCCTCGGGACCCCTGGCCTCTTCTCCTCTGTCCTGCTGTTCCAGTCATTCTGCCCCCCTGTCCTCTTCACCTCGGGACCCTGCTCCTCTGTCCCTTATCCCCTGCACAGTTTCCTTCACCTGGTGATGGCTCAGGCCAGGCTCCCTCTGAGCAGTGAGCTCCACCGCCAGCCGCATCAGGTCCATCCTTCAGGGCCGGCTCAGCCTCCATTCTCCGGATCCATGGGGGGCCCCGGGGCCGGCAGGGTGGAGGAGCCGCTAGCACCGCAGCCGCCTCCACCTTACCACTGCAGGAATTGTCTTGGACTCAGAGCCATCGCGCGACAGGAAGCAGCAGCGCTCCCAGCGGCTTCCTGTCAGCGGGATCGCTCTCAGCGCCGGGGACCGGGGGAGGGGCAGTGGCACAGTACATGTGGGCGCTGGGCAGCCGGCAATGCAAATTCCAGCGGCGACACCATCCCTCCCACTACAGTAGGTGTGCGCGGCGCGCGCACAGTGCTGCGCTCACCCTTTCCTCATGAGGGGGGGCAGCCTCTTGGGGGGGGCAGCTGCCCCCCCCTGCCCCACGCTGGGTACGCCCATGCTTGGTTGCACAACCTTTAGCCAAAATAACTGCGATCAACCGCTTCCGGTAACCATCAGTGAGTTTCTTAAAATGCTTTGCTGGCATTTTAGACCATTCTTCTTTGGCAAACTGCTCCAGGTCCCTCATATTTGAAGGGTGCCTTCTCCAAACTGCCATTTTTAGATCTCTCCACAGGTGTTCTATGGGATTCAGGTCTGGACTCATTGCTGGCCACCTTAGAAGTCTCCAGTGCTTTCTCTCAAACCATTTTCTAGTGCTTTTTGAAGTGTGTTTTGGGTCATTGTCCTGCTGGAAGACCCATGACCTCTGAGGGAGACCCAGCTTTCTCACACTGGGCCCTACATTATGCTGCAAAATTTGTTGGTAGTCTTCAGACTTCATAATGCCATGTACACGGTCAAGTAGTCCAGTGCCGGAGGCAGCAAAGCAACTCCAAAACATCAGAGAACCTCCGCCATGTTTGACTGTAGGGACCGTGTTCTTTTCTTTGAATGCCTCTTTTTTTCTCCTGTAAACTCTATGTTGATGCCTTTGCCCAAAAAGAGAGAACATTCTTCCAAAACGTTTTAGGCTTTCTCAGATACGTTTTGGCAAACTCCAGCCTGGCTTTTTTATGTCTTGGATGTTAGTCAAGGTTCTTTATCCACCATCCGCACAATCTTGCATTGAAATCTCTAGTCAATTTTTCTTTTCCGTCCACATCTAGGGAAATTAGCCACAATGCCATGGGCTTTAAACGTCTTGATGACACTGCGCACGGTAGACACAGGAACATTCAGGTCTTTGGAGATGGACTTGTAGCCTTGAGATTGCTCATGCTTCCTCACAATTTGGTTTCTCAAGTCCTCATACAGTTCTTTGGTCTCCTTTCTTTTCTCCATGCTCAATGTGGTACACACAAGGACAGAGGTTGAGTCAACTTTAATCCATGTCAACTGGCTGCAAGTGTGATTTAGTTATTGCCAACACCTGTTAGGTGCCACAGGTAAGTTACAGGTGCTGTTAATTACACAAATTAGAGAAGCATCACATGATTTTTCTAATAGTGCCAATACTTTTGTCCACCCCTTTTTTATGTTTGGTGTGGAACTATATCCAATTTGGCTTTAGGACAATTCTTTTTGTGTTTTTTTTTCATTGAAGACAAATTAAATGAAGATAATAATACCAAAGAATTTGTGATTGCAATCATTTTCAGGAAGAAACTGAGTATTATCTGACAGAATTGCAGGGGTGTCAATACTTTTGGCCAACACTGTATAGCTATAACGCTCTACCACAATACATTGTGGGTATATTGTATGTTGGACTCCTACTGAGCTTATGTTTTATTTATTTTACTCATTTACATAGCACCATTAATTCCAAAGCACTTTACAGACATCATCATCTCTGTCCCCATTGGGGCTCACAATCTAAATTACCTATAAGTATTTCTTTGAAGTGTGGGGAATCTGGAGGAAAAATATGTAAACTCTTTGCATTTGTTGTTCTTTGGTGGGATTTGGACCCAGGTGCCCTGTGCTACAATGCAAACCACTGAGCCACAGTGCTGCCCTGATACTGAAGAGAAAACCCATCCTGAGCATAGACCCTCTTCAATGATGAGAGCTAAAATCCTTTCCTAAAGTATAACTATAGTATTCAAGGCTAATTCTTGTCTGAAAATGCTTGTCTCAGCTCTTTGTACTCTTCCCTCTTTTCTGTGTGCAGTAAGGGTTAAACAGACGTTTCCTTTTTCAGTCTTGGGTAACACAATGGTGAGGGTCATCCCCCTGCATTTGCTAATCTTTCACACACTTGCTAGCAGCACATAAGTTTGCTAAAACTAGAAACACAGAATTCCTGTAATGTACATATAGGTGACACCCCTCCTACCTGATTTGCCAATACTAACTAATAAGGCGGAGAAAAACGACCCCGTCATCTATACAGTTACTTCCTTAACGTCTTGTAGAGCGAAGCTCATCAGTAATCGGTAGGTTTTTTCTACATGATTTCTACTCGTACTTCAATGTTTTAAATTTTACCTTGGCACATTGAAGTGCAGTGAAACCTCTTTGATAATACTGATAAAAATTACATTGAACAATAGTCTATTAGGGGAACGAGGGATTGTCTTCTTAGCATTTTCTTTTATTTCAGTGCTAGACTGGTGCTTTAAATCTAAGTCCCCTTCCTCCTATCTTAGGGTACTTTCACTTTGCGTTCTATCACACGTTCAGAGGTCCTATTCGGGGCTCACGTCCAAACCTCCTGCAAAACGGGATTCGGAGATAAGTTTCGACGGGACTATTGACTTTAATGGTGCACCCTCTGCATCAATAAAGTCAATGGCCTTGTCGGTGCATATGTCTGAATCCCGTTTTGCAGGGGGATTGTACGTAAGCCCCGAATGGGACCTCTGAATGTGTGATAGAATGCAAAGTGAAAGTACCTGTATACTCAACTGTTACCATATTTATCTTTTTCCAGCGTCACTCAGTTTCTGTCAGTTTATGACTGGCCGACAGCCCCAGTGTTTCCTGGAGCGTACTGCAGGTCACAAATCAATACATGTCTATGAAAGCCTCATTCTGGCCTCTTTCTGTCTCTCATAGACATGTAATTAAGAGCATGTGATGTAACTTCTGGCTTTTGCCTAGTAACATTTTATGGGCAAAAAGTTGTGCCTGGGACTGGAGCGATGTTGGTAAGAAGTGAATCTGCCGGAGGATGAGTATGAGACCAAATCATTATCATGTCTGCAGACCGAGTAGGAGACCAATCATTGCCATGGCTGTAGCCATCATGTCATGGGGGTCCTGAATGCTTGGGAGAAGAATGCACTCTTCTCCCAGCCTCCTAAATGCAGCTATTGATAGTAGCATTTAAGGTACTTTCACACGCGGCAATATTGCTAGGCAATTTCACAGGCAATTTGCTGGTTGCAGTGAAATCATGGACACATTGTTACATTTGTACATGGCAACAAAATAGAACAATGTGTCCATGATTTCACTGCAAGCAGAAAATTGCCAGTGAAATTGCCTAGCAATATTGCCGCGTGTGAAGGTTAAACAGTTCAGGGCAGGTTCAGAGAGTCGGGTCTTGACTTTCACATAAGCCAATCTCCCTGGCAGCTCCTGTGCCCGTGTGAAAGTTGTGGTGTACCCCATATGTAATAGGTCAGGAAAACCTTGGTACCCATGACATACGATACATGTTATAGGTCGTGAAGGGGTTAATGAAGGAAAAGGAGGTTGATATGAACTTTTATTTTTTAAAAAACATTTTTTCCACTTTTCACTATACTTGATAGTTCTCTTAGGGAATTTGAACGTACGACTGATCACTTTTGCAATTTACAGCAAAACATCAGTTACCACAGTTTTGCTGTATATAGCAATGATGGTCACCTATGAAAACCAATCAGAAACTGTACCATCATCATCATGTGAGGCCTAGCGGTCATCAGCAGACTGCCGGCCATTGTGGCAACCCATCAAACTCTGTGAATGAACCCCCCTCTGCTGGGGCACCGTAAGTGTCGCTGTCAGAGATTGACAGATGCATTTAACAGAATAACAGCCAAGGGTAGTGATCTGTTCCAAGGTCAGCTGTTAGAGCAGATGATGGCTGAATATTACAGATGGATGCTCAGTTCCTAAGCTGACATTAAAGTCACTAAGTCAAGTAGTCGGCATATGACTTAACTGTACGTCTTATGTCGGAAAGAGGTTAACCAGCAGATTAACCCTATATCAGCAGGTTAACATTCTTATCCGTCCTGGTAGTTTTTCTTTAAAGAGGTTTTCCCACCAACAAAGTTCATTTTAAAGTTGATTTTAATCAATAGATCTTGGAGCAATAATAAATGTGTCCCTGCTATGTACTGTGTAATGGCCATGTCTGACCATACAGAGACACTCTCTGATCATACCACATCTCCTGTGCCCAGATGATCTTATATATGCCCCAGGGGATCCAGTCGCCACAAAGGTACTGTACATCCGCCAGAGGTGTAGTGCCCCATTCTCGGGTAAGGAGGGGACACTGACCGATATTCAAGACACCCATAGCCCACACTACACCACTCCAGGTCAGGGTTAGGGCAAGATTGCTCCTATGGGAGAGCACAGTCCCTGATCCTGTCTGGAGGGGAGGAACCAAGGTAGAAGGGATGGGTGGAGAATAGAGTTTAGGGTAGCACCCAGGAAGGAGTGAAATCAGGGAGGATGTACTTTAGGGACATAGGACACTTGACAGAGAATATAAAAAGACCAGTAGAAACATCTAAAAGGCAGTTGGTGGGTGGCTGGCAAGAGCTACAGGAGTCTGTGAGGATCAGTGAGTCTATAGGAGAAGGACAAGAGCGAGTACGAGACATCCTGGGGACTGGAGCCAGTGGGAGCACGTCCAAAGACCCGAGAGAGACAAGACCTGATGGTGGAGCCGAGAAAGTGAGGGTGCTCCCGAAGACAGAAGGGGTCCCAGGGCAGTGAGCAGTCCACCTGGGGGCGCCCACTTCCACATTGATCGAAACGGTGTGAAGGTACCAGGCTGCAGTGAAGGGGGACCGGCCCCAGACTAGTGGAGAATGACCAGGCTCAGCTAGCAAATCGGAGGCTGCGGTATCTCCAAGGGCCGTAGCCAAAACTGCACACACCCGCTGAAAAAGTGGCCACGTAGGGTCCAAGGGACTGAGAGAGAAGTTGCCATACGAAGGCCTGCGGCCACCGACACAGGGCTTTGTGTGTGAGGCGCAGGGCAGGAGGGTGAAGCCAGCGCAGAAAGAGACGACCAAGAGAGGACAAGGGAAGGGGGTAGCGGTTAAGTGCCACCAAGCTATCCGGGAATTAGCTGGATCCCCTCCACCAAGAGCTCAGCGGGCTGTTGCAATGGTGACGATTGTTGTAACCTGGGACAATGGAACTGTGAGTAAACATCTAGAGACTGCACCCCGCTGTGTTTGTGAACTTTCTTGCTGCGCCATCAGCCCTGCGCTGGAACATCAGTACCAACTCACCATAAGTAACATCTGCTGCCCTGGGGTTAGCCCTGCCCGAGGAGAGCTTGCCAACTGAACTGCATTGCCATTCACCCAAGAGGAACTGTATTGCAGCGGCCATCAATAACCGCAACCCCGGGTGGCGTCACGAGGACAATTCTCCCGAAGTCCCACGTCCAGTAATCCCCTAAAGGAACGAAAACTTCCCTTTTGTTAATTGACCGCTCAGGGGCCACGGACCGGGTAACGCCACTGTGACATCCCCCAACAACATCGAGACAGACCCGGCTACGAGTATCCCACGGGGCGGGTCATATGTGTCCCTGCTATGTACTGTGTAATGGCTGTGTCTGACCATACAGGGACATGGTCTGATCATACCACATCTCCTGTGCTGAGATAATCTTATATGTGTGTCCCTGCTATGTACTGTGTAATGGCCGTGTCTGACTGTACCACATCTCCTGTGCTGGGAAGTACACAAGAGTATATAAACATTACAGCATGAGATCATAGATTACACTATGTAACAAATTTTTATAAATTTTTTGTTCTTGGGTACTAACTGTGTTTTCCTTACCCGTTATGCCTACAATAAATAGAAAATAGTTGTTATTCCACAAAAACTTTGCTTCTGTGATCAGGACAATGACATTGTCTCAGTATTGAATACGAATCGAGAATTTTCCCGAAAACAGACAAATTTCAAAATGTCATTGTCCTGATCGCAGAAGCAAAGTTTTTGTGGAACAACAGCTATTTTCTATTTGTTTTAGGCATAACGGGTTAGGAAGACACACTTTGTACCCTGGAACAAAAAAAAATAAAAATTTGTTACATAGTGTAATTTCCTTTTTTTTTTTAAACTTAAATTTTTATTGAATTTTGAAGTGGAACATTACACGGTAAACTGTTGACAATGGCATTCCAAGTATCAAATCTCATACTTGTACCGTGTTTGAATAAAGATTAGAATACAAAGAGCAGTTAATCGAAATACAAATACAGTGTGTGGACTAGCAAACATATGCCAAATATTTTAACCACAATAAAAAGAAGAAATCCAAACCAAATGGGGGGGGGGAGGAAGACGAAGGGAAAAATAGGGGGGAGGGAAGGAGGGTGGGAGGAGGGAGGAAAGGAAGACTCTACTATCACCCCACTTCCCTGCCACAATAAATGGGGGAAATGGGGGTACTCCGAACAGTACTGTAAAATATGTCAGATAGGTGTAAACTCCTGCAGTAGTTTGGAAACAATATTCTCAGAGAGCATATCACATTCCTCGATGTTTAGCCAGTCAAATGAATTCAGGTTACTCCCACTATTGTGTTATATGTAGATGTAACCCATGGGTCCCACCAGGCGAGGACTTTATTTCGTCTTTTTGCATCATGACCCAAAACAAGTTCATGCTGTAGATGCAAGTTGAGGTGGGCAACAATGTCAGGCAGACCAGGAACAGTCGGGAGTCTCCAGTGCTTGGCGATGCTCTGCCTAGCTGCCACTAGAACATTTGTTACAATCGGGCGGGGGGGCCTTGGCCACTCCTGCAGGTTTATTCCCAGTAGAGCGAGCTCAGGGGTTAGAGTGAAGGACACTCCAGTGAGATCAGACAGAAGTTTGTTAACTATCCTCCAAGAACGTTGGACCATGGGCATGACCACCAAACGTGCTGAGGAGAGCCAACTTCGTTACATAGCTTCCAGCATAGAGGGCAAACATCAGGAAGCCCATTTTTAAAATGAGCAATTGCTTGGGGGGACAGGTACCAGTCCATTTGGAGTTTTTTTTGCTTGATCCATATGGTTTATACTTGCAGAGAAGCGGGTTGAGTGAACCGATGCCTAATGCCACTGCTCAGGGGAGGCAGTAAAAGAGAGCCTGTTCTCCCATCGTACCATGTACGGGAGTTTATCTGCTCCCTTATGGTGCATGAGTGCTCTGTAACAGATAGCAACTCCATGTGCGGTGAAGGTAGACTCTTTGAAGTACCGCTGAAGTGCATCTCCAAGAGCAGCGTGTGTAACATCAGGCATCACAATTGTGCTTAAGAAATGTCGCAGCTGGAGATAACGGAAAAAAGTAGTTTTGGGGAGGTCAAATGCAGCTGCCAGGTCTCCAAAGGTCCTGACACCATCAGTATCAGCAACTTGGTTCAGGTTCACAACATCTTTGGACGCCCACGAAGAGAGAGAGAGGCCATCCACAAGAATCTCCACCACCGCCAGCGTGATGTATCGGTACAAAAAAGGAAGATAGACCCTGCACAACCCAGACCACACTTGGAGCAATGCCTTCATAGACTTCAGATGGGCCGTCTGTGTCCAATGTCTGAGGAGATTTACCTCAAGGAGTAGTCTAGGGGAACCCCGCGGCGAGAAAGATTTTTCTATTTGTATCCACAAGGAGGACAGATCATTTTGCCACCAACTCTTAGCCGCCGTCAGTTGTATCGCCGTGTAGTAGTTTAGTATATCAGGTAGTCCCATGCCTCCCAATCCCACCGGTAAAGTCAAGATCTTGCTACTTATGCGTGGAGGTTTGTGCTGCCACACGAAACGACCAAGTAAAGCTTGTATTAAACGTAGCAACCTCTTGGGAAAGGGGAGCGGTAGGCACCTGATGAGGTAAAGGATTTTGGGTAGATAAGTCATTTTTATCAACTGTATCCTAGCGACCCAGGAGAGATACAGTGAAGAGTGAGAAGTCAGGGACGTCTTAATGTTTTGGATTAGGATATCACAGTTGGTTTGTACTATCTTCGATGTATGGGTGATCTGAATCCCTAAATACAGGATACCAGCGGGAGACCACGCGAAGGGGAATGTCTCTCTTAGGTCTGCTTGTTGAGCAGCAGGAACATTAACAAGGAAAAGGAGGGACTTAGAGGAGTTCAGTTTATAGTATGAAGCCTCTGAAAATTCAGACAAGATCTCCATAATGCGCGGGATTGTAGATGAGAGATCCGAGCAGATGAAGATAACATCGTCGGCGTAAAGGCCGATTCTATGATGTAAGTTCCCTACTGTTAATCCTCTAACGGTCGGATCTACGCATATAATCGCTGCAAGGGGTTCCATTAAAATCGTGAATATGAGGGGGGCTAGTGGGCACCCCTGCCTGGTGCCATTAGAAATCTCAAGAGTCATTGACAAAAAGCCAGAGGACCAAACTCTGGCGTTGGGTGAGGAGTATAAGGCCAGGATTGAGCGTTTTAAGTCATCCCCAAACCCAAAGCGGTCTAGGACCGCCTCCAGGTACCCCCAGTGCACCCTGTCAAACGCCTTCTCCGCATCCAAGGACAAGAGCGCACTGGGGGCTGAGGTTCGCTCAAGAATCTCCAGAAGATCCACCAATCTGGTGCCATCAACCGCCTGACGTCCCGGAACAAAGCCCACCTGCTCCAAGCCTATGAGGGAGGGAAGAACTTGCATCAGGCGAGAGGCTAGGACCATGGCAAAAAGCTTCACATCACAGTTCAAAAGAGCTATGGGACGAAAGTCAGCGGGGGAGGTCAAAGGTTTACCTGGCTTGGGTATCGTTGAAATAATAGCCGCCAAACCTTCCCCTTGGATTTTGCCACAGTCCAGCCATCGATTGAACAAGTTTAGCAAATGTGGGGTAAGCTGCTGAGTAAAAGTTGAGTAATATATGTATGGAAACCCATCGGGTCCAGGGGCAGAATGTTTTTTACAGTTACGGATCGCAAGTATGATCTCACTCTCTGAAAAGGGAGAGTTTAGGGCGGCAGATTGTTTTGCAGACAAGCGTGGGAGGTGGGCCTTGTCTAGAAAAATTTTTATCGAGGCAGAAGAGGGCTGAGGGGTAGAGGGGTCCGTTTGCAGATTATACAAGGAGGCATAGAATTGCTTAAACTCCTCGGCAATGTGGATTGGGTTTCTTATTTTCTTTCCAGACGATGTTAACAAGTGTGATATCTTAGTTTGAATTTGTTTCTTTTTAACACGCCGGGCTAGCATGGCACCCGCTCTATCCCCCATAGCATAATAAGTAGCTTTGGAACGCCTTAGATTCAGTTCTACCTTTGCAAGAAAGAGGCCCCTAAGGGCGGTACGTGCTGTGGACAGCTCCTTTAGGACCGTAGGGGATTGGGTCGATTTGTGTGAGGTCTCCAAATTGTCTATTTTAGACGTTAAAGCTCTAATAGCTTCCTCCCTCTTCCTCTTTTTTTGGGCCTCTAATTTGATACAGGTTCCTCGCAGGACAGCCTTGTGAGCCAGCCAGAGTACTTCCGGGTCCACTTCCCCTGTTTCGTTGTGGAGAAAATAGTCTTTCAGCCGATCTGAGATGTGGTCAACATTGGCAGGAGATGCAAGCAAATATTAATTTAGCTTCCAGAGATTGGTTGGGTGTACTTGCGCTGGGTCCAATATTCCTAAAGTTATGGGGGCATGGTCTGACCACGTGATGTTGCCTATGGTCGACTCCCCACACCTCGGGAGTAGGGAGTCTGAGACCAAAAAGTAGTCTATTCTACTGTAGCTATGAAAACGCGGGGACATGTATGTGTAGTCTCTTTCATCCCCGTGTGCGTATCTCCAAACATCGTGACCATTAACAAGGGTCCTAATTCTCCTCTGCAATGGGAGGGAGAAGAGCAATCTAACCTTTTGTTAATTGGGATATTGAAATCTCCAGCTATGACCATACAACCTTTGGAAAGGGAGGTAAGTTTAGGAAGAAGATCTCTAAAGAATTTGAGTTGTCCACTATTTGGATCATAAACTGACACAAAGGTGTACAAAGTATCATTGATATATCCATTGACCACCAGGTATCTTCCCTGTGGGTCGGAGGTGGCATCTAACAAGCGAAACGAGACAGATTTGTGAATAAGGATTGCTACACCCGCTTTTTTGCACGTGGCGTTGGCAAAAAAATTGCGTAGGGAAGATGGGGGAGGTCAGCCTGACATTGTCCTCCTGTAGGAGATGGGTCTCCTGTAGAAATATTACACTGGCAAGTAACTTATACATTTGTTGCTTCACTAGAGCCCGTTTACCCGGGGAGTTCAGCCCATTAACTTTCACAGATGCAAAGATAAGTGACATTGTGTACTGGAACTTGTCGAGCTAACTGTACAATATGGCAGTGCGAATGATTTTCCAAAATTATCACCTATATAGGGTAGTACTAATGAGGAGCAGGATAGATGGAGAGGGAAAATTGGGAGAAGAGGGAAGGGGAGGGAAGACGTCGGTATTACCCAAAAATTAAATAGCAAATATTGCTTAACTATATACACAGATTGTCATCCTCAAAGGGATTGACTAGCAGTCACTAGAAGTCTAAAGGCCACGTCACACGCATCAATCTTGTGAGCGATATTGTTAGCGATCACGTGCACGCGCGATCGCTAACAATATCGCTCACATCGCTGGTGAGCTGTCACACAGGCAGACTCACCAGCGATGTGGGCCAGCGAGATCGCTGGTAACTATGGTACACATCGGGTTACTAGGCGCCGCGCTGCGCTTAGTAACCCGACGTTTACCATAGATACCATCTCCCAGCATAGGCTATGCCGCTGGGAGATCGTTCATCGTGGTGTCATACACCACGATGATGCAGATTGATCAAGCGATTATCGCTTGATTTGAGCTCCGGCTCACAAATCTGCGATCAAACAATCAAGCGATTTTACATTGTAAAATCGCTTGATTACACGCAGCGACGGACAAACGATATCGCTTAAGCGATCAAAAAAGAAGATCGCTTAAGCGATATCATTCAAGAAATTGAAGCGTGTGACGTGACCTTAAGACTTCTTAGGGAGCTGAGTGTGAACTCTTAGCTACAGTTACCAAGGGGGAGTGCACAAAATGCACTCTTCGGGGCAAACTTTCTCAAAGTGAGAATAGAAGAATTCAGAGAAGAGAAAAGGAGGGAGAGAAAGGAAGACACAGTCCACAGAGTAAAGTGGGAGGGGGAGTGAGAGAGAGGAGGGCAGAGGGAGAGCACAGAGATGGGAGGGGGAAGAGCAAGTGAGCAGAAAAGGGAAAAGGAAAATGTGTGTGCACAATGGCAAGAGAAAAGAAGTGTCTATGAGAAGAATAGGGAGGAGAAAGGAATAGAAGAGTTGAAGGAGGCTGTAGAAGAAGAGTGTATGAGAAGGAATTTGTCGAGATGAAAGAGAGAGAGAGTGATAAGGAAGAGAAATGAGCTAGATACAGTAGTAAGAAAAAGCAGATTCAGGGAAGGAAATGCAAGCTAAGAGAATAGAAAGACAGTCAGGAAAGAGTAACCACAGGCATTAATTAGCTTCAATTTAAGCACACATTAATCAGCAGACTTCACACCGGGTCCGTCCGTCCAGCAGCCGGGCTGCGAGGGGAAGAGGTCTCACCCGCAGAGGAGGGGGGAGAAGAAGCCAGTGCAGACAGTTTCCATTGCTCCAAGTACTTTACTGCCTGGGAAGGGGTTAAACCAGCATAAGTTGTTCCTTCTCTGTGGATAAGGAGCTTCACAGGGTATCCCCACTTATACTGGATCTTGTTATCCCTCAGGGTGGAAGTGACCCGCTGGAAGGCTCTCCTTAGGGCCAAGGTGCCAGGGGAAAGGTCGGGATACACAGCAAGCTGTTGAAACTTTTCAGGCAATTCAGGGTTATTCCTAAGAGCTTTGAGAAAGTCCTCTTTCACCTCATAAAAGTGAATCCTCGCCAGCACGTCTCTAGGAAGGGCAGGATCTAAAGACGCAGGCTTAGGGATCCTGTGTATCCTGTCCACCATAAAGTCTCTGGAAGGTGTAGAAGGGAGGACAACAGATAGGAACTCCTGCAAAAGTGCACGCAGCTCCCCAGGGTGCACAGACTCAGGAATCCCCCACAGCTTCACATTATTGCGGCGGGATCTATCCTCCAGATCATAAGTTTTCAGTGTGTTTTTCTCCAACTTGTGCTGCAGGACCTCATGAGCTTCTATAAGAGCATTATCAGACTTTGTCAGCTCCTCCATTTTCCTCTCAATATGTTCTGTGCGGGACCCCAGCTCAGTCACCTTCCCCCTTAGACCAGCCATCATACCTCTGAAATCTTCTTGCAGGGAAGAGCGGAATGCAGCCAGAAGTTCTCTCATGCTTTCATGTGTCACCGGAGCATCCAGACCAGAAGCTGGGGGGAATCCTGAGTGTGCTGATGAAAGAGAAGTTGTAGATCCTCTGCGGGAGGCTCGGGTAGAGAGAGGTGATAGTGGACAAGGTGCCATTTTAGTTGCTGATGAAGCTGGAGTGTGCAGTGGGGCAAAAAAGTCCGACACACGGCGGGGGGAAAAGCGTTTTACTCCCCTCACTCTGCCCATCGGGTGCTGGACCGTCTCAGGGGCACTTGGGTCCGGTTTGGGCGGTAAAGTTGCAGATGTGAGCTGTTTAGGGCTGCTTCTATGCCTGGGGTCCTCAGAGCTCCTCTATTAAGCAGCCATCTTGCAGCAGAGCTAGGCCACGCCCCCGTAATTTCCTTTTTTGACACAATAAATATGAACTTTTTCGGGGCTGTGGTCATAAAATCAAAGTTTGTGCTGAATGTAGTCGTTTTTCCATAGTATTTACACATAAACAGTTGAAATATTACACTTGGAAGCCAGGAACAAAAATTGTGTTACATAGTGTTATTCTTTCTTTGAGGTAAAACATTTTTTAAAAACAGGCAGGGAAATTGTGGCGCCCCTGCGTCCAGGAGGCCACAAAGGGAACTGCAGCCAGGCAGGTAGGACATTGTTGAACAACAACACCCTCACAGCCCACACAACCCACGTGTCAGAGAGGTTACATCCAGCCCTGAGATTAGAACTATATGAGATCGGAGGGGTGGTGGATTCAGAGGAGTGGGTTGGGCACACCAGAGGTCAGGTGACTGACAGTATATAGTGAGGGGGAGGAGTGAAGGAAGTTAGTAGGCCCAGGGTGCCGAGCTGAAAAGACCCAAGAGTAGGCCGAGGTAGGCTGAGATGTAAAGACTGAAGGACAATCACACTTCTGTGAGTGCAAGGCTAGGAGCGCAGAATCCGTACTGAGCCAGCGTGAGCCAGAGGGGAGAGAAAGCCCATCCGATGCTGATGCCACCAGGAGTGTGACAGAACAGAGAGGGACGGTGTAACCCGGGCCCTAGACAGCAGCTGAAGCCTCTGACTGCAGGTGGAGAAGCCCTCCTATGCTACTAGAAGGAACAGAGAGAAGGAGCCTGGTAGGGCCTCGTGCTGAGGACTACTGGAGGCTGGGCTAAAGTAGAGTGTCGGCTCTAAAGGGGACCGTAGTTCACCCGGCATCCCCAGACAACACGACGAGGGGTCTGAGTTCCAGATTGAGATCCCTACCTTAAAGGACAGGCAGCTAAGTGACGTACTAGGACTCACAGAAGCCCGAGTCACCGCCATACTGTCCGGTGTAGCACGCACCACCCGTACAGACGAAGACCGTAAACGCCCGGAAAGGGACACTAAAGACTGTGTGAGGGGTCACAGGGAGAGAGAGGCCTGGCTGCAGGAGAGAAGGGAACCCGGAAAGGGAGAATGCAACTGTGTATTAAGAACTGTGCTGTAAGAACTGCAAATGACTTGTAACCTGCTGAGAGAGAACAACTAAGAGTAAAGCTTTGGAAAACCCTGAATCGCCTCTCTTGTCTGCCTCTATCTGTATACCATCTTCCCTCATACAGATCCAGCCTGTCAGCACCAGCCAGGAGGAGAGATCCCTGCAGCCTGCAAAGTAAGTGTGCTACAACTACACACTAGAGACTTTAACCCTTACTGCCCCGGGTGATACAGTTCTCCCCACTGGAACTATACCATCTCCGCTGCCATTCCATCACCCCCGGAGGTTCTGCAGCAGCGGCGGCCCCATCACTGGCCGCACCAAGTGGGTGGCGTCACCCGTGACATTACCCTTGTAAATATTCCCCTTTATTGCCGAGCCAGGGACACGGTCCGGACCAAGCCACGTGTGACTTCCCCAGCACCGTCCGGTACCGAGTACCCCAGTCCCATGGGGCCCGACAACCTGGCGTCACGAACAGGATCTACCCGGTCCAAAAGAATTGGACCTCGGGCACCTAAACAGTGAGTTCTGGACTTTTCCCGCCAAATCTGAGCTTAATGGCGGCCATAAGGGACTAGCGCCATGTGCAGAGGAGGCGTTCCCAAGACTCCCATCGTGGGCCAGCCCGGCCCAAGGCGCGAAAAGAAGGTCCCGCCCTGGCTCTCCTTAACTCCGGGAGAGCCAGCTGTCACTCTCAAAGAAGAGCCGCCGCCCCTAGACCCTCCTACCAAGAAGCTGGCGCGAACTGAGAAGAAGGAAATCGTCATCAGGAGGGGGCGGAGTGAGCAACCGGAAGAGAAGCAGTCGCCATTCAGAGACACGAAGACGGAAGCGGAGGACGCCGAGACGAGAGCTGCGCACGAGAGACCACCTGTGATCCCGGAGGGCCCACAAGACGACCCAGTGGAGGAACCCGGCCAGGGAAAGACCAGTTGTGATCAAGCAGAGATGGCGGAAGGCGGCGAGGAGCGTCCCTATTTCCTAGACACCCGGAGGGGTGTATTGCGGCTGCTGCCCCCACGGATGACACAGGCCCAGGAAGAGAACCGGACCCGGATCCAAATTGATATCGAACACCACCAGGGCTATGAGGCCCAGTCTAAGCGACCCGGCTGGGTCAGAGAACCACGTGAGCAGGCGGACAGCGAGGCCGAGGGCCGTACCGCGATATTGGTAGACGTAACTACCCCACCAGCCGTACTGAATAAAACCTGGAAGGAAGCCGATCCGCTTGGAGCCTTGCCGTAAGGGTTCCTGAGACTGCCGATGCCGCTGATACCACCACCGACTTCCACCGAGGTGAGAGGGAGCAGCTCCGCTGCTGGTGGGAGCGGGATAGAGACTGTGAGGATCTCATGGGCTTCATAGGAGACCCCGCAGGAGCACCAGGCCCCGCAGAGTTGATAACGCGGGAGGAATATATCCAGATATGTGTTAGAAAGTGGGAGAAGGAGGAAGCTGAGAGGCTGGTACAAAAACAGGAGATGGTAGCCCGCGCTAAGGAGGCCAAGAATGCAGCCCGCCGAGACCGCGAAATCCAAAAGTCCCCACGGCATGAGGGCCAGATCGTTAAAATTGTAGAAGAAAGGGGCTATGCCTTTGCTCGCGAACCCGTTGCGAGACTAGACATTTTCATTAATAAGAGAGAAGTGGAAGAGCAGCTCCCGCCAGATCACCCTGACAGACAGGTCGAAATAGGAGAGTGGGTATCGTATTACATTGCCCAAGGAGAACGTGGCCGGTATGGCCTTAAAGTAAAGAGACTTTGCTTAAATGTTGAAGAAGAGAAAGATGAAGCCTCAACCGCAGAGTACTATGAAGTACGAGACGACTTCGAGGAAACCAGCTACACGGACGTGGCTGTTAACACGGACCCTGTGGTGATCCTTGAGACCTCAGCATCAAAGAAAGACGCCGTCACGCAGACACCAGAAAGCTATTTGTTAATCAACGCCTTCAGCACCTGGAAGTGTTCCCTAGAAAAAGAGCACCGCAGACGCTGCCTTGGAAACAGACAAAGAAGGAATGAACACGGGTCCTTAACAGATGAAGACACTGTAAGTGTGAATGTACATTGTTCCTTATTGATCCCCTACCTTACCTGAGTGAATGCTAGCATTCCCCTGTTTGTCTTATATGTTTGAAAATGACATTTAATATCACGGACGATGATGTGATAAGAACTTTCCTTGTAAATAGTTGAGCCCCTTAGTGTGCTCCCCTTTGGTTTTAAGACCAGTTGCACATGAGAGTTAATGCATAAGACTTTGCATTTTTGAATCCAGAACTTTGACTATTTTGAAGCTGCTTTTTGAGAATTTTTGCACTTTTTGAAAGAAGAACTTTTATACTTTTGATACAAAGTAATGCTTTTATAATGTGTCTTTTACAGAAGAAGGGTAATGATGAGTATATACCCATGCACTTGTTTTATAGTTAACGCAACGTTATAAGAATCGTGCCTCCCGGAAGGGAAGAAACCAAGAATCCTTAATGTTTACTGTTATGAAAATAAAAATGTTTTCAGGGTAATCCATGACGGGCATCGCGAGGACGCGCTATTTAACTCCGGGAGAATGTGGTGCCCCTGCGTCCAGGAGGCCACAAAGGGAACTGCAGCCAGGCAGGTAGGACATTGTTGAACAACAACACCCTCACAGCCCACACAACCCACGTGTCAGAGAGGTTACATCCAGCCCTGAGATTAGAACTATATGAGATCGGAGGGGTGGTGGATTCAGAGGAGTGGGTTGGGCACACCAGAGGTCAGGTGACTGACAGTATATAGTGAGGGGGAGGAGTGAAGGAAGTTAGTAGGCCCAGGGTGCCGAGCTGAAAAGACCCAAGAGTAGGCCGAGGTAGGCTGAGATGTAAAGACTGAAGGACAATCACACTTCTGTGAGTGCAAGGCTAGGAGCGCAGAATCCGTACTGAGCCAGCGTGAGCCAGAGGGGAGAGAAAGCCCATCCGATGCTGATGCCACCAGGAGTGTGACAGAACAGAGAGGGACGGTGTAACCCGGGCCCTAGACAGCAGCTGAAGCCACTGACTGCAGGTGGAGAAGCCCTCCTATGCTACTAGAAGGAACAGAGAGAAGGAGCCTGGTAGGGCCTCGTGCTGAGGACTACTGGAGGCTGGGCTAAAGTAGAGTGTCGGCTCTAAAGGGGACCGTAGTTCACCCGGCATCCCCAGACAACACGACGAGGGGTCTGAGTTCCAGATTGAGATCCCTACCTTAAAGGACAGGCAGCTAAGTGACGTACTAGGACTCACAGAAGCCCGAGTCACCGCCATACTGTCCGGTGTAGCACGCACCACCCGTACAGACGGAGACCGTAAACGCCCGGAAAGGGACACTAAAGACTGTGTGAGGGGTCACAGGGAGAGAGAGGCCTGGCTGCAGGAGAGAAGGGAACCCGGAAAGGGAGAATGCAACTGTGTATTAAGAACTGTGCTGTAAGAACTGCAAATGACTTGTAACCTGCTGAGAGAGAACAACTAAGAGTAAAGCTTGGAAAACCCTGAATCGCCTCTCTTGTCTGCCTCTATCTGTATACCATCTTCCCTCATACAGATCCAGCCTGTCAGCACCAGCCAGGAGGAGAGATCCCTGCAGCCTGCAAAGTAAGTGTGCTACAACTACACACTAGAGACTTTAACCCTTACTGCCCCGGGGGATACAGTTCTCCCCACTGGAACTATACCATCTCCGCTGCCATTCCATCACCCCCGGAGGTTCTGCAGCAGCGTCGGCCCCATCACTGGCCGCACCAAGTGGGTGGCGTCACATTTCCCTTGTAAATATTCCCCTTTATTGCCGAGCCAGGGACACGGTCCGGACCAAGCCACCTGTGACTTCCCCAGCACCGTCCGGTCCGGTACCGAGTACCCCAGTCCCGTGGGGTCCGACAATATATTTTACCTCACAAAAATAATCAGCTGCAATGTCTGTATACTCTTTTGCTCCCATCAATACACATATTTATGTATTTTATCCATGTTTTCTCAGGATAATATATACATCCAGCACTACTTAACCTCTTCACCCCCGGGCAATTTTCCGTTTTCCGTTTTTCTCTCCCCTTCTTCCAAGAAACATAATTTTTATATTTTTCTGTCAATATAGACATATGACGGCTTGTTTTTTGTGGGAGAAGTTCTACTTTTAGATGAAATCATTTATTTTACCATATAGTGCACAGGAAAATGGGACCAAAGATCCAAGTGCGGTGAAATTGCAAAAAAGTGCAATTATACGTTTGATTTTGTTTTTTTTTATTCACCATGTTCACTATATGGTAAAACTGATGTGTCGGTATGATGCCTCTGATCGGTACGTGTTCGTAGATACCAAACATGTATACTATTACTGTTATCTACGTGGTGAAAAAATTTAGATGTTTTTAAAGACAAACAATTGCGCTTTTGTCACCATTTTTCATGACCCGTAGTGTTCTCATTTTTCAGGATCTGGGGCTGTGTGACGGCTTATGTTTTGTCTGGAGCTGAAACTTCTAATGATACCATTTTTGGGTGGACGCGTTGTTTTGATCACTCATTATTACATTTTATTGCAATGTTGCGGCGACCAAAAGACGTAATTTTGGCTTTTGGACTTTTTTGTCGTTATGCAGATTTCCGATCTGATTAATTGATTTTATATGTTGATAGATCGGGCATTTCTGAATATGTGTATTTTTTTTTTTCATTTTCTTTAAATAGTTTTATTATGAATGGGGTAAAAGTGGGTTGATTTGAAGTTTTCTGTTTTTTTTTCATATTTTTAAAAACTTTTTTTTATTTTCTCTTTTTTTTACACTGCCCACTAGAGGGCCTCAGTGCTGCACAGTCTGATCGCTTGTCCTATGTAATGATGAGCTGCAGCACTTTAGTACATAAGGAAAGTGATCACTGCCTGTGAATACCAGCCCTCACCAGCCATCCACAGGAAGTCAGTGACCACACGATCCAAAGGGTTAACAGCAGAGATCAGAATGCGAATTTGATTGCCGCTGTTAGATACACATCTCAGCTGCCTCACAGTTTGAGCTCACATCAAAGGGTGAGAGGCGACATATGACGCACCTGTGTGATTTGTCTGCTTGATGTGATACTCTTATAAGAGGGTGAATATATGTAAGTTCTTACTTTAACCCCACTTCACATCATTAATTTCTTTCATTTGTTAAGCATTCTATATTAATTTAGGACACTACTTATTCTCCACAGGAAGCGTGGTAGTTCTCACATATACAGTACAGACCAAGAGTTTGGACACACCTTCTCATTCAAAGAGTTTTCTGTATTTTCATGACTATGAAAATTGTAGATTCACACTGAAGGCATCAAAACTATGAATTAACATATGTGGAATTATATACTTAACAAAAAAGTGTGAAACAACTGAAAATAAGTCTTATATTCTAGGTTCTTCAAAGTAGCCACCTTTTGCTTTGATTACTGCTTTGCACACTCTTGGCATTCTCTTGATGAGCTTCAAGAGGTAGTCACCGGAAATGGTCTTCACTTCACAGGTGTGCCCTGTCAGGTTTAATAAGTGGGACTTCTTGCCTTATAAATGGGGTTGGGACCATCAGTTGTGTTGTGCAGAAGTCTGGTGGATACACAGCTGATAGTCCTACTGAATAGACTGTTAGAATTTGTATTATGGCAAGAAAAAAGCAGCTAAGTAAAGAAAAACGAGTGGCCATCATTACTTTAAGAAATGAAGGTCAGTCAGTCTGAAAACTTTGAAAGTGTCCCCAAGTGCAGTTGCAAAAACCATCAAGCGATACTGTGGCGCCCCGCAACGAGTGCGTCACAAGAGGGTATTGCAGCCACAAATGCAGCCGCAATATTCTCTGACTCAGCAATGATCCGGTTAACATAGAAATCCAACCCAACATGCATCACCTAGAACAGAGGGCCAATCATAGGTCCTGGGGGGTGGAGTGTTAGGGAAGTGTAGTAGAACACACAATAATCCAGACAGAGAAGAGAATAGACTAGAACTTGGAGAGGAGCGGGGGCTCCGCACCCCGTGCGGGCCCCTGGGCCGTCACCGGTCGGGTGTCAGCACCTGAGACCTTAACCACCGGGATTGGGCGTTATTCACACGGGTTCCAAAAAGACTCCCGTGCCCACAACTCACAGCCGGTTCACTGGTACCGAAGCTGGCAGCAGTTCACCTCTGCTACGCGAACCAGAAGCGTGGAGGAGCAGCTTCACAGGAGCACCCCACCACCAGCCAACTTCCAGTCGTCTAACCAGCGGTGTACCCACTGAGGGATCCAAGGCTCCCCAAAACATCCAGAACGTACATCATGGATAGGGCATTGAAGCAGCCTCCCCGTACCCGACCTGGTATTCCTGGGCGACACTGGCAACCAATTAGGTAGAATGGAGGAACACTGCGGATTTCTAAGGGACACCATCACTGCTGAGTCCACCCGGTCTACTACTCAACCACTGTATGCCATGTACTGCCTGCTGGTTACAGTAAAGACCCGTTGCAGAGACTACCTGTGTCCGTGCTTCCTTATGAACTGTCCGTCCGCACTACAAGGTAACCGCAGCTGCCGCACAACATCTTGAGCAGCTCCAGCCTCCGGGATCACCGCTCAGCCTGTGGGGAGCGTAACATCTTGCTGCTGTCCATCCCCCGGAGGTTCCGCAGCGTCGGTAGCCCTTACCGAATCTACTCATAGGTGGCGTCACGAATAAATTAAAAACCCCTTTAATCTGTTCCACCAAGACGTCTTCAAACACTTTTGATCTGCACTACACCGGGCCCCACTACCGGCAGGCGCGGTCCACCCGTGACAAGGAGGAAGGAAGCATCGCCTGTCTAAACCGGAGTCCCGGCCGCGGTGAGTCAGAAAATGGCGTCACGAACAGGATACGAGCAGGCCCGTTACCCAACGGGTATAATGTGCTTAAACTGGACTTTATTGTCTACAATTTGGACTTTGTTCGTCCCTAAAAGAACTTTCCCGCCTTTTCACCGTTTGGGTCAAGATGGCGCCCAAGATGGCGTTCCCGCCACAAGAAGCCGCCACGTGCAAGCCCAGGAGTGAGTCAACCCCCCCCTCATCGTGGGAGGGCTAAAGACAAAAGGCGCCAAAACTCTTTGTCCGCCCTGATTACTCGAATCAACCATGGGGGCGGACCCCAAAGACTTTTCCCACGATTGGACTACAAAAGCCCAGAGGAAATGGGAGTGTCAGACAGACCTTCTTCACCAGCTCAACCAGAACGCTTACCGGTTGAACGGGTGTGGTTTCCCTCCGAAGAAGAAAATGGCCAGCACGAGATTCCAAGACCTAATGCGGGAGGTCGAAACGGAGGCCAGAGCAGCCATAGGCCAACCGGGTCCAGGTCCTGCCCTTACCATAGACGGCAGCCCCGACTTCTGGCTAGAGGCTCTACAAGACCTCCGGGTGCGACTACTTGAGACTGTGGAGTGGACGATTCGCAGCTGGAGCGCGACCCTAGGCAGACGACTACACCACGCGATGCAGCAGAGCCGACCGGGTACAGCTTCTCCAAGCCCAGATGATATCGCCAGCTTTTCAACCACCTCACCGTCGCCCACCACCTGTCCTGCTTCGTCACCGGAGCCCATAGACTGTGTCATTCCCGTGAGGACCACAGCTCGACCCGTTCCAGCGGTTGAACCCGCAGCCGATTCCGTTCCAGAGCCGGAGCTTCCAATACGCTCCCACGAAGAAGCTGACACCTACCTGGTTCCACCTGCGGAACCCGCGACTAGTTTCTACAATACCGAGACTGTCGCCTGTTTCTCCCCTGAACCGGAGGCCTCCTCTGCAACTACAGAGGCCTACCTGGTGACCGGGATTGAAACACCACTTCCCGCTGCTACAGAAGAAGAGGCAGGCAGCCTGGAAGTCCTGCACAACGACCCCGAGGAGAACTTTGCAGCACAGCCACCCACCGACCCAGAGGATTTCATCCCATCGTCTCCGTCAGCCGAGCAGCCCGACGTGGTCATCGAAGGAGAGGTCGAGGAGGATGACGACGAGACCTACAGTCAAGCTGAGGATCTCTACACCGGGTTCGCCTGGGGAGACACAAAGAATCCTTCTGCCGGGCGATCAGCTCGGGTGCATTGGGTAGGTGCCGACGCAACCCCATCTTCTTCGGTTCCGTTAAACCGGGCTCCACTCCAGACTGCCCACCAAGCTCGAGCGGTTCAACAACCAGCACGCCGTAGTGACTTTATCCACACGCCGCACCACTCCGACGAAGAGGTACGTCGTATCCGGAGAGAGGAGTGGCACACTCGACTGCAAGCTAACATGCAGGCTCGCGCCGAGGCCCGCCGTCAATCTCCATTACCTGAACAATTCCGTAAAACCGGGCGGGTAAGCACCTTTAACTTATCCACCGGGTGGGGATTCGTAAGGGAGGAGGGTGTGAGTACCGAAGTATTTGTGGGGCGCCGTGATGTGGAATTGCACCTACCGCGAGGTCATCCAAACCGAGACTTGTATAGAGGGGACATAGTAACCTATGAGCGACATGTATGCTGTGACGGGTGGTTCGCTATACGAGTCCGGAACACTGCCCTCCATAAGTGACTGTTGTTGTTTGAACTTTTCTACCAAAGAGACTTCTTCCTATTTGCGAAGTAACACCGCGACTTGGCGGCTACAGCCTGAACTTTTATTCTAAGGATAGCCGACCGCCCGCCGGGTCCGCGCAATGTGTTAACCTGTTTATTTACCTCACTTTTATGCATACAATGACTTGTCATTAATAAAAGTGTATTACCTGTTATAAAATATAAAAACCTCTGTAATGTGAGTAGTGTGACGCTTGGGGACAAGCGTATTCAACCAAGGGGGAGTGTGGCGCCCCGCAACGAGTGCGTCACAAGAGGGTATTGCAGCCACAAATGCAGCCGCAATATTCTCTGACTCAGCAATGATCCGGTTAACATAGAAATCCAACCCAACATGCATCACCTAGAACAGAGGGCCAATCATAGGTCCTGGGGGGTGGAGTGTTAGGGAAGTGTAGTAGAACACACAATAATCCAGACAGAGAAGAGAATAGACTAGAACTTGGAGAGGAGCGGGGGCTCCGCACCCCGTGCGGGCCCCTGGGCCGTCACCGGTCGGGTGTCAGCACCTGAGGCCTTAACCACCGGGATTGGGCGTTATTCACACGGGTTCCAAAAAGACTCCCGTGCCCACAACTCACAGCCGGTTCACTGGTACCGAAGCTGGCAGCAGTTCACCTCTGCTACGCGAACCAGAAGCGTGGAGGAGCAGCTTCACAGGAGCACCCCACTACCAGCCAAC
Organism: Allobates femoralis; assembly: GCA_033576535.1. Lineage (NCBI taxonomy): Eukaryota > Metazoa > Chordata > Amphibia > Anura > Aromobatidae > Allobates > Allobates femoralis. The sequence goes on from JARQOC010000003.1 coordinate 770,223,568, forward strand.
TTCCAGTCGTCTAACCAGCGGTGTACCCACTGAGGGATCCAAGGCTCCCCAAAACATCCAGAACGTACATCATGGATAGGGCATTGAAGCAGCCTCCCCGTACCCGACCTGGTATTCCTGGGCGACACTGGCAACCAATTAGGTAGAATGGAGGAACACTGCGGATTTCTAAGGGACACCATCACTGCTGAGTCCACCCGGTCTACTACTCAACCACTGTATGCCATGTACTGCCTGCTGGTTACAGTAAAGACCCGTTGCAGAGACTACCTGTGTCCATGCTTCCTTATGAACTGTCCGTCCGCACTACAAGGTAACCTCAGCTGCCGCACAACATCTTGCGCAGCTCCAGCCTCCGGGATCACCGCTCAGCCTGTGGGGAGCGTAACATCTTGCTGCTGTCCATCCCCCGGAGGTTCCGCAGCGTCGGTAGCCCTTACCGAATCTACTCATAGGTGGCGTCACGAATAAATTAAAAACCCCTTTAATCTGTTCCACCAAGACGTCTTCAAACACTTTTGATCTGCACTACACCGGGCCCCACTACCGGCAGGCGCGGTCCACCCGTGACAAGGAGGAAGGAAGCATCGCCTGTCTAAACCGGAGTCCCGGCCGCGGTGAGTCAATACGAAGAGGGAGGAATATGGGAGCCTACAGCTACTCCTTCTGCCTCTAGCTCCTCCTTCTGCCTCTAGCTCCACCCACTGACTGTAGCTCCTCCCTCTTCAAGCTACATAGAATCTCATTAATAACAACTGCCATCTCATTGAGACTCTTGATAATGACTCATCAATTCTGGCAGAGAAACAAGCTGATTTCTCTGATAAGATATATTACAAAGTTTCTTAATTTCATGTGTAATATTGATTTAAGAAATAAAACTTACAAAGATGGTTACACCTTTAAAGCTTGTTTCTGAGGTCACTTTTTTCTATATGTGAAATAATCACTAACGATCAGACCCTCATCGATCCAGAAGTTAACAGCTATGCTGTGGACATAAGAGTCTACATCATTGCTTTTAGCAGTGGTGCATCTCCAATGGTAGCATAGCATGAAGCTGCAGTGGTTCACAAGGGCTGGGAGGACAGGATTCCTGGCCTCATTCCCAGCCTGTTAATAGCGCCATCATCTGCTGTAATTGCTCCTGCCTGAATGCTTCACCATTCAGATACTCTCAGTTTTGCTCCGCACAGGTAGTATTATGATAGCCAGAAGGCACTATCTACCTTTTCTCTACTACTGTTGCCTACATCGCACCTCAGCTGCTCCTCTTCAGCTCACTGCCTATAGAAGGTAATTCAGACTAAAGCCCTTTGAGAGAGTAATTTAGTCCTTGTGTAATAGTCACAACATATTTTACTGTGTTTTGCCTCTTTTTGATTCTTCTATCCTCTCCCCTCCACCCTCAACAGTCACGTGTAGTACACAGAAGTATTACAATTGAGGCTAGTAATATACATATATGACCAGCAAAACCAGTGTGGGCCACCGGGGCACTGGGGTTCAAGCCATAAGGCATATAACAGGTAAGCAATTATTTTTTTTTATTTTATACCAAGTACTTTAAAGCTCTGGTTAACCCCTTTAATGCAAGTTCATAAACAAAGTTGCCCTTTGTACTATTTTTGGGTGGCCAATACTATAACGGTGATATGGGTATTAATCAGCTAGAATAACTTTTTAAAACTGTGCTTTTCACATAGGCAATGGCATCTGCAAACCCCAATGAACATGAGAAGGATAATGAGGATCTCATTAATTTGAAAGAACTTGATGTAAAAATCTTGGAGAATGCATTTTCAAAGTTTTCCAACATGGCTATTAATGTCCCCAAGTATGTTGCTGACGGCAATGCAAGACATGCAGCCATACGTCAACATCTAGGAACTGGCTACAATGATAAGATGAGATGGGAAGCCAAGAGACTGCAATCTTTTCTTCTTGATGATAAATTATTGTCTTGGGCACCCATGGAGATGGCCAATGCTGGGTTGTATTTTACAGGTGTTGAGCATAGTACGCAGTGCTTCTGCTGTGGGATTGTTCTCTTTTGTGCCAGTTTGAAATTTTCTCCCTATGAACAACATTTACATTTCAACCCGTCTTGTGGATTTATTCAAGGCAAAGATGTGGGAAACGTTTCTAAGTATGAGGTCCGAGTCCAAACTTTGGAGACTTGTCCAGAGTCTTTAAAAGCTTACTCGGGAGAGGAGGCAAGAGTAAGCTCTTTTACCAATTGGCCATTTTATGCAAAGATTCAGCCTGTTCAACTTGCAAGTGCAGGATTTTACTATACTGGTAAGCAACTAAATAAGTACTGTATGGGATAGGTATCTGGAAGAATAACATACTATGAAATCCAGAAGTCACCTGTTTCTGTAGTTAATAAGTTCTGCATTATGTGGCTTTGTACAGTATGATACTTTGCTTGCTAAGGGATTAAAAATATAATGCATTTTGTAAAGTATAGTTCTTTCATTGGTTGGGTCCATATGTATGGAGTGGGCTCAGGAGATGAGTCCCCACCATACATTGTGGGTGGTGGCTGTGTCAGGAGCTTAGTCCTCTCTAGACACTGCGAGTGCTGCCTGTGTCAGGAGGCGACCCCACTCCATAAAATGTGAGTGCTGTCTGTGTCAGGAAGCGAGTTCCCTCCGTAAAATGTGAGTGCTGCCTGTGTCTAGAGGCAAGCCCCCTCCATAAAATGCGAGTGCTGCCTGTGTCAGGAGGTGACCCCCCTCCATAAAATGTGAGTGCTGCCTGTGTCAGGAGGCAAGCCCCCTCCATAAAATGTGAGTGCTGCCTGTGTCAGGAGGTGACCTCCCTCCATAAAATGTGAGTGCTGCCTGTGTCAGGAGGCAAGCCCCCTTCATAAAATGTGAGTGCTGCCTATGTCAGTAGGCGAGCCCCCTCCATAAAATGTGAGTGCTGCCTGTGTCAGGAGGCAACCCCCCTCCATAAAATGTGAGTGCTGCCTGTGTCAGGAGGTGACCTTCCTCCATAAAATGTGAGTGCTGTCTGTATCAGGAGGCGACCCCCTTTCATAAAATGTGAGTGCTGCCTGTGTCAGGAGGTGACCTCCCTCCATAAAATGTGAGTGCTGCCTGTGTCTGGAGGCGACCCCCCTTTCATAAAATGTGAGTGCTGCCTGTGTCTGGAGGCGACCCCCCTCCATAAAATGCGAGTGCTGCCTGTGTCAGGAGGTGACCCCCCTCCATAGAATGTGAGTGCTGCCTGTGTCAGGAGGCAAGCCCCCTCCATAAAATGTGAGTGCTGCCTGTGTCTGGAGGCGACCCCCCTCCATAAAATGCGAGTGCTGCCTGTGTCAGGAGGTGACCCCCCTCCATAGAATGTGAGTGCTGCCTGTGTCAGGAGGTGACCTCCCTCCATAAAATGTGAGTGCTGGCTGTGTCAGGAGGTGACCTCCCTCCATAAAATGTGAGTGCTGCCTGTGTCAGGAGGTGACCCCCCTCCATAAAATGCGAGTGCTGCCTGTGTCAGGAGGTGACCCCCCTCCATAAAATGTGAGTGCTGCCTGTGTCTGGAGGCGACCCCCCTCCATAAAATGCGAGTGCTGCCTGTGTCAGGAGGTGACCCCCCTCCATAGAATGTGAGTGCTGCCTGTGTCAGGAGGCAAGCCCCCTCCATAAAATGTGAGTGCTGCCTGTGTCAGGAGGTGACCTCCCTCCATAAAATGTGAGTGCTGGCTGTGCCAGGAGTTGAGCCTCCTCCAAATATTGCAAGTGCTGGTTGACGAGTGAATAAGCCGACCGATGATGTTTAGATTCAACCTTTTGGATTTTTCTCTAAGTAATTACGGTAATGTTTTTGTTTCTCATCTTTCAGGTAGAAAAGATATTGTTCAGTGCTTCTCTTGTGCCGGCTGCCTTGGACACTGGGAGGAAAATAATGATCCATGGAAAGAACATGCCAAGTGGTTCCCTGAGTAAGTCACAGGACATACAACATGTAGAAAATAAGTCTGTAATTGTGGTGTATGTTCAGCTAATCTATAATCAGCCTGGAATATGTCAAATGAGAATGTATTTAAAGGGAACATATCAAGTTCCCTGTGCACCCAGAACCACGTGCAGTTCTGGGTGCATATCTCTAATCCCTGCCTAACAGTCCCAGCATGTACTAGTTTACATCTTTACATGTACTAGTTTACATCTTTACATGTACTAGTTTACATAAACAGATCTTTAGAAAAAGTCTTTTTAAAGTGTGTTTACTGGATGCTAATTAGGGCTTTGACTAGTTAGTTTTACCGACTAGTCGGCCCCATAGCTTGTTATTCCACCCCTGTGAGCATGATAAAATTTTGTACACCCCGCAGTGCCATTTTCATTGCTATACAAAGCTGCACTTGCTTTGTACCCCTCTGCATTGAGCTTCTCTTATGCTGGGTGTAGGCACCCCCGACTTCAGAGAGGCTAACTGTGCATGATCGTAAGTCATCCATACTTTCGGTCATGCGCATTATGCCTCTCTGAAGCGAGAACACACACCTGGCATCAAAGAAACTCAATGGTGGGGGACACAAAGCCGCTTTCATACGCCAGTATATCAGAAAACATACTCATTTGAGACTCGGCTTTGGGATCATAACCGGAGACCAGACTAGTCCAGCTGGTTCCTTTCACCGCTGTTGTAGGTCCTACTCTCCCTATGTATAAGTGATTGACAGACCAGTCAGTCACCTGCGCAAGTGCTGGAAGTGGCTCTCGCCTTGTTTGCTCTCTGCCTATGGTCCCCGATCTCCAAAGTATATTTTCTCAGAAATGCTGGAGCACCTAAGACAATAATTTAACTTGCTGCAATCATGCTGCCAAGCTTTGATTCATGCTATCTGCGGTTCCCTAACAGTATTCCTTTAAACAACCTGAACATGGATGCCCAGCTAGAATATACGGGAAATCACTCAAATCAAGCAAAATTTTTTTTGTTAGGTGCAGTAATTATTATTTTTCATAAAGATCTTTGATATTGGCAGTGAATTATCCTGTGCCATCAGTAGACATGCTCCCAAATACCATGATGGTCCTATGTGTGCATATCGACAATCATATTAACAGTGGTTTTGTTCCCATCACTGTTTTGTTGTCCTGTGTAAATAACTTGTCGCAGGTAATTTATGTCAGGGTAATATTGATACAGCATGTTAGATTTCTGACTGCCAATTGCATTTTCTCATGGACATATGTCATTGCCAGACACAGGAGTACTTGACCAAACATGCGCTCCTGTGTAGGGGTCGCTGGTCGAGGTGGCTGCTGGCTGAACGATCGACTAAACCATTGTTCGACTGACAGCAATTTAATGTGTAAGGCAGGCTTTCTCCTTGATAGCGGGCTTATCATATGTCACATCTTGTGTGAGTACTGTACCTTATAGGTGCTACATTAAATTATTCAATGAAGTTTTGTAGTCATATTTATAATAGTTTACTTATGTGTGTACATTGGTATAGTTAGAAAACATGAAACTAAGCAAGTTTGCAATTTCCATGCTTTTACCCTCTCCTGGTATTTCCTGCTATGAGAGCTTATATTTTACATCAGAAGTCTCAAACTCGGCTGGGTTGGTGGTCCGCACATAGAAAAACATTTATAGCGGGGGGCCGCATCCCTTGTAGGACTAAGTGATATTTTTAGTAATACCAGAATTTTTTGCTCAATGTTTTAAAGTACAAATCGTGATCCCCTTCTTTTTGTAATGTCCCTATCCTGATCCCCTTCTTGTAGTAATGTCCCCATACTGATTTCCTTCTTGTAGTAATGTCCCCATCCTGTAGTAATGTCCCCCATCCTGATCCCCTTCTTGTAGTAATGTCCCCATCTTGATCCCCTTCTTGTAGTAATGTCCCCGTTCTGATCCCCTTCTTGTAGTAATGTCCCCATCCTGTAGTAATGTCCTTTTCTACTGACGTCCCCCATCCTGATCCCCTTTTTTAGTGATGTTCCCCATCGTGATCCCATTTTTTTGTGATCTCCCCCATCCTGATCCCCTTTTGTAGTGATGTCCCCCATCCATCCTGGTCCCCTTTTGTAGTGATGTCCCCATACTGATCTCCTTTTGTAGTGATGTTTCCCATCTTGATCCCCTTTTGTAGTCATGTCCCCTTCCTGATCTCCTTTTCTAGTGATGTCCCCCATCCTGATCCCCTTTTCTAGTAATGTCCCCCATCCCGATCCCCCTTGGTAGTGATGTCCCCCATCCCGATCCCCTTTAGTAGTGATGTCCCCCATCCCGATCCCCTTTTTTAGGTATGTCCTCCATCCAGATCTACCTTCTTTTTACAGACTCACACACACACATATACTCTCACACATCCTCATACACACACTCGCACACTCTCATACACACACTGAAACTCACACACACTTTCTTATACACATATCCTCACTCACATACGCGCACACTCATCCTCTCACACACACTCAGACTTTTCTCCCTTTAATGATGCATCGCTCCAGCGCATGGAGCTGCCGCGGTCCCCACTGTGCTGCCTTCCGGCCTCCGCTGTGCTATGACTTCCTTCAGCCGCTGCTCAGACAAGCTCTGTTGCTCAGCAAGATTAATGCAATCTGCCAGCCAGAAGCCTGCATATGACGTCATAGTCCGTCATCAGCTGCGGACCTCTCATTGGCTGGCAGCTTGCATTGATCTTGCTGAGTGGCAGAGCTTGTTAGTGCCGCGGACGGAAGTCATCACACAGCAGGGACTGCAGCGGTCCCCTGCACTGGGGCGATGCACCATTAAGTTGTCCAAGGTGCCGCGGGCGGCATAGTGAAGCCCCAGGGGCCGCATGCGGCCCTCGGGCTGCATGTTTGAGCCCCTGTTTTACATAGTGTGCAGCTGGTTTCCAAGGAGCCCAAACACCACATGATGGCCAGTGTGCACACTAGCTACATTTTAGGAGAAGAGTTAAAGCCTTAGTTCCCAGTCAGATGTCTTCAGTTCATTCATTTCTATAGAGCAGTTAACTGCTCACCTGACTCCACCCTCTGCCAGTTCCTGTTCTGTTATCAGTCCTGTATAATTACAATGCCCCCTTCCCAACTCCATTACTGCTCCCCATCCCCCTTCTAAGGCTGGTTTCACACTACCGGTTTTTATAATCCAGGGGAATGCGGGTAAAACCTGCCTCCCCCCGGATTCCCTCTCATTTGCAAAACCTGATGCAACTGGATGCACCCGAATCGGTATTATCACTGATCCGTCTCACGGATCAGTGGTAATACCGGTAAGGTAGCATCCTGTTGCATCATGTTGTCTACCTTAATTAGCTGGATGCAGTGGAAAATTAACACACCCCTATTGCCACGAGAAGAGAGAGAAGGGACAGGACAAGGGTAGACCCAAGAAGATACCGCCAGAGACTTCCACAGATTCTGCATTCTGCTGCGACTACCCAGCTGGCCGTCCTGCGGGAAGTACTGTGAGATGTATCACCATCTTGATCAGTTTTTGTAAGTAAAGAACCTGCAAGAGTGAATTGCTTCTGTGTTTCTGTCCTGCTTTCATTGACTTTTCTCAACGGTTTGCACCATCCTGGCAACAGGTAACACTGTCTCGGAGGCTTAGCTCTACCTGTAGGGAGCTGCTCCACCCTAGCCGCAATACCACCACCCTCCGAAGGACTGTGGCGGCGCTGGTGTTTAGTCACCAGGTACTACAGGTGGCGTCACGAGACAAAGACTGTAATCCCTTGTAAATACAAAAACAACCCCTTCTTGTGGGCTGTCCCCGCGGATCACGGATCTGGGCAGGCCACCAATGACATCTGAGTTCCCATACCTTGGGGTGCTACACCCACTCCAGGGCTGGGGAAGACTCGGTACCGGGAATTTACTAGTTGTTCTCACGTCTTCACTTCTTGTTTTTTTTCACGGGGACAGACGGGGGCCGAGAGACGGTCCCGTGACCCTGACGGTGCTATTTTAATAAAGGGGATGATGTTAGGGAAAGTCTGAGGGGACAAGGGGTATTCGTGACGCCACCTGCGGTATGCGGCCAGGACGGTCGCCGCTGCTGCAGAACCTCTGGGGATGATGACCGGCAGCTTAGATAGTCCTGCTCCCTGCAGGTGGAGTGCAGTCCACAGGGCAGTGGAGTGGTTTTCCCCGGCTCGTACCTCTGCAATTGATCATTTGGTCAGCAGTACCTCCGGTGTAATAGGCAGCCTCTGCGGCCGATGGTTGCCGCAAATAAAAGTCTGTTACACCACAGCTGCAGTTCCGTTACTTTTACTCAGGTGTTAAACATGGCTGCCAGGTACATGATACTTTACTCTTTCTCAAGATCTGGGTCGGTACAGTTAAACCACGGTTGGTGCCCTTACTCTCCCTTCCAAGTGTCAGGGTACCGTTACACGCCGCAATATCGCCTGGCGATGTGTGGCGATCTAACGTGCGTGCTCACGGTTTTCGTGATCGCCTCATATCACCGATGGCGGCATCACACACTACTATTTTCATGAGTAATGTAAATCAATAAATGGCACTAGAGAAAAGAGGATCAAAAGGTATTGTGCATATGTGTAATGCAGAAACTGTATAAAGGGAGCTCAGTCAAAATAAACAATATGTGAATTTATTGATTTATATTACTCATGAAAATAGTAGTGTTGCGGCAGATCATTGTTTTTAATCACATCCATGGACATATAAGCCTATACACATTTCACAATCTCACTAGGGCATAGTGTCAGGACCTGGCAGTGGAGGCTCCTTGAAGTGGATGCCAGGCTTAATCTTTAGTGGCCACTATCGAGACTAAGATCTCCGATTTTCATATTTAGCACAGGGCAGTTTCCGCATTACACATATGCACAATACCGTTTGATCCTCTTTTCTCTAGTGCCATTTATTGATTTACATTACTCATGAAAATAGTAGTGTCGCGGCAGATAACTTTCTCTGTATTATTATTTTCTGCCAACACCTACGTCTATGGTGATGCCAGTCTTATACTTATTCACATGTTGGCTAAATGATCATTAGGCCAACACACAGCTTTCTTTTCTGTTTTCCTCAAATGATGAAATACTCCTACCAGCTAAGCGTTTCTAACAATATAAATATAGAAATGTCTGCTTAACTGTAATCCTTCTCTTATCCTCTTTCTCTGCACGGATGTCAGTGGACTACTGCTGATAAGCACAGTCAAACCAGTGAAGTTGATCCAGTGAGTTAGGAAATGTCCAGCACCATGAGTAGTATTATAAAATATCCATTTATTTCACGAAAGTTACAAAAAAGGTCGAGCACATAAAAAATACAGACAGACCCAAAGCATTGGTCACAGGTAAACTGCGACGTGTTTTGGCTACTATGTAGCCTTACTCATGATTATGAGCAAAGCCGAGTTAAGGCCCCGTTACACGGGACGACGTTGTAACGATGTTGGCTGCAATCTCGTGGACACGCGTTCGTTTTTGAGATCCATTCAACATCGCTAGTGAGAATTCACACGTCTAGATATCGTGAACAACTCACCAACAATGTTGTGAGCAGGGATCGTTCGCAAACTCCGCAAATGATCCCTGCTCATTGCTGTGAATGGGCGAAGTCGTCCGTGACATCGTTATTGCAGTGTTAAACAGTACAATGCAGCAGGTTGGTTGAGTTGAAGTTGTCAGGTTTTTGAACATGTTCATAAACCTGTCAACTTCAACATGAATAATTATCATAATTGAATCGTTCGGTTACACGCAACGACACACTAATGATGTCGTTTCAATATCATTGAACACTTCACTTTTGAACGATGTTGAGCACGATCTTGAGCCGTGTAACGGGGCCTTAAGGTTCATGATCATGAGTAAGGCTACATAGTAGCCGAAACGCGTCGCTGTTTACCTGTGACCAATTCTTTGGGTCTGTCTGTATTTTTTATGTGCTCGACCTTTTTTGTAACTTTTGTGAAATAAATGGATATTTTATAATACTACTCATGGTGCTGGACATTCAATAACTCACTGGGTCAACTTCACTACTTTGGTTGAGCCAAACGTTTCTAGGTTCTCTTTACCAGACTCCCCTAGTGGCGGTACGTCTACCTGCTAAATAAAAAGATCTGCCTGTAAAATTCTAACGGATAAATCCTTCTGCTTTCAAACATCATCTGTCTCGAGAAAGTCAAGTTGACTCCACTCCATACAAATTAATTGTTGACCAGTTCCACTGAAATCTGCAGACTTTGCTGACTTTTGTCTAATGTATATGGGGCCTTCACCCTTTAAGTGTCTCTTCAATTCTTGATCTATTATTATCCTGCATGCATTTACTTACAAAGCTTGTAGATCTATACTGTAGTACCTTCCAAATGCATTTTGTGCAAGAAGTATTTTTCTATTTTTTTTTTTTAGAAAAAGATCTTCAAATCTGGCCAGGTGATTTCATTGTTACAAATGACAAACAATATTTTTTTCATTCTAGGTGCAGTTTCCTTATAAGTAAGAAAACTCCAGATGAGGTTAAAGAGTTCATAAATTCTTACGAAGGATTTCATGGATTCACAGTGAGTCCCTAGAATCAATGACATACTGTATTGTATAGTGATGGTGTGGGACCACTGTGTCTGGCTGCCACAAAATGGTATTGCTATAACATCATGTAATGCCATGTCTGATGGGAATTGGGGTTCCTATGCTGGATGTCTGAAGCATACACACACTGCCTGACCTCTAACCAGGAAGATGAGCACTGACGTCCTGGGTTGGGCTGTGATTCAGCTTCTGGTTGGAGGGAGAGGTATGTTAGGGTGTAGTAGGACTGAGTAGGTGAAGGAGAGGTCCAGTGAGGAGGCAGCAGGAACTGAAGGGACCAGCTGCAGGCATGGTACCAGTCACTTGGTTATCCAGGTTTACAGGGCCTGATGGTGTGGGTCTTAGTGTCACTGTGTCATCACTGCCCCAGGGTGGTGGTGTCACGCTGAGAGCAACAAACGGGTCTTCTCATCAGGCAGGAAAACCACACACAACACCTTCTGCCTCCAGGCCAGTAGGGGGAGATCAAGCCCGGGTTCAGGGTGAGCTCCCCTATTATTTCTGGTCTGAGGCAGAGCCAGGCAGTTCAGTTCCCAAGAGGACTGTGAAGAGTACCTAGAGGATTAAGCTGTGCTAAGCTCATCCTAGGTACAGTCAATCAGTTCCTAGGAGGACTGAGGCAGGCATCCTGGTGGACTAGAGGATGTAGAGTTCGTCCCAGAATCGCTGACCCGGTGCCAGGTCTAAGGCTAGAGTCTGAGGAGAGTTGCAGGAACACCTGGGGAGCCGAGCGACATCGTGCTCACCCCAGAGGAAAGCGCAGAGAACGGACTTTGGATCTGAGACTGTGCAGGGCATAACGTCCTGGCAGTCAATACTGGAAGGTGGGGAATTCCAGGTTCCTCAGCCACACTGTGCCCGGAGACACAACAACAAAGAGAGTTCAGGAACTGACACCCGAGACGAGGGTTAGAAAGGACTTGAGTTGCCTGTCCTATCAGCACCTCGCAGGAAGAGACAGGGCTGGCAGCTTAGCTGATGCAGCAGCAGGCACCAATATACAGAGCGCAGTAAGGGAGCCAAAGACCCAGCCGGGTGAGAAGGAACCCTGAGTTGCTCTTGGCAAGGACTCCTTGGACAACCTGAAGTCAACCTGAAGTCAGCTACTCCAGTAAAAGACTGATTGACCAACAAACAGTGACTCTGCTTATTGCCTCGTGCCCATCGTCCTGCGCCCTACACTTAAACTACCTACACCTACCCTGGGGACCAAAAGCCCTACCTGTGGAGGGCTCATCATCACAGCTGCCACCTCCACCATCATCCCCAGCGGTCTGAACGGCAGCGGTGGCTCATATTAGCCACAAACTACGGGTGGCGTCACGTTCATTCCTAAAAACTGTCCCTTTTATTGATCGCCCAGGGCCACGGAGCCCGGTCTCGACCCCCGTGCCCCCCACAGCAGAACTGCCGCCCAGTTCCGAGTACCCCATGGCCCTGGTGGGCGAGTCAATGGCAGAACTGGATGCTGGTGAGTTTTATGCTCTCAAGCAACTTAAGGGAAGCACTCTGGGGCATCAGTAGTACAAAGGATCAGGGAACTGCTATAAACATGGATTCCTGCAGGATCCGCACTACCAACCTGGTAGGAGGTCCTCCACAGCAACCTAGAGGGAATACTGGAAGCTCAAGGCACCAAGAAACCTTAAGCACAAGGGAAGTCAGCAGGAATGCCATATTACTCTCCGAGCAGAGCAGACTACAGTTCTCATCAGACTGGCCGGACCACCTGCCTGCTGGTAGATGTACAACCCTGGACCTGATACAGAGACTTGCAGTAAAAAGGTAAAGGAAAGACTGATTCCTGCTGCTCACTTTCTCCACTAACCCACCATCCCCCCCGGGAACCAGCCCTGGTTGAACAGGGGTTAAACATATGCGCTGCTTATTACCACCTATCTCCCAGGGATCTCCCTGCAGTGGCAGCCATATCAGGCTGCTTATCCTAATTGGCATCATGAACAAACTTTATCCCTAATACTACCCCCTTTACATGTGCAGTTAGAACCACAGCTGCTGGGCATGGCTACCGTGAAGCAAACTCTAGCCTAACTGCTGAGTACCCTGGCTCTTGCGAACAGCACAATGGCATGCACAGTCTGGTAGAAAGTGGTTTCAGATGTAGTTAGCTTTGATCGTATTGGTTTTCTGACTTTCGTTTTAACAGGATCTATGATGAGTATGTCAGATCCGTCATGATCTGTTATCAGCTCCACTGATATCCTTATAATGGGTCCATCAGTTATTGGTCCGATATTTACTTTTCTCTGCTTTACATCGTCACATTCAAAAAGCAACTGAAACCAACAAATTGACACTTTTAAGTGTGACCACGACAAATGGGATCGGCTCATATTGGTGTTAGATCTTTTCTGTCACGTTGCTCTCTAGTGAGGAAAGGATGGTATAAAGATGATCCTAACAATCCTAATTGATGAAGCCATTATAATCTAACAGGTCACAATGCATAATTAGGAATCATATTATGATTTAAAAACAGATGACAAAAAGCCTGAGAAATCAGAGACCAACGTCCTTGTTAGATTTAAGCTATGTTTCATGTGTTTGCATACTGTATGTGTTTGTGAGTTCTATCAAATGTTCTGGTTTTTTGTTTTAGCATTTTTACAGTCAGGCTCCATTCACACTGTGCGTTTTTGCTCTGTTTTTGCTCTGTTTTTGCTCTGTTTTTGCTCATCAGCTTTTGTAGCCAAAACCAGCAGTGGCTAGGGTCACACATGCCAATCAGTTTTTGTTTTTTTTTATGTTTTTTGAGCCTCCTATGCATTTTTTGGACTTTGACATTTTTTGCCAAAAAATGCTAGCAAAAATGGATCCATTTTTTTACTGCACCAAAAAAACGGATCCATTTCCCATAAGTCCCCATGTTAAAAAAAGTGATCCGTTTTTTTACTGCACCCAAAAATGTTGCTTGCAGCGTTTTTTTGGGTCCAGTAAGAAAAAAAAATAGCTTTTGTTAACAATGCAGTCACACTTGATCCCAGTTATAAGGAGACATCACTGAGGGCTACAGTGTTGGCCAAAAGTATTGACACCCCTGCAATTCTGTCTGATACTACTCACTTTCTTCCTGAAAATGATTGCAATCACAAATTCTTTGGTATTATCTTCATTTAATTTGTCTTCAATGAAAAAAGCACAAAAAGAATTGTCCTAAAGCCAAATTGGATCTAATTCCACACCAAACATAAAAAAGGGGGTGGACAAAAGTATTGGCACTGTTAGAAAAATCATGTGATGCTTCTCTAATTTGTGTAATTAACAGCACCTGTAACTTACCTGTGGCACCTAACAGGTGTTGGAAATAACTAAATCACACTTGCAACCAGTTGACATGGATTAAAGTTGACTCAACTTCTGTCCTGTGGCCTTGTGTGTACCACATTGAGCATGGAGAAAAGAAAGAAGTCCAAAGAACTGTCTGAGGACTTGTGAAACCAAATTGTGAGGAAGCATGAGCAATCTCAAGGCTACAAGTCCATCCCCAAAGACCTGAATGTTCCTGTGTCTACCGTGCGCAGTGTCTTCAAGAAGTTTAAAGCCCAGGGCACTGAGGCTAACCTCCCTAGATGTGGACAGTAAAGAAAAATTGACAAGAGATTTCAACGCAAGATTGTGCGGATGGTGGATAAAGAACCTCGACTAACATCCAAACAAGTTCAAGCTGCCCTGTAGTCCGAGGGTACAACACTGTCAACCTGTACTATCCGTCGGCGTCTGAATGAAAAGGGACTGTATGGTAGAAGACCCCCGAAGACCCCACTTCTTACCCCGAGACATAAAAAAGCCAGGCTGGAGTTTGCCAAAACTTACCTGAGAAAGCCTAAAACATTTTGGAAGAATGTTCTCTCTTTTTGGGCAAAGGCATCAACATAGCGTTTACAGGAGAAAAAAAGAGGCATTCAAAGAAAAGAACACGGTCCCTACAGTCAAACTTGGTGGAGGTTCCCTGATGTTTTGGGGTTGCTTTGCTGCCTCTGACACTGGACTGCTTGACCGTGTGCATGGCATTATGATGTCTAAAGACTACCAACAAATTTTGCAGCTTAATGTGGCACCCAGTGTGAGAAAGCTGGGTCTCCCTCAGAGGTCATGGGTCTTCCAGCAGGACAATGACCCAAAACACACTTCAAAAAGCACTAGAAAATGGTTTGAGAGAAAGCACTGGAGACTTCTAAGGTGGCCAGCAATGAGTCCAGACCTGAATCCCATAGAACACCTGTGGAGAGATCTAAAAATGGCAGTTTGGAGAAGGCACCCTTCAAATATCAGGGACCTGGAGCAGTTTGCCAAAGAAGAATGGTCTAAAATTCCAGCAGAGCATTGTAAGAAACTCTGCGATCAACCGCTTCCGGTACCCATCAATGTTATTTTGGCTAAAGGGTGTGCAACCAAGTATTAGGCTGACGGTGCCAATACTTTTGTCTGGCCCATTTTTGGAGTTTTGTGTGAAATGATCAATTTTTTGCTTCATTCTCTTTTGTGTTTTTTCATTGAAGACAAATTAAATGAAGATAATAATACCAAAGAATTTGTGATTGCAATCATTTTCAGGAAGAAACTGAGTATGATCTGACAGAATTGCCGGGTGTCAATACTTTTGGCCAACACTGTATCTCATATAAAGATCACTAAAGTGCATAAGTGCATCCTAACAGACCAAATAATGGTTGTACAAGTTAAAATAGATGCCTATAAGGGGTGAAGCATAGTATATAGAAAATATTACAAAGTGCTAATAGTGCTATACAGGTACAGTAACATACATGGATTAAATGATATGAACAGGTAAAAAACACATGACACAACTTATACTGTGCAAATAAAGTGAAGGGTAATAAATTGACAGGTACATAAATGGTACCTGTACAGCCCTGTGGAGCCCCCGGACCAGTCTCCTCCCGGCATCAGGGCCGCGGGCGGATGGGAAGCTGCTTTTCGGCGCGTCACTTCTGCTTGCGTTCCAAGGACCGGAAGTAGTCACGGTCACGTAAGCGGGGGCGATCACGTGACCGCAAGTGCCGGAAGCAAAGAGGGGATGACACGACACACCTGCTCCATATGGAGCATCTATGAATCACCTTTAAAAAGCAGCTTTTTGGTATTTTCAAAAAGTGTGATTTGATTTGTAAATAAAGTTCGCAATAGACTGTAGATAATTGTGTAACAATACCCATGCCTTTGAATTTTGAGTCGAGAGGCACTACGTTGTTCATTATACCTTTCAGGTTCCAAATTGACGGATACATTTTTCTATGTGTTTCTTCTTTATCTATATTGTAATTTTGATGTTATGATGCTTTTAAATTATCTTCAATAAAGATTGTAAACTTTTTATACATATTTTTGTCTCTGGTGGGACTTTTTGGTTTATACAGTGTGAATGGAGCCTTAAGTCTATGGGTGGTCTGTTAGTGTTCGTTTGAATCCATGAATAAATGTAATGTTCACAGCAAATAACTTCTCTCAAAAATGTTTAATAACTAAAATGAATTATATTAAATAATCATAATAATCTAACTAAAATGCACTACTGTATTTCTTAGGGGAAACATTTCCTTACTGGAGTCATTGATAGTACTCAGAACAGGCAAATATGTAAGTGATTTATTTCTATAATTTATAGTACATTATCTTTAGAATAAGTATTAGAACATTGGATCGTGGTGAAATCACAAGAGGGTGTGAATTCTAATTGTCTGTTTAATGCAACAATCTAATCACTTTTCTAATATACTTTAATTAGAGAGTCCCTATTAGTCCATTACTACACTAACTGCTTTATTTTTTTTATATACCTACTGCTGCTTTGATGACATTTTGTTTTAGAACCCTCAGTGCATGCAGGATTACTTGGATGAGACATCAACAGGGGAAGGTGCTGTGGTCACTCAGTTTTTTAGGCTGGGCTAGGCTAGGGTCAGACCTACGTCAGCCCCAGGCTGACGATTCTGTTTAAAACATTTAGCGTCAGGTATCCATAGTGATGAATAGGAAACCGGCGCATAGCGTTACATGCTGTTAACGCTATGCGCTAAGGCTGAGAAAAACTAAGTTTTAAATGGAATTGTCAGCCTGAGGGCTGATGCAGGTCTGACCCTAGCCTTAGTCTCTGCTCTACTGAGCATGCGTCAGTTGTCAACTCCAATGTAAGCACAGTACATGCTCCCATGTCATTCTTTGCAATGCATAATGACAGTGCACTCCCTAGCCGGCTCTAATGACCAGTGACTAGTCGGCAAGAGAGCGCACTGTCAGTTTGCAGTGTGAAAGACAGAATATGACAAGCAGGAAAAACAGAAATCAGTCCCACCACCAAAACTAACGTGAATTTCGGGGGTGAAGCTGGTCTCAGTTTTTTAAGCTTGCCATTGTTCCTTCTCTCCTTATAATGTGCACTGACAATTAGATCTCTTGCTGATGAGAGAGCACTGTCACTGTGCATTGAAAAAAATATTGCACCGTGACACAGATGCTCTTGAGCATATGTCAGAATTTACAACTGATGAATGCTTATTAGAGCAGGGACCAACCAAGTCGTTGAAACGGATGTCACTGATTACTCTTCATTTCAGGGTAGTGACAGGGACCCCCCGTTTGAGTATCCCAGCATGCAAAATGTCAATAAAACAGAAGTAAAAATTAAAAAAATAAAACCAGTTACAGAAAGCAGTGAGAGAACAGTAGGGACTTTTTAATTGAACTAGGTTTAATTAAACATAAACATTTAGGTTCATAATCAATGTTCCTTTTAGACTATCCTTTTAACCTCTTAGATGCCATGTTGCATAGCAAACACAGCGCTTAAGGACATATGCCCACGATGCGGGTATATTGCGGATTTTGCTGCAATTTTCCCGTGGATACACTGCAGATCTGTTACAAATCTGCAGCAACGTGTACTTTACTTATCTTAGTTCATCTAGGACAGGGGTGGGGAACCTGAGGCCCAAGGGCCGAGTGCGGCCCTCAATGACTTTTTTGGTGGCCCCCCGGGCAGATTCCTGGGGACCGCAGTGCTCAGGCTGGCAGACACATTTTGCCGACTGTCTGCCCTGTAAATTTAGCTCCCCAGTGATCTCTATGCCCTAGCCTCACCCTCTCCAGTGACACATATGCCCCCAGCCTCTCCAGTGATCTCTATGCCCCAGCCTTGGCCTCCCCAGTAAGGTATATGCTCCCAGCCTCTCCTGTGATGTCTAGGGCTCTAGCAAACTGAGAAAAGAAGTTGAGAAGCAACATGACCAATATCACCCATGCCAAAGAGAAGCAGCTCCAGCCACCACAGTAGGGGTCAATTAATTGTTTAACCAAATATAGTAGGTAATTTTCAAGTTGATAATTTTGTACGGCCCCCAGAGGATGGTAGAAATTTCCAAATGGCCCTCAGCAGAAAAATGGTTCCCCGTCCCTGATCTAGGACTACATCGATGTCCTGGCAACTTTCTACAATAGTAGTGAGAATATATTGATTGTAGACTGTAGTTAGTTCTGGTCCTAACTTTATATTAGATTTTTATAGTTGTACTTACTTGATAGTTGTTTATTGTTCCCTTTGCCCTACCCCTGAGCAATGTTCTGCATTTCATGGATTACTACTATGAATTTGGTCATTGTGAATTGCATATGCTTTCATGTTTCTTTCCTTAATTAAATAATGAAAAGAACATTAAAAAAAAAGAAAGAAAGTGAAAGTAAATAGTGAAGACCTGTGTCCATGCTGCAGGTTTTATTGCGGCAGGAATGCCACGATTTTTAGCGCAGGAAAATCTGCAGCATGTCAATTATTGCTGTGGGTTTTGCTGTGATTATCACCCATAGATCTCAAAGTTGGCTTTAAATACTCAGCAGATACTCAGCACTGTCCACACAGTGCGTATTTGCTGAATATTTAGCGCAGATATGGCGCATATTTTGCACTGATGATATGTGGCTCCGCTGTATTTTTGGTCACTAGTGCTAGAAAATGGCGCTTCTGGTGAATGCACCATTTTCTGGTGTGACTGCAGACTGCAGTTGCAGAGTGGGGGGCCAAGAATGCTTGAGCCTCTCCATGCTGAGGATTCCAGCCACCAGCTAGTAGTACATGGCTGCAAACCAAAAACATGGTGAAACCCCACGTCGTTTTTATTAATTATTTGAAGAGATCATTTTTAAAATAGGGCTCCAATGTATTTTGATTACCAGTCAGGTACAACAAAGCATCTGGGGGTGGGCGGCAGCCCATGCCTGCCTGCTGTCCTGGCTGGCAACTAAAAATACGATAAAGCCCCTATTTTTTTTTTTTTTATTATTTAAAGAAAAAAAAATGTAATTTTGATTAACAGCCAGGTACAAGTAGGCAGCAGGGGGTTGGTGGCAGCCCATGGCTGCCTGCAGCACCTGGGCTGGTGACCAAAAATGCAATAGAGCTCCATGTCACAGTGTGACATCTTTAAAACTCTTTTTTTCCCAGCATTTAATCCAAGCTTTATTCACGGTCACAACAGTGAACAATTGCTTAAAAAAATGCAGCAAAATCTGCATGAAAAATCGCGTCAAATTCATGGCAAAAACGCACCGTTGGCGCAGCCATTTTTTGGATGCATTTTTTTCTGCAGGTGCAGATTTCTATCTGCAGAAAATATGCACCACTCTCTCTATTACTCTAAAGGTACCGTTACATGCTTCAATGTTGTTTAGATATCAACAACGATCTCTGTCGTTAGGACATCTTTTTGACATCGTTGATGAGCTGTCACACGTGTAGATATCGTGGACGACGCACCAACGATGTATTGAGCAGGTATCGTTCGCACAACCCAGCGAACAGTACTTGTTCACTGATGTGAATGGGCGAAATCGTGAACGACATCGTTACACAGTATGAGATCATTAACGATATCGCTTAAAGGTCACGGGTTTGGAGTCGTTCAATCGATATCGTTACTACTTCGTTGCGTGTGACACCGATATTCAATTATGATAAATCGTTGGATCGTTGATCGCAGATTTGAGAACATGTTCTCAAATCAAACGATCCACAATCAGTCAACCTACAGCTTCGTTCTGTTCATGACTTCGCCCATTCACATCAGTGAACAAGTATCGTTCGCTGAGTTGTGCGAATGATACCTGCTCACTACATCGTTGGTGCGTCGTCCATGATATCTAGACGTGTGACAGCTCACCAACGATGTCAAAAAGATGTCCTAACGACCGAGATCGTTGGTGATATCTAAACGACAATGAAGCGTGTAACGATACCTTTATTGTGCTCTCTTGGTACAATCAGCAGATGTAAATAAAATATGATACAAGAGTGTAAAAGGAGGATAGATTATTGATTTAATTTAATTCTGTACAACGAACTTGAGCAGCGATGCACAATTTGGAACTTAGGAATCAATTGAGCCTCAAAATCTCTGTATGCGCAA
Source organism: Allobates femoralis (assembly GCA_033576535.1). Lineage (NCBI taxonomy): Eukaryota > Metazoa > Chordata > Amphibia > Anura > Aromobatidae > Allobates > Allobates femoralis. Next base: position 770,243,563 of record JARQOC010000003.1, read on the forward strand.
ACCCAGCATGTTGCAATGCAATGTTTAAAAAAGCATAACTGCAATGAAAAAAATATCTGGTTTGCAGTAGACTTCATGATAAAGTGTATAATGCCATTCAAAACTTCAACTCTTTGAAGAAGAGGAGGAAAAAGCAAAAGTTTAAAAATTAAAAGTGGCTTTGTCCTTAATGAGAATGTGTAATCAGAAAATGACCAGTTGTTTGAATCAAATTTTTGCCTTAAATTTATTATTTTAAGGTTTTTTTTTACCAAGTTTCTTTTCAATATCAAAATGTTTATTAAAAATAAAACTTAGGGCCATGTCACACACAGAGATATCCGTGCAGATATTGTTCGCAGATCTCTGGTTGCAGTGAAATGATGGACACATTGATCCATTTGTATACAGCCACAAAATGGAACAATGTGTCCATGATTTCACTGCAACCAGAGATCTGCAAACAATATCTGCACAGATATCTGTGTGAGTGATGTGGCCCTTGGGCTGGTTTCACAATGCAGTTTTTTCCCTGATCAGGTTCCATCTGGTTTGTGTGCCAAAACCAGAAGTGTCTCCAAAACTCAGAACAAATGTCAATCTTTCAATTATAGATTTACTCTGCAAGTTCCTCTCTTGGTTTTGGCGCACAAACCTGATCTAACCTGATCAGGGAAACAACTGCAGTGTGAGGCTGGCTTCACACCACGGCACAGTCCGGTCCGGGGCTGTCCGGTGAAAACCAGACAGCCCCAGACCAGTTTTTGGCCCCATAGGCTACTATCTGCCATCTGGTTCCATCTCTCCAGTGGAATCCGGGAGAAATCGGATCTTTCCCACCTTACACAAAAATGTTGCTTGCAACGTTTTTGTGTCTGGGGAGAAAAATCTCCCCAAAATGCCGTATCCCGGATTCGCCCGGATTCTCCTGGATCTGGGGCAATCCGGCGCTCCCTAACATGGGAGCCTATGGGGCCGGATTGCCCCGGTCCGGGAAGATCCGGGAACCGGATACTGGCGGATGCACGCCGCTGTTATTTCAGGACCGCAGCTAGCTCCCTGCGAGCCACGGACATAAATCATCAGCAGCGGCAGCTGCGTCCGGCTGCACACAGGACCGGAAGGCATATTTGGCCCACTGGTTCTGTGTGCTAATCTGGTCCGGGGCTGTCAGGTTCATCCCTGACAGCCCTGGACCGGACTGTGCCGTGGTGTGAAGCCAGCCTTAAACGAGCCTAAGGCCACGTGCACACACTGAGTATTTGATGAGTTTTTTACCTCAGGATTTGTAGCCAAAACCAGGAGTGGGTGATAAATACAGAAGTGATGCAGGTGTTTCTATGATGCCCACGTCACACGCATCAATCTTGTGAACGATATCGCTTAAGAAATCTGCTTTTTTGATAGCTTAAGCGATATCGTTTGTGCGTCGCTGCGTGTAACCGAGCGATATTTTATTGAAAAATCGCTTGATTGGCCATGTTCACACACAATTTGCGTTTTTTTTTGTTTACCTGTCGACCAAGGGGGGGGGTGCTGCTCTGTTGAATTTTTTTTTTTTCTCGTCGACCAAGGTGGAGGGGGGGGGAGTTTGGGGGGGTTGCTGTCGAAACATTTTTTTTCCAGCACTTGAGTGACCCGTTTCCAAAAACGCTAGCGTTAACGCATGAGTTTCCCATGGGGTCCCATGTTAAAAGAACGCATGCGTTTTTGGGAAAACACCCCAGCGTTTTTTTCCAACACCCAAAAACGTGTTTTTTGGACTGGGGAAAAAAAACGCAAATGGAGCTGAAAAACGCATGTACACTCAAATGCACCCTGCGTTAACGCACCTGCGTTTTTTTTAACACACCAAAAAACGCAGAGATGGTCAAAAAAAACGCATGTGTGTGAACATGGCCATTGTTTGATTGCAGATTTGTGAGCAGGACCTCAAATCAAGCGATAATCAGTTGAGCGATCTACAGCATCGTGCCGTGTTACGCCGCACCAACGATCTAGTGGACGATTTTGCCTATTCCTGACAATGGCTTTTGTAGATCGCTGGGTTGTGCGCTTGATCGCTGGCGCGTTGCCAAATTTGAAATCGCAATTGAGATCTATGTTTGTGACACCGCATAACCAATATTGCGAAATTGTTCAAACAATCTCAATGACGTGACTTTTCTGACGATATTGTGATTGAAATTGAACCGTGTGACGTGGCCATTAGACTTTTCCTCTGATTGTTCCAGTCCTGGTTTTGTCTACAAATCCTGAGGTAGAAAACTCATCAAATATTCACCGTGTGCACGTGGCCTAAGCAATCTTATAATTTTCACACTGCCTATTGGTGTTATTGGGAGATCAGGGTCAGCTGTGACAATACCTTTTGTGAATAGCGAGTTTGTGTTAATAGCCTCGTTACTGTTATTGTAATCCTGCCTCTGATGATAAGGAAACTGCTGTAAACTTGTCCTGAAAGGAAAGAAAATTGGAATATAAAATAGCCCCAGTGGCTACTACAGGAATTGAAGATTAGGCCATGTAAACACATTCAGTATTTGGTGAGATTTTTACCTCAGTATTTGTAGCCAATACCAGGAGTGGGTGATAAATCCAGAAGTGGTGACGTGTTTCTATTATACTTTTCCTCTGATTGTTCCACTCCTGGTTTTGGCTACAAATATTGAGGTAACAATTTCACCAAATACTCAATGTGTGAACCCGGCCTTTAGTCTTCTGATGACATTGAAACAGTTGGGTTCTTTGTTATAAAGAGACATGGCATTTATAACCTGCAGCTATTCAAATACTTTTAATGTCAACAAATTTTCTCAGATTTCACCAGACTGAGCGTCTTTGAAGATGAGAATGTTCGTTTGGAGTCATTTAAGAAATGGCCTTCAGGTTCCAAAGAAGATGCTGCTGCAATTGCCAGAGCTGGATTTTACTTCACAGGTTAAATATGAGAAAGATAAATGGATTGTTTAGTGTATTCTTAATTAGGCCGGAGACATACGATGCGAGACACATGCGAGATACTCGCCCGAGTCTCGCATGACTCACCTAGAATGGCCCCTGTCTCTGGACAGGATTGTGTCAACTGCATAAAAACACAAACAGCTGACGTGCTCCTGTCCAGAGAGAGACGGGGGCCATTCTAGGTGAGTCATGCGAGACTCAGGCGGGAATCTCGCATGTGTCTCGCATCGTGTGTCTGTGGTCTTAAGCTGCCTCACGTATCCAGTTATCTGCTTGATGCAAATCCAAATAGCAAAAAAAAAAAACAGGCAAAAAATGGACAGTTATTTATTGGATTTCTTTTCCATAGACTTCAGGGTAAAATACAAAATCGGATCCAGCAACTATCAGTTCTTTTTAGCCAAACAAAAAAGCTATGTCAGTACAACTTTTCATCCTGCTAAAAATTAGTGTAAATCATGACAGAAATATATTTAACTATTGGAATACAGACCTTACATTGGTGCATTATAATTTAAAGATGAGCCAAATACATTATGCACACTCTTATTGATGAATATGCTGCATTCTACTGACGCCAGTGTCATGCACAGTAGCAGACCGGGTGTCCAAACATGGTGGCTGCATGCGCAAAGTGCATGACGTCACAAGCCCGCCCCCATCTTCACCTCACTGCCCAGGGCTGGTGTCAACACAGGGGGTCCCTGCACACGGAGAGGGGGGGGATAGCGCACGAGGGGTCAGTGCGCACAACAGGGAGAGAGACAGAGCACAGGGGGATTATATTTACAGGGACTATATATATATATAGATATATATATATATATACATATATACAGTCATATGAAAAGGTTTGGGCACCCCTCTTAATCTTACTCTTTTTTTTTGTTTAAAATTGTTTTTTTGCAACAGCTATTTCAGTGTGATATATGTAATAACTGATGGACACAGTAATATTTCAGATTTGAAATGAGGTTTATTGTACTAACCAAAAATGTGAAATGTGCATTATTTCAAAATTTGACAGGTGCCAAAGTATGGGCACCCTTCTGATTTTCATGATTTGAATACTCCTAACTACTTTTTACTGACTTACTGAAGCACTAAATTGGTTTGGTAACCTCATTGAGCTTTGTACTTTATAACCCGGTGTATCCAATCATGAGAAAAGCTATTTCAGGTGTCCACTTGCAAGTTGTTCTCCTAGTTGCATCTTCTCTGAGGAGTGGCATCATGGGCTCCTCAAAACAGCTCTCAAATGATCTGAAAAAAAAACATTGTTCAACATAGTTGTTCAGGGGAAGGATACAAAAAGTTGTCTCATAGATTTAACCTGTCAGTTTCCACTGTGAGGAACACAGTAAGGAAATGGAAGACCACAGGGACAGTTCTTGTAAAGGCCAGAAGTGGCAGGCCAATAAAAATATCAGAAAGGCAGAGAAGAAGAATGGTGAGAACAGTTAAGAACAATCCACAGACCACCTCCAAAGACATGCAGCATCATCTTGCTGCAAATGGTGTTACTGTGCATCGGTCAACAATACAGCGCACACTGCACAAGGAGAAGCTGTATGGGAGAGTGATGTGAAAGAAGCCGTTTCTGCATGCACGCCACAAACAGAGTCGCCTGAGATATGCAAAAGCACATTTGGACAAGCCAGTTTTATTTTAGAAGAAGGTCCTGTGGACTGATGACACAAAGATTGAGTTGTTTGGTCATACAACAAGGCGTTATGCATGGCACCACAAAAACACAGCATTCCAAGAAAAACACTTGCTACCCACTGTCAAATTTGGGGGAGGGTCCATCATGCTTTGGTGCTTTGTGGCCAATGACGGCATCGGGAATCTTGTTAAAGTTGAGTGTCGCATGGATTCTACTCAGTATCAGCAGATTCTTGAGAATAATGTTCAAGAATCAGTGTCAAAGTTGAAGTTACTCCGGGGATGGATCTTTCAGCAAGACAATGATCCAAAACACCGCACCAAATCTACTCAGGCATTCATGCAGAGGAACAATTACAATGTTCTGGAATGGCCATCCCAGTCCCCAGACCTGAATATCATTGAACATCTGTGGGATGTTTTGAAGCGGGCTGTCCATGCTCGGCAACCATCAAACTTAACTGAACTGGAATTGTTTTGTAAAGAGGAATGGTCAAAAATACCTTCATCCAGGATCCAGGAACTCATTAACAGCTACAGGAAGCGACTAGAGGCTGTAATTTTTGCAAAAGGTGGATCTACTAAATATTAATGTCACTTTTCTGTTGAGGTGCCCATACTTTTGCACCTGTCAATTTTTGAAATAATGCATATTTCACATTTTCGGTCAGTACAGTAAACCTCATTTCAAACCTGAAATATTACTGTGTCCATCAGTTATTACATATATCACACTGAAATAGCTGTTGCAAAAAAACAATTTTAAACAAAAAAAAAAAGAGTAAGATTAAGAGGGGTGCCCAAACTTTTTCATATGACTGTATATATTTATATATATATATATATATATATATATATATATATATATATATATATATACGTACATATTTCATCCTGTAGCCTCTATATTATATACATAGACATACGTCCCACAGCCTCTATTATATATATATATATATATATATATATACACATCCCGCAGCTTCCATATTATAATCATGAAATGTGTTAAAGGAGTCCATTGAGACTCCTTTGCCTGTGGCCCACAACAGACCTGGAGCTGGCCCTGTCACAGCCCTCCAAATAAAGGACATCACCGCTGCACAAGCTTGCCCCTGCGCCACAGAGCCTGCCCCCATCGTCACAGCCCTTATGATGCGATAGTGTTTGTTTATTTAAATGTCCATTTATTATACCATGGCTCTGCTCTACATGTGTTTATATTTGTGTTTCTTCAAATATTTTGTTATACCATTCCTGATGAAGAGATATAAGCAGTCTCGAAAGCTTGCTGCTTTGTAACATCAGTTTTTGTTTTGTTAACCATTAACCCCTTCCCAACCCATGATGTAGGAGGACGTCATGGGTCGGGGCCCAGTGTTTGATGTGAGCTCCGGCGCAACGCTCACATCAAACACCCGACATCTCAGCTGATCTCATCAGCTGAGATGTCGGCCTTCCAGCGCCAATCGGATCTGGGATCCGATCGGTACCTTTAACCCCTTGGATCCCGCTGTCAATCACTGACAGTGGGATCCAAAACTGCCACGGGGGGAACGCGCTGTTCCCCGCCTGCATCAGCGATCCTGCGATAAGATCACGGGATCTCCGGTGCTCACGTGACAGTCCTGGGTCCTGGCTTGACCCAGGAAGCTGTCACAGATCGCTTCCTGTGAGTGGTTGGCAAGCGCTGCCAACCACTCACAGTACGCATTTCTGATAGATCCCAATGTGCTGCAGCTCATCAGGACCTGTCACAAGCGATCAGACTGTGTAGCAGTCTGGCCCCTTATGTGGCTGTGTAAATAAAGAATTAATTGTAGAATATAGTTTTTAAAAATATGAGAAAAAAAAACTAAAAGTTTATATCACCCCTTTTTTCCCCCATTCAAAATAAAAGTATTAAAAAAAACAAACACATATTTGGTATCGCTGCGTTCAGAAATGCCCGATCTATCAAGATATAGAATCAATTAATGAGAGCTGTAAACTATGTAATGAAAAAAAAGGTCGAAACGCCAAAATTTAATTTTTTTGGTCACCGCAACATTGCTATAAAATATAATAACGGGCGATCAAAACAGCGCATCCACCCAAAATTGGTATCATTATAAATGTCAGTTCAAGCTGCAAAAAATAAGCCATCACACAGCCCTAGATCCCAAAAAATGAGAACACTATGGTTCGCAGAACATGGCGCAAAAAGTTTGATCCTTTTTTTTTTTCAAACTTCTGAATTTTTTTTCACCACTTAGATAACAGTAAAAGTATTCATGTTTAGTATCTAAGAACTCGTACTGACCCAAGGCATCACATTGTCATGTCAGTTTTACCATCATGGCGAATAAAAAACCCCAAAAACAAACAGGTAATTGCACATTTTTGCAATTTCACCGCTTTTGGAATTTGTTTCCCATTTTCCTGTACACTATATGGTAAAATAAATGATTGCATCTGAAAGTACAACTCGTACTGCAAAAAAAACAAGCCACCATATGTCTATATTGATGGTAAAATAAAAAAGTTGTGGCTCTTGGAAGCAGGGAGCAAAAACCGAAAATGAAAAATTCCCGGGTGGTGAAGGGGTTAAAAGGTATCACAACTACAAGATTAATATTTTGTTTCTCCCACTGAGAGCAATCAATCTTTTTTCAGCTGGCTAACAGTACCAAACCTTTTTATTCTTTTATGATGGTAACTGTAAAGGTACCGCTACACACAGAGATATCTGTGCAGACATTGCTTGCAATTCACTGGTTGCAGTGAAATCATGGACACATTGTTACATTTGTACACAGCAACAAAATGGAACAATGTGTCCATGATTTCACTGCAACCAGTGAGTTGCAAGCAATATATCTCTGTGTGTAACGGTACCTTAACATGGTGAGTGATAGAAGAAACCTGATCTGCCAATCTATTATATAAAACCCGAAGGCCACTTCCGCCCAAAATCCGCTTCCGCTTCCGTGATGGCCTCCCTCCTGTGTCAAACACCGGAACCGGAAGCACCAGACCCACAGAGCCCCAGCCACCGGCCCTGCACAGAGCCCCGTCTGCGCCCACCCACATCCGGCCCACAGCCCTGCTGCCCCATCACCCCCCTGCCTGTCACCATAGCCATCCTCCACTGCCCGCGCTCCCCGCCTGTCACAACACTTCCCCCCGCTGCCCCATCACCCCCCTGCCTGTCACCATAGCCATCCTCCACTGCCCGCGCTCCCCGCCTGTCACAAAACTTCCCCCCGCTGCCCCATCACCCCCCTGCCTGTCACCATAGCCGCCCTCCACTCTCCGGTCACCCCCCACTCTCCTGTCACCCCCCCCCCCACTCTCCGGTCACCCCCCCCGCCTCTTACCACAGCTCCCTCCACCAGCCACGATCTCTATTCATGGGCTTGAGACCTCTGATGACGTCACGATGATGGTGGAGTCACATATCACATGACCGTGACGTCATCAAAGGTCCTGTCCCGATCTCACCTACTCTGCCATTCATCCCCCTGCGCTGCACACTGACCCACGATCTCACTCACCCCGCTGACCACTGACCACTGACACCTCACTCTGCCCCTGACCCCCACACTGACCCCACTCTGACCACCCACCCCCACACTGACCACTGACCCCCACTCTGCCCTGACGCCCACTCTGACCACCCACCCCCACACTGACCACTGACCCCCACTCTGCCCTGACGCCCACTCTGACCACCCACCCCCACACTGACCACTGACCCCCACTCTGCCCCTGACCCCCACTCTGACCACCCACCCCCACACTGACCACTGACCCCCACTCTGCCCCTGACCCCCACTCTGACCACTCACCCCCTCCTGCCCCCTCACCCCCACTCTGCTGCCCCTGCTCTGCCCACCTGACCCCCACTCTGACCACTGCCCGCCCACTCTGCCCACTCACCCCCAAACTCTGCCCACTCACCCCCCCTACTCTTCCCCTGACCCCCTCTCTGCCCCCTCACCACCCCCACTCTCGCCCACTGACCCCCTCTCTGCCCCCCTCACCCCCACTCTCGCCCCCTCACCCCCACTCTGCCCACTGACCCCCACTCTGCCCCCCCCTGCCTGCCCACTGACCCCCACTCTGACCACTGGCCCCCACTCTGCCCACTCACCCCCAAACTCTGCCCACTCACCCCCCTACTCTTCCCCCTGAACCCCTCTCTGCCCCTGACCCCCACTCTGACCACTCACCCCCCAACTCTGCCCCCTCACCCTCTCTCTGCCCCCCTCACCCCCACTCTGCCCCTGCTCTGCCCACTGACCCCCACTCTGACCACTGGCCCCCACTCTGCCCACTCACCCCCAAACTCTGCCCACTCACCCCCCTACTCTTCCCCTGACCCCCTCTCTCTGCCCCCTCACCCCCACTCTGCCCCCTCACCCCCACTCTGCCCCCTCACCCCCCACTCTGCCCCCTCACCCCCACTCTGCCCACTGACCCCCACTCTGCCCCTGACCCTGCTCTGCCCACTGACCCCCACTCTGACCACTGACCCCAACTCTGCCCACTCACCCCCCAACTCTGCCCACTCACCCCCTCTGCCCCCCTCACCCCCTGCTCTGCCCACTGACCCCCACTCTGCCCCTGACCCTGCCCACTCACCCCCACTCTGCACACTGACCCCCACTCTGCCACTGCTCTGCCCACTGACCCCCACTCTGACCACTGGCCCCCACTCTGCCCACTCACCCCCAAACTCTGCCCACTCACCCCCCTACTCTTCCCCCTGAACCCCTCTCTGCCCCCCTCACCCCCACTCTGCACACTGACCCCCACTCTGCCCCTGCTCTGCCCACTGACCCCCACTCTGACCACTGGCCCCCACTCTGCCCACTCACCCCCAAACTCTGCCCACTCACCCCCCTACTCTTCCCCCTGAACCCCTCTCTGCCCCCTCACCCCCACTCTGCACACTGACCCTCTCTCTGCCCCTGACCCTGCTCTGCCCACTCACCCCCACTCTGACCACTGACCCTCACACTGCCCACTCACCCCCAAACTCTGCCCACTCACCCCCTCTTTGCCCCCTCACACCCCACTCTGCACACTGACCCCCACTCTGCCCCTGACCCTGCTCTGCCCACCCACCCCCACTCTGACCATTGACCCCCACTCTGACCCTGCCCACTCACCCCCACTCTGACCACTGACCCCAACTCTGCCCACTCACCCCCCAACTCTGCCCACTCACCCCCCAACTCTGCCCACTCACCCCCCAACTCTGCCCACTCACCCCCTCTGCCCCCCTCACCCCCACTCTGCCCCTGCTCTGCCCACTGACCCCCACTCTGACCACTGACCCCCACTCTGACCACTCACCCCCAAACTCTGCCCACTCACCCCCTCTCTGCCCCCTCACCACATTCTGCCCACTCACCCCCTCTCTGCTCACTCACCCCCTCTCTGTCCACTCACCCACCATTATGCCCACTGACCATGCTCTGCCCACTCACCCTGCTCGCCCCATTGACCCCTCACACTGGCCACTCATCCTGCTCTGCCTACTCACCCCCCACTGACCCTTCACACTGACCCTGCTCTGCCCACTGACCCCTCACTGACCCTGCTCTGCCCACTCACCCTGCTCAGCCCACTGACCCCTCACACTGCCCACTGACCCTCCTCTGCCCACTGAACATGCTCTGCCCACTGACCCCTCAATGCCCACTCACCCTGCTCTGCCCACTGACCCCTCACACACCCCACTGACCCTGCTCTGCCCACTCACCCCTCACACTGACCCTGCTCTGCCCACTGACCCCTCACACTGCCCACTGACCCCTCACACTGCCCACTCACGCCTCACACTGCCCACTGAACATGCTATGCCCACTTACCCCTCACACTGCCCACTGACCATGCTCTGGCCACTGACCCCTCACACTGCCTACTGACCCTGCTCTGCTCATTTACTCCCGCTCTGCCCACTCACCCCCGCTCTGCCCACTCGCCCCTGCTTTTACCACTCACCCTGGCCTGCCCACTGACCACCCTCTGTTCACTCACCCCCCGCTCTGCCCTTTCACCATGCCCACTGACCCCTGCTCTGCCAACTGACCGTGCCCACTCACCCATGCTCTACCCACTCACCCTTCTCTGCCCACTCACTGTGCCCACTGACCGCCGCTCTGCCCACTAACCCCTGTTCTGCCCACTGACTGTGCCCAATAACCCTTGCTATGCCCACTAAACCCTGCTCTGCCCACTCACCCCCGCTCTGCCCGCTGACCCCTGCTCTGCTCACTGACTGTGCCCACTCACCCCTGCTCTGCCCACTCACCCCTGCTCTACCCACTGATTTTTCCCACTAACCCCTGCTGTGCCTACTGACTGTGCCCACTGACCCCTGCTCTGCCCAATCACTCTGCCCATTAACCCCTGCTCTGACCAATGACCCCCGCTATGACCCTGCTCTGACCACTGATGCCCCAATCCTGCTCCCTGACCATGCTCTGCCCATTCACCCCCCACTCTGCCCACTCACCCCCGCTCTGCCCTCTGACCCTGCTCTGCCTACCTACCCCCCCCCCTCTGGCTACTGACCATGCCCACTGACCCCAGCTCTGCCCACAGACCCCAGCTCTGCCTACTGACCCTGCTCTGACTACTGATTATGCCCACTGACCCCTGCTCTGCCCAATGACTCTGCCCACTAACCCCTGCTCTTCCCACTCATCCCCCACTCTGCCCACTGACCCCCGCTTTGCCCACTCACCCCCAGCAGATCGGTTTCCCAGCCAACGACAGCTCCTGTCCTGCCACCTACAAGACGGGTGGAGCGAGCCGCCGCAGGGTAAGTATCCTCACTGAGGTTTTTTTATTTTTATTATCACCATGAAGGGGAGGGGGGTGTGCAGCCCCAGAGGGAGGGCGGCCGCAGACACTGGAGGCCCAGAGGGACGGGTGCCGCGGGGAGCGGAAGGGGTCAGGAGGAGCGCCTCCATCCTGCCCCCCCTATCCATCCTGCCTCCCAACACCATCCTGCCCCCCCGACTCCATCCCGCACCCCCACCACCATCCTCACCCCCCGCCAACATCCTGCCCCGCCCCCTACATCCTCCCCCCTCCCCCACCACCATCCTGCCCTGCCATCTCCATCCTGCCCTGCCGCCTCCATCCTGCCCTGCCTTCTCCATCCTGCCTCGCTCTGTCCATCCTGCGCCACTCACCTCCATCCTGCCCCTCCGTCTCCATCCTGCCCCTCCGTCTCCATCCTGCCCTCCGCTCCGTCTCTCCATCCTGCCCCTCCGTCTCCATCCTGCCCCTCCGTCTCCATCCTGCCCCGCCCCCTCCATCCTGCCCCGCCGCCTCCATCCTGCTCCGCCGCCTCCATCCTGCTCCGCCGCCTCCATCCTGCTCCGCCCCCTCCATCCTGCTCCGCCCCCTCCATCCTGCTCCGCCCCCTCCATCCTGCTCCGCCACCCCATCCTGCTCCGCAACCCACCATCCTGCCCCCCTTGCACCTTCCTGCCCCGCTCGCTCCATCCTGCCCCGCTCGCTCCATCCTGCCCCGCTCGCTCCATCCTGCCCCGCTCGCTCCATCCTGCCCCGCTCGCTCCATCCTGCCCCGCTCGCTCCATCCTGCCCCGCTCGCTCCATCCTGCCCCGCTCGCTCCATCCTCACCCCCGCTGTTCTTGCTCCCCCGCCTCCATCCTGCCCTCACGCTTACTCATCCTGCCCCGCTTGCTCCATTCTGCTCATCTGCCTCCATCCTGCTCCTCCCGCTCCATCCTGCTCAATCCTGCCCCTTCGGCTTCATCCTGCTCCTCCGCCTCCATCCTGCCCCGCTCAATCCATCCTGCCCCCCGCTCTTCTTGCTCCCCCGCCTCCATCCTGCCCCGCTCGCTCCATCCTGCCCCCCCGCCTCCATCCTGCCCCCTCCCCGCCTCCATCCTGTTGCCCCGCCTCCATCCTGTTGCCCCGCCTCCATCCTGTTGCCCCGCCTCCATCCTGTTCCCCTCACCGCCCTCCTGCCTCCATACTCTTTCCCCACTCGCTCCATTCTGCCCCCCCCCAACACAATCCTGCCCCCCCACCTCCTCAGCTGATTCGCTTGCCCAGGCAACTACAGTCCTAAAGGCCTGTAGGACCTACAAGGCGGAGGCGGAGCGAGCCGCCGGACAGGTGAGTATCCTCACTGAGGATTTTTTTATTTTTACTGTGGACGACCGGGGGCCAGGAGGAGTGGGGGACCGCGGTCACCGCAGTATTGCCATATACCAGAGTGCTGCTATACATGTGCTATAATGTACTGCCATATACCATAGTGCTGCTATACATGTACTGTAATGTACCGCCATATACCATAGCACTGCTATACATGTACTGTAATGTACCGCCATATACCATAGTGCTGCTATACATGTGCTATAATGTACCACCATATACTATAGTGCTGCTATACATGTACTGTAATGTACCGCCATATACTATAGTGCTGCTATACATTTACTATAATCTACCGCCATATACTATAGTGCTGCTATACATGTGCTCTAATTACCACCATGTACCATCGTACTGCTATATATATATCTTATATATAAAAACCGAAGGCCACTTCCCGCCAATCCGCTCAACTTCCGTGATGGCCTGCGCCCTGTGTCAAAGACCGGAACCGGAAGTACCAGACCCACGAGCGGTGAGCGCATAGCGCTCACCGCGAGCCGCTGTCAAAATGGCACAGCGCCTCGCCGTGGGCGCTAAAGCGCCACCACTCGCCGTTATCCCGCCACCGGCCCTGCACAGAGCCCCGTCTGCGCCCACCCACATCCGGCCCACAGCCCTGCTGCTCACCGCCCACTCTCCATCAGGGACCGCCATCCCGCCACTGGCTCCGCACACAGCCTGCTGTGCGCCCACCAACATGCGGGAACCGGCCCGGACCGGCCCACACTCCGGTGTGCGGCCTCCGCCGGCACCGCTCCCAGTCCTGCCACTCTCTCCACACACCCGGTGACTCTCCTCCGGAACCGCCGCCAGCCTTGCCGCTGACCGCCAACAGCCCAGTGAGTGTTCAGCCCTCCAGCCTCCGTTATCCTCTGCCCCCCCAGCCTCCGCTCTCCTCTGCCCCCCCAGCCTCCGCTCTCCTCTGCCCCCCCAGCCTCCGCTCTCCTCTGCCCCCCCAGCCTCCGCTCTCCTCTGCCCCCCAGCCTCCGCTCTCCTCTGCCCCCCCAGCCTCCGCTCTCCTCTGCCCCCCCAGCCTCCGCTCTCCTCTGCCCCCCCAGCCTCCGCTCTCCTCTGCCCCCCCAGCCTCCGCTCTCCTCTGCCCCCCCAGCCTCCGCTCTCCTCTGCCCCTCCAGCCTCCGCTCTCCTCTGCCCCCCCAGCCTCCGCTCTCCTCTGCCCCCCCAGCCTCCGCTCTCCTCTGCCCCCCCAGCCTCCGCTCTCCTCTGCCCCCCCAGCCTCCGCTCTCCTCTGCCCCCCCAGCCTCCGTTCTCCTCTGACCCCCCAGCCTCCGCTCTCCTCTGACCCCCCAGCCTCCGCTCTCCTCTGACCCCCCAGCCTCCGCTCTCCTCTGACCCCCCAGCCTCCGCTCTCCTCTGCCCCCCAGCCTCCGCCCCCTCCCTCCTCTGACCCCTCCCTCCTCTAACCCCTCCAGTTTCTGCCTCCTCTGCCTCCTCCCTCCTTTCCCCCTCCAGCCTCTGCCCCCTCCAGCCTGTGCTGCACTCACTGCTGACCACTGAGCCACCGCACTCTCTGCTGACCACTGAGCCACCGCACTCACTGCTGACCACTGAGCCACCGCACTCACTGCTGACCACTGAGCCACCGCACTCACTGCTGACCACTGAGCCACCGCACTCACTGCTGACCACTGAGCCACCGCACTCACTGCTGACCACTGAGCCACCGCACTCACTGCTGACCACTGAGCCACCGCACTCACTGCTGACCACTGAGCCACCGCACTCACTGCTGACCACTGAGCCACCGCACTCACTGCTGACCACTGAGCCACCGCACTCACTGCTAACCACTGAGCCACCGCACTCACTGCTGACCACTGAGCCACCGTATACTCTGCTAACCACTGAGCCGCCTGTATACACACAATTAATTTCACAGCACTCCCCTATTACTAAATAAACTCTATATAGATTCTAGACTACCCGATTCTTTAGAATCGGGCCACCATCTAGTTGAATATAATGTTATAATGTATGGTGTATCTTGGGTTATAAAGATTTAAGGCATGGTTTGTGAGAATGCATAAAATATTATCACTAAGTGGCAAATACATTGTGTGCTAAATTTTAGGAAAATCGGGTGAGGTGAGATGCTACATATGCGGTTCATCCATACAGTCGGCAGAACATGCATTTATTGAATCCATACAAAATCATGGGTAAGTACACAAGGATATAATATAAAGGCTATTGTATGTCATCCTACTAGGCTACTTTTCTAATAAGAGTACATATAGCACTTGAGAAGAATGGACTCAAAACTTTGTGCAAAATCTGATGATTCCATGTAATCCCAATTGAGTTGAAAAGACTGTCCTGAGAAGGACCAAATCCCCAAATGTTCTCATTAATGGAGTTGAAGAAATGGGTTGAGATCTGCTGACTGGTTAAAAGTACAAGATCCTATTATTCCTCTGTAGTATGTGTAATGGTAGCAAAAAATGTTGAGACTGAGACTTAGTCAGATGTTTTTATGGTCACTGGAGTACAATTATAAGTATTTCATAAGTTTTTAAAATGTGGCTAATTACAGAAACTTTATGCGGAGACTCAATATGTACAGTGTTGACCCTTATTTTCAGGATTTCTACAATTCTTCCAGCTGGATATCGGCTTCTGGGCCAGATCCTGACTGATGACAACATATTCTTGGCTAATCAGTGTTTGGAGTTTATTACAATTTCTTTATTTTTATTTGTCCACCTGATTTATGAGGATTGTCCACAGATTCTCAATAGGATTGAGATCTGGGGGTTTCCTGTCCATGGTCCCAAAATTTGCTAGTTTTGTTCATCAAGCCTGATCACTTTTGCCTTGTGACATGGTCTTCATGATATGCGAAAAAACATTGTTTGTTACCAAATTGCTCCTAGATCATTGGGAGAAATTGCTCTCTGAGAATGTTTAGATCCCATTCTTTATTTATGGCAATGTTCTTAGGCAAAATTGTGATTGATCCCCCCTTCATAGATGACAAGCCAACACACATGAATGGTCTTATGACGCTTTACTGAATCATGGTATCACTCCCTCTTTTCTTCCCTGTGCAGTGATGAGGCGGCAAGGCCATACTTATTATTATTACTAAAAATAACCAGACCAAAAGTTCGGTTTGGAATACATTTTATTAAAGATAAAATGGTCCCCCCTTCATAGATGACAAGCCAACACACATGAATGGTCTTATGACGCTTTACTGAATCATGGTATCACTCCCTCTTTTCTTCCCTGTGCAGTGATGAGGCGGCAAGGCCATACTTATTATTATTACTAAAAATAACCAGACCAAAAGTTCGGTTTGGAATACATTTTATTAAAGATAAAATGGTCCCCCCTTCATAGATGACAAGCCAACACACATGAATGGTCTTATGACGCTTTACTGAATCATGGTATCACTCCCTCTTTTCTTCCCTGTGCAGTGATGAGGCGGCAAGGCCATACTTATTATTATTACTAAAAATAACCAGACCAAAAGTTCGGTTTGGAATACATTTTATTAAAGATAAAATGGTTGGGTACCTTATTAAGGTTAACAGTCGTTAATAAATTAATTAATTCATATTTTAATAAATAAATATAATCAAAATTTAAATTGCTGAAACCAATTGCATAAATTAATTAATTCATATTTTATTAAATAAATACAATTAAAAAATTTTAAATGCTGAAATTTAAAGCGGATCCACCCAACCGGGCGTGCTCATAGAGCAACGCCCCCCCCCCACTAAACCACCCAACCAACCCTCAATAACCTCCTGCAGACCTAAGTTAAAAATATCGTTCCCTATGTCGGAAAGATGAATTAAATCCCTGCGATAAAAACCTGATAAAAACCCTTCTAGATCCCGATGTCGAAAGGAAAAGCCCCCTATTGTCGGCAAAAATTCTCCTATTACTTTGTTAACTTTTCTTTTTACTTTTTCCAAGAACCATTGGTTGTTGATCTTCCATGATAGCCTAGAAACTACCTCGGAAATCACCAACTTGGTTCCAGGAAATTCCTCACGTATCCACAAGTCTTGTTTTACCTGCCAAATAAGGTCAACCGACCTCACCTTACTAATATCATTTCCTAATGCATGGATTATTAACAGTTGGGAAAAGGAAATTTTCTTTTTAAGTCAACCAATACCTGTTTCACATTGCCCCAGCGTAGCCCACGAACCCCGTGCCAGGAAACCTGCACTTGCTTGACATTCAAGAAGAGATTGGATGAGTGTCGTCTTTTAGAAGCCCGCTGCTGGGCCCAATGTATAAAAGAGTGACCTACAATCCAAACCGTCTTAGGACCTAAAAGAAATATATTAACAAGAA
This sequence comes from Allobates femoralis, assembly GCA_033576535.1. Lineage (NCBI taxonomy): Eukaryota > Metazoa > Chordata > Amphibia > Anura > Aromobatidae > Allobates > Allobates femoralis. Next base: position 770,260,700 of record JARQOC010000003.1, read on the forward strand.
AAAGATAAGTGGGGACGAACATAAGTTTTAAAACAATTAGATTTCCACCGACCTACCCGTTTGATCAACTCATCACTCATCCCGGATCTCGCCGCCTCAGTCGCGGCTCCAATCCGGAATGAATGAGAAGAAAGCTTCAGGTGAGACAACCCAAGCTTCTGCAGCGTTTTTTGGAAAATAAAAGAGAATTGAAATCTCGTAGCCGGGGATCCGTCTCTGTGAACGAACAACCAATCCGTCCCCCCAGGACAGGCGCCCAGCCACGAGACCATATTTTCCACAGGACAAATGTTTGAATTAGGAATGGCATGCAGCCAAACTCCCATCCCCTTACCCATTTGGTCAGTTTTCGACTGCCTAACCCATAAGTACACTGCATCAGAATAAAGAACTATATCATCCCGATGCAAACCTCCTTTCGCCTCTTTGGTAGCTAGAAGGACCTCACCTATCCTCAGGGCGGCAAAAAACATAAAAACAAAAAGGGTCCTAAATAAAATAATTTCTAAACTATTTGAGCAGACATCCGGAAGTTTCTCCCACAGCCTGTTTAAAAGTTCAGCTGACACCGGGCGCCGATTGTCGGCCGACGAAAGGACTTTCTTATACCCTTTCATAAATTGTTTAACCACAAAAATTGAAAAAATTGATCGCCCTCCAAACAACTTAACAAAAAATGAAATTCCCGAAAGTATCTTATGCATAGAAGAGTACGACAAGCCATTTCCGCCCAGTTCTTCCAAGAACTGAAGCACTGACTGCCGTATAATCATAACGATTCAAATAATGTATATTACAAAAACTTGACCATTGCTTCCATGCAGACGAGTAACTAGCCCAAGTAATGGGCGCCAAAGAGTTAATTACAAAAGCAGGGACTAGCTGCAAATCAGCTTCCAAAGATCTGGAGGAACCTCCATCCCTTCTCCGTCCGCATCGGGCACCAATTTCCGGAACCGATCGGATTGCTGCCATGAAAGAACAGTTCCCAACAAATTACTGAAAGTAGGTAAAAAACAAGCTTTAACCCAAATATTATTGCTAAGAAGAGTAAGCACCACAGAACGAAGTACCCGAATACCAGCCATTTCTCCGCAAGACATGTTGTTAACTGCACAACATGTCACAGCAGAATTACAAAACAACAAAATCCTCTTGTTCTGTAAATCAGTACCCCACATGGTAAAGGCCGTGGCTATTGCAAAAATTTCCAAAACTAACACACTATGATCCTCCTTTAATACCGACATAGGCCAAGCTACTGAAAGCCAATGCCCCTCAAACGAACAACCCATGCCCACTTCAGAGACAGCGAAAAACAAGCGTAATGCAACCGAAGAAACAAAATTACCTTGCCAAAACAAAATCCCGTCAAAACGAGATAAAAAAGTAAGCCACACAGTCAGATCATCCTTAATTTCAGACGAAATGAAAATCTTCGCTTGAGGGAAGAAAAACCTCTAATACATTGATACAAACGTCGCATAAAAATTCTCCCCATGGGAAGAACCCGTAAAGAAAAATTAAAAACACCCAACAGGGACTGAAATTCTTTCAAGGACGCAAACGACCTAATTAAAAAACTATTAATCATAACCACTAATTTCTCAATTTTTTCAACCGGTTGTCTACAAAGCATCTTCTCAGAATCAATTTCTATACCTAAAAATTCCAAGTTGCTACACGGCAGAAAGGTCTTCTCGTCAGCAATAGGTACACCAAACACCCATAAGGGATAAAAAAGCAGATAACAACTCTGAACATTCGCAACTCCCCGCAGCTCCAACAAATAAAAAATCATCCAAATAGTGTACAACTTTACCCTTCGGACAAACAGTCCATACAGACCATTCCAAAAAAAGAAGAAAACATCTCAAAATAAAAACAGGACAACGAAAAACCCATGGGAAGACAATGATCAAAAAAATAAAAACCGTCAAACGAAAAACCAAGCGACGAAAAACCAACCGGATTAACCGGGAAGATACGGAAAGCAGATTTAATATCACTCTTTGCCATCAGTGCGCCCTGGCCCATCTGCTTCACAATATCTAATGCGGTATCAAAAGATGCATATCTCACAGAAGCAAACTCATTATCCACCTGGTCGTTCAGAGAACCACCACGCGGAAAAGACAAATGGTGTATCATTCTAAAGGAACCGGCTTCCTTCTTTGGGACAACCCCAATGGGAGAAAGCCGAAAATTCCCGAATGGAGGCACCGCAAATGGACCAGCACACCTACCGGCATCTACTTCCTTCCAAATTTTGTCTCTCACTTCCTCCGGGAATTGACGTGCAGAAGGCAAATTAGCCATTTCGTGGCACCCAAACCCGTTAAAAGGAGGAGCATAGAAACCTTGCGAAAAACCAATATACAACTCCTCAGCTCTCTCCCTGTCGGGGTACAGTTTTAGAAATGGCAACATTGCCTGCAGACGCACCGGCGTAGGAGCCCTTAAGAAATGGCTCCTTCACCGGAGCCGACTGTGGCTGCTGTGTGTGCTTTTTAAAACATTTCATCATAGGATGAGCCCCCCCACAAGTAGAGCACTCATGTTTATATCTACAATTGTGCAACCACTTGCAGGAGGACTCATTGTATGCGAAACAAAAACCTTTCTTAATCTGTTGCGGAGCTGCAGTCTTAGCAGTCATTGAGCGCTGGGGAACCATCATATTCAGCCACAGGCCAACATCTTTGATCCCCCAGCGCAACGAAGGCTGAACTGCCAATTTCTGACGGAAAGCTTCGTCGTAAGCCAACCAAGCACTTCCGCCAAAATGTCTAAAAGCCTCCAACACGATATCGACGTGTTGGAATAGGCCACAACATAGCTCCGGTATTTGCTCCCCAAGGACCGCAGCATAAATTAAAAATGCCTGGAGCCATAAATTAAAAGACCTAAAAGTCTTTTTCTTATCATCAGCTTCCGTCCTATCTGATCTAGGTTGCTCCCTAGACGGTAATAATGTAAAGAGATCCACGTACTCCCCTGCCCATATGCGCTCCTTTACTGACCCCGACAGGTGAAAACCTAAGGGGACAATTCACAAGGCAACGCCTCTTTGTAACAAACCTCAGGCACGGATGTACGAGGGTCCCCACCCATATGAGACTTACTCCCACCCCCACCCGACAAGGCATTGGCAATAGCAGCCGATACTATGTCCCTTACCACCTCTAAAGAAACAGATGAGGGGGGGGATTATGCACATTCGTCTCACCATCCTGGACCTCTGTCACCTCTGGTTCGCACGTCACCAGCTCGTTCCATTCATCCGACCATCGACTCTCCGGCACCCAGGCTCTACACGGCTCCGACATCCCTGGTACCATTGATGCTTCTGCTGATAAGCCGTGGTCCCGTCTCTGGCCGTTCGCTTGGCTTCTCCGTCGTTCCACCACGGAAGCCGCTGTCACCGACAGTCGTTGTTGCTCAAGTGGCCAAGGCTCTCTAGCCCTGACTGACGCTTGTGTTGCAGCCGTAGCCGACCCACCAGGGCGACTGACTAAGCCCCTACTTCTCCTCTGCGGCTCTGACATTCTATTGCGCCCACTGCTGTCAGACAAAAGCAGTGGCGCCTGCCTTGGCAACGCAGATGACGATCCTGTGTCCCTGTGCAATCCACAAGGACTCCTGGAGGCAGGCGGACCCTCCTGTCTCCGATTATGCATGCGCTCCACTGCCTGCGCCTGTGTGGAAGCCACGGACGGGGAGTCCTCCCACCAGATGGACAGGACCCTGACTCCTCTTGCCCAAGGGCTGGAACCCTCCCTCTGACCCGCGCACTTTGAGGTGCCGCGGCTGCTGCAAGGGCCCTCCTCTGTGCCCCTGCTCCCCGTCCATCAGCTCTCCGATCCTCACTCTGCGCACTGCGTGGTGCCGCAGTCAGGGGTTGATGACGCGCTACCCTATAAGAAAGCCGTCTACTTGTGGCCCCTGAGCTGGCCTCCCTCCTGAGCGCCTCATCGGGTGCCACCACTGTAGATGTCCCATCATGCGGGCTGGACACAGCGCTCTCCCTGGACTCCCTGGCCGGCATCATAACATCAGCCGCAGCCAAAGGGAGCGGAGACAAGCATCTGCGTCTCTTAGATCTGGAACTGCGTCTCAGCACCGGAGACGCCATATCTTGGCAGCCCGCCTCAGCAGCACCAGACACCGGTAATTCTGTCTCCACTGTACCCGGTATCTCTTCTTCCAGGCACCATTGTAGCCACTCCATCCCTCCAGCCGACGCAGCCTTTTCTGCCAGCCGTTCCAACAGCACCTCCATGGTTTTCCAATACCTGATGATTTCTGACAGACCCTGTCAGAATTCTCCTCTATTTATAGTTCACAGCTGGCCACTCTGGCCAATCAGCAACTGTCAAAAAAAGGCGCAAAAAAACTGGTTTATACCAGCTGTGGTCACTTCCATATATGGGCAGGCTCTTGCCTCATCTCCCTAACAGCTGAACCTAAACCTATTTATTAACCTTTGCTGTCCTGCCGCCACATAGTGTACCATTCATATTGAATGGGCCACTTTATTCTTTCAGATATCCCAAACAATCTGAAGGGGCTATGTCAGAGAAAATAACTTTACCCAAGTCCTCTGCAGGCTAGTCCCTGAACATCTTGAAAAGTTATTTCTCTGATGAAACCCCCTTCAGACTATTTGGGACATCTGGAAGAATTAATGTCCAAGGAAGAAAAGGTGAACACTACTATGAGCCCAGTGTCATACCTGTCACAGTTGTATTGTGCATGTGTCCCCATCGCCGTGGTACTCACTGCATTCACCACTCTGCTTCTTCCCATGTCAGCCTGCTGCACTAAGTCTTCATGCAGTTTTCCCAACTCTGCTGCACATCCCTGCTGCCTCCATCTTGCTATTGGCCAGTTCCTGTAGAAAGCTAACTCTACTGTGTCCTGCAGGGTTTGACTTCCCCAGCCTATCCAAATGCAGCAGGGAATTTATCAGGAAGCTGCTCCCACCACTCCTTCTTTGAACTTAGGTTCCTTGCAGCTTTACTCTAGTATCTGTTTGTGCTTATTTGTTCTGTCTCTCCAGTTATTGATATGGCTACTGTATAATTTTATCCTGATCTCTCCGCTCTTGACCTCAGCTATATATATTGAACCTGTGCTGCCTGCCCTTACCACAGATTGCCTGACCATATCTTTGTCTTTGTCCACTTCTACTTCGTACCCAAGTCTCTGACCCTCCAGGCAGCTGCCGCAGACCTGTGGACTGCCTGGTGTGGTACCAGGTGACTACCGACAGACAACACTATCCTCACCATCAGATTTTTTAGTGAATACCCGGTAGTCACTTAGTCATGCCCCTCCAGTGTAAGCTTGGCTCATGGCGCAGTGCGTCTATTCCCACCTGTGTTGCAATCTACTTACATAATCGTGAAGTGGAATCTGTCATCCACTTCCGGCATCATGTTGCCCCAATATCATGCACCTGTCATCCACTTCCGGCATCATGTTGCCCTAATATCATGCACTGCGGCAGCCATATTTGCACACCCAACTGATGGTTATGCAAATATGGTGCCTGCTAGCGGTAGTGGCCACTCACACAATATTGTCAGCTGTGCCGTTGTCAACCAGACCAACACAACTGAAAACTGAAAGCGCCTCCAGGAGCCACTGCTGCTGACACCGGTAAACTCTGCCTGACCCTGGCTCCACCTGTGCGCATGACTGATCACATGACACTGACATCACCACAGGTTCTGTACCGTCCTGCTTCCCAGCTATTGTACGTTGATTTTTGTATGACATGGAGTGTGGACAGCACAGTGGGTGCACAGAGAGAGCACAGGGAGGCAGAGCCGGGGTAACAGAGAGCTCACAAAGGGACACAGAGTGGGCACAGGGAGGCACAGAGAGGTACAGAGAATGCATAGAGGGCACAGATGGCGCACAGAGAGCACACAGAGGGGGCACAGAGAGCGCACAGAGTGGCACAGAGTGCACAAGGGGACTTATAGGGGGCATACATATGCAAAGAGGGGGCCCAGAGAGCACACGGGAGCATAGAGAGCACAAAGGGGGCACAGAGAGCAAACAGGGGCACAGAGAGTAAACAGGGGCAAAGAGAGCAACCAGGGGGCAGAGAGGGGGCACAGAGAATGCACTGAGAGTGTACAGAGGGGCACACAGAGTGCACAGGGAGGAAGAGAGAGGTCAAAGAAGGTTAAATGTGGGCCCAGAAAGCACACGGGGCAGATAGGGGGCAAAGAGAGTGCACAGAGGGCGCATGAGGGCACACAGGGAGGCACAGTGGGGTTACAGAGAGCACTCAGAGAGGAGGCATGGGGGGCACAGAAATTGCACAGGGGGCACAGAGAGCAGACAGGAGGCACAGAGAGTGCACAGGGGAGCAAAGAAGGTGCACAGAGAACACACAGGGAGGCAGAGAGAGGATAAAGAGGGAGAAATATGTGGCACAGAGGGGACACAGAGCACACAAGGGGGCAGAGAGAGGTAACAGAGGGGGCACAGAGAGCACACAGGGAAAATAGAGAGGGTGCACAGGGAGGAACAGGGAGCACAGAGAATGCATGAAAGGCACAAAAAGTGCACAGGGGGCACAGAATGTGTACAGGGGGGCAGAGAGAGTGCATGGGGCAGAGAGAGCAAACAGGGGGTACAGAGTACATGGGGGGAATAGAGAGCACAGAGGGGGGTGGGTGTACAGGGGGCAGAGAGTGATGAGTGCAAATATAGCACCCACTGGCAGTGCTGGCACATTGCACAGTACCACCAGTAGTGCTGCAGCCACCCGCAACCCCCCGCCGCTGCTGACACATCACCACCTGAGTAAGTGTGCATATGTATAACCAGCACCAGGCCTGGCGCCAGCACCCGGCATACCTGGGCAGGTGTCAGGGCCCTGAAGAAGTGAGAAGGCCCACTCGCTGTCTATGAGCGGAAGCAGTGAGGAGACCTCTCACAGATAGCTGCCCTCTTCCTCCTCCTGCTCTGCACTGATCTAAGTGATCGGTACACTGCAGGAGAAGAAGCTTACTGGAGCTACATGGTGGATGAAGGACCTTCCAGTTCCAGTCAAGTGATTGATCACATGAGTGAAATTAAGGCACTTGAAGGCACTGCTGCTGCTCAAGTTCTGTAGCCCTCTGTGGCTCACAGTGGCTCCTCTCCTGCTCTGCACCGATGTGGTAATCTATAGAGTGTGTGTGTTTGTATTTGTATGTGCATGAACTGTCCATGTAGAAGAGCTGTGTGTATGTGTGTGTGTGAGTTTCTATGTGCATGTATTGTCCATGTATACAGGGGGGACACGTGTGTTTGAATGTGTATGTAAGCAAAGCTGTATATGTCTGTATGTGCATGTATTGGGCATGTAGCAGAGCTGTGTATGTACATGTAGTGTCCATGTAGCAAAGCTGTGTGTGTCTGTATGTGCATGTAAGCAGAGCTGTGTGTGTATCTGCATGTTCTTGTAGCAGAGCTGTGTGTGTACTGTGAATATAGCAGAGCTGTGTGTCTGTATGTGCATGTATTGTGCATGTAGCAAAGCTGTGTGTATCTGTATGTTCATGTAGCTGAGCTCTGTTTGTATTGTGCATGTAGCAGAGCTGTGTGTGTATTGTGCATATATTGGACATGTAGCAGAGCTGTGTGTGTGTGTATCTGTATGTTCATGTAGTGTAGGTGTGTGTGCAGTGGGTATGTATTGGGCATGTAGCAGAGCTGTGTGTGTCTGTATGTGAATGTATTAGGCATGTAGCAGAGCTGTGTGTATCTGTATGTTCATGTAGCAGACCTGTGTGTGTAGTGTGGAAGTATTGGGCATGTAGCAGAGCTGTGTGTGTTGCTGTATTGGGCATGTAGCAGAGCTGAGTGTGTGTATTTGTATGTTCATGTAGTAGAGCTGTGTGTGCAGCGGGGATGTATTGGGCATGTAGCAGAGTTCTGTGTGTCTGTATATGCATGTATTAGGCATGTAGCAGAGCTGTGTGTGTAGCCATTACTCTGGTCTACAAAGCACAGTCATTCTCCCCTCGCCATCCCACGGGCTGCCTGAGCCGTCCCACTACCTGGATTCACTCGCTATTCCTGGGACTGGGTGTGTTGGGTGTGTTTCTAGGTGACTGGACTTACCAACCCTGGTTGCCGCAGACGGGAATACTACACCCCTGGTGTGTGTGCAGTACCCCCCAGTGGTGACCAGACCGCTGGGGTGCCACACAAGTCTACACCAGCAAGTGATGAACTGGACTGCCTCTTAATAAATTAGATGTATTGTATGCCATTTCCATTTATACTAAGACCTGTGCACTTTTTGCAAGCATTATAAATCTACTTCAGGGAATATTAGAAAAAACCTTTGAGCAGCACCAAGATTTTGGGTGCAAATCCATCCAGCAATCCAATCCTTGCTAAATATATCACGAAAACGACAGCAGCACTCCAATCCAAGGTCTTCAAGAAGACCTTGGGTTGGAGTGCTGCTGTCGTTTTTGTGATATACTTCAGTGTATATGCAAATTGTCACTTCAGTGAGGAAGTGAGAAACTCTAATGCTACCCAATAAGGGTAGCAATCCTTGAAGTAATAATCGACTCTTTAACAAGCTTTTTAATGTGATTTAGGATTTGTGCCAGATCAGAACCCCAAACTGCAGATGCTGCATTTCGGGGTGATTGCCCCTCATCAGTGCTGTATGTGGGAGTTCTGATATGGCTGTATGAGAGGCTGAGGTGAGGTCTGGGGAACTAGCTTTCTACCTTATGGAGAGGAATCTGCCTGCCGGCATAAGGAGACAGATAAGCTGATAAGGAGACTTATAGCCGCAATGCTCCTCTGGGAAATATGCAAATTGTCACTTCAGTGAGGAAGTGAGAAACTCTAATGCCACCCAATAAGGGTATCTATGCTTAGTGATAATTGACTCTTTAACAAGCCTTTTAATATGACATCGGATTTGTGCAAGATCAGAACCCCAAACTGCAAACGCTGCTGGATGACTGCCCCTCATCAGTGCAGTGTGTGGTTCTGATCTGGCTGTATGAGAGGCTGAGAAGAGGTCTGGACGAGGCTTCAGTGTATAGTCAGTTTCCTGCAGCCACCAGCTCTACACTAGGAAAAGTTTGATATGTGTATTTACTATTTACTTTCCTAAACTTTATCATTTATGTTTGTTTTTCAGATGTCAATTTTTACAGAAGAAAGATACAGAGTCTGGAGATCTGGAAAATGTAAGCAAAAGACAAAACCATTAGGCATTCTTCATACATTAGCCATTTTCTTCCTACATGAAAAAAACTAATCACTTTCCATCAGGTTTTCATTAATATTTGGTTAGAATGTTAGTTTTTCTCCATCAGTATTTTATCAGCTTTTCTTCTATGCAATAACAAAACTATGGAGATTTCCTTTAAGCAAGCTATCGCTAAGTTTCCCCTAGCAGACAGTGAAAAATAGAGTGCACTAGAATGCAACAAGAGAGCTGTGAAAGTGCTTTCTGAAATTTTCCCTGACCCGTGTTCTTGCACAAACTAGTTTAATCCGTGACTCGGATCAAAAAAGGATTTATTTCAGTTTTTTTGTTTTTTTTTGTGGGCATTCAGTCATATGAACAATCCCATAGACTCTAATGGGCACATGTTCTATCTGTGAAAAACATGGATAGAATACGTGTAAAAAGGAAAATGTGGTAGAAAAAAGTGCACAAGCAACCGGGATAACTGCAGCCTTAAAGAATTGTTAGGAAAAGGCCATTCATAAATTTGGGGGAGATTCACAAGGAGTGGACTGCTGCTGGAGTCAGTGCTTCAAAACCACCACACAGACGTATCCAGGACATGGGCTACAACTGTCACATTGATTGTATCAAGCCACTCATGACCAATAGACAACGCAAGAAGCATCTTACCTGGGCCTAGAGGAAAAAGAACTGGACTGTAGTTCAGGTCCAACGATGTCCAAGGTGATGTATTCAGATGAAAGTAAATTTTGCATTTAATTTGGAAATCAAGATCCCAGAGTCTGGAGCAAGAGTGATGAGGCCCAATCCAAGACTCTGGTAGAAAAATGGAGAGGCCACAATCAGTGATGGTTTGGGGAGCCATGTCATCTGCTGGCGTAGGTCCACCGTGTGTTATCAAGACCAAAGTCAGCGCTGCCGTCTACCAGGAATTTTAGAGCACTTCATGCTTCCCTCTGCTGAGAAGCTTTTTGGAGATGGAGATTTCATTTTCCAGCAGGACTTGTCCACACTGCAAAAAGTACCTAAACCTGATATACTAACCACATTATCACTGTGCTTGATTGGCCAGCAAACACACCTGACCTATTTATCAAGGCATCATTATACCTAGGTATTATCAAGAGGAAGATGAGACACCAGACCCAACAATGCAGACGACCTGCAGGTTGCTATCAAAGCAAGCTGGGCGTCCATAACAGCTCAGCAGTGCCACAGGCTGATTCCTCCGTGCCACACCACATTGATGCAGTAATTCATGCAATAGGAACCCCAACCAAGTATTGAGTGCATTTACTATACATACTTTTCAGCAGCCAAACATTTATGAGTTAAAAATCAATATTTCAGTTGGTCTTATATAATATTCTAATTTTCTGAGATAATGAATTTTGGGTTTTCATTGGCTGTAAGTCATAATCATCAACATTTACAGAAATAAACACTTGAAATAGATCACTCTGCTTGTAATGACTCTATATAATATATGGGTTTCACTTTATGTATTAAATTACTGAAATAAATTTGCTTTTTGATGATATTCTAATTTATTGAGATGCACTTGTATATAGACACTACTACTTATACAATAACTCATTGACACATAGCCTTAAAGGGATTGTTCACTGCTAGGACAACTCCTTTTGTTTCAATATATTTCTCCCAGGTAAAATAAAAAAGCATATTGTCACGCGCTGTCTAGCTCTGAGTATCTGCGGCCTATTCTTGATGCCATTGTAACTTAAACTGTGGGAAATGCCCTCTAGTACTGCATTAGTTAATGCCAGTTCTATTGCCATGACCTGGTTGATGTGAGGTTAATGTGTGTGTCTCCTCCCCCCTAGCCTTTAATTGTCTCTCCTTCCACAAGGTGGTGCTGCTCATGGAGTTTCACTCTATACCTGGAAGCCGTGCTGTGCAGGCCTGTTTGTGCTGCTGCTGACTTTTCCTTTGAGGTTGCTGTACCTTGGTTCTGTGGATGGTCGTGAGGGGGAACAGCGTAGGGTTGGTGGAGGAGTTAGGGCTTAAGGTGGAGACCCGAACCTTCTCACCATCAGTGATACCATCGGGGTCAGGGCTATTCGGGGTTCCCAGTCTAGGGACAGACTAGTTTTTCCTGGTCACCCTGCCTGTAACGGCCATTCCCTCATCAGCATTCCACTACACCGTGACACATATACTTACCGCCCTTGCTGGCGCCATTCCAGAGTTGTCAGTAATTGTCTCAGAATTGCCTCAGTACAGAGCCAACTATCCGATCGTGCAAAGTGAACCAGGTACTTCCATTTTCTTCAGCGCAATTTGCCAGGCCTGCTTGGATTTTTCTGCATCCATGGGGATGAGATATTTGGCTGCCAAGTGGTGGTTTTGTACTTTTGGAGTGTGCTTTCTCTGTGGCCTGAAATGGAACCACACAAAAGAGAAACCGATCTCAAAAGCGATCAGAGATTGATGCCAATACAATTGTTTGACTTGATGTCAAAGGGTGAGATAACACCCATAATGTACTAATCTCTGGAGAATTAGTCTGTTACTTACTCGAAATCTGAGTAGATCCATCTTATTGAGTTAAAACCTATATGTGATGTGTGGTGTCTCTGCGGTCTGATCGCCACAGTGGTAGTTAAAGTCATTGGTCCTAATAAGACGTCTGAGGAGAATTCAAGTATCCTATGATGGACTTTGTATGCCTTCACACACTTCACACAATTCTGAACAGTGTGCTGGGCACAAAAAGGCCTGTTTTAGGCTATGACAGACACTAGTCAGAGGGAGGGCCTAGCTGTAATGAGAAGTAAGGAGGGGAGGCAAAGAGGAGCTAGAGTGAGTCTGCTAATAGCCTTCGGGCTGTACAGAGCACGAGCTGCAGAAGGCATATCAGGACTCCAAGCTGTTAGATCTTCAAGACTGGCAGCAAACTGAAGGCTGCTGTGCTGCAAGCACTGTAGCCACACTGTGGGACTATCCAGAGGCACAGCGACTGCCAAAGGGTTAGCTAACCAGTATGGGTCTTGGGTCTCAGCCTGCCCTGCCCAGGTCACCTGCCTGCCTGGTAGATAGCCACGAGGAAGGAAGAGGTACATGGGAAAACGGAAAGTACCTAGAACCTCATTCCAGGGAGAAGTCAACTGGTAGGCCGTGTACCCATTGATCCTAGCGGTCCCTAGTTCTTCTCAGACTGACCAGATATCCGGCCTGGTGAACCAGTACCCTTGATCTGCAATACAAAGAAAAAACTTAAAGAACAGAGACTGTCTCTTTGCTTCCTTCCTGCAACCTCTCGGCACCTCTCCTAACTACAAAAACTTTCTACCATCTACTACATTTCCACCATCTGCTACTACCCCCAGGGGTCTGCTCCTGCTGAGGGGAGTATTCCACCTTATTGCACTATCATCCATCTACTGGGAGTCTACCACATGCAGCGCTGGTCACTCCTGACCAGATCCCTCAGCTGGCGTCATGAACTATAAACTCTTAACCCCTGTAAATAACTCCCTTCACATGTCCAGTCAGGGCCATAACCTTTGAGGATCACCACCGTAATGTACAGACTGTTTTCCCCAGATAGTCGAGTACCCCGGCCCTTGTGACCGTGACAGATGTGTTAATGTTTCAGTGTATTTAGACTGTCCAATAATCGCCAAACAAACATTTGTAAGAATACTTGTTCCTGACTATTAGCCTGTGTAAATATATCCGCAAAGTGATCTTTCGTTTGATGCGCAGATCTTATATGCATATAATCATTGTCATTTGCAGCTCATCATCAAATGTAACCAGGGATGTGCTGCCGATAACGTGATATTGTATAGGGACAGACCAATCGTATTAACTATTGTTCTATTCCCATCAGTATTCGTCAGCCTGTGTTGATAGGTCACTAAATGAGCAGAAATGCACTTTTATGTAGCCAATCAATGCTTATTCAGGTGTATTGATAACCACAATCAGTCCATAGAAACAGTCTAGTAATGGTGCATTCCAGTAAGATAGGAAGTTTTTGCCAAAAAGCAAAGCCACATGTTAAACAAAATGTGTTGCATATGCTAAAAGACTCAATAAACTTTGTAAAATCTTATACAACTAAAATAGTGAAAGAGGAACAACTGGCTGTGTTGGAGGAACTAAAAGTGATGATCTTATAACCTGGCGACTCGTGTCAGACAGCCCTAGTTATGCAGTCGGGGTCAATTCATTTATTACTGGAAATGCAGAATAAGAGATATACACTAAATAAATAAAACGTTATTTGACACCAACAGATTTTACCTACCTGAAATTGTATGACATCCCATTCTAAATCCATTGGCATTAATATGGAGTTGGTGTCTCCCAGACAACTATAACATCTTCCGGGGATGGCTTTCTACAGGTCTATGGGAATTTTTACCCACTCATCCAGAAGGGCCTCTGTGAGATCAGACACTGATGTTGGATGAGTGGGCCGGGCTCAAAGACTCTGTTTTCATTTATAATTAAGGTGTTGAATGCAGGATTCTGTGTGGTCAATCATGTTCTTCCACACACCAAACTTACCCAACCATGTCTTGGAATAGAAAATGGTCATCTCCAAACTGTTATCACAACGTTGCAAGCTACAATTGTCCAAAATGTATTGGTATGTTGAAACATTAGGATTCACCTTTACTGGAACTTAGGGGTCTAAGCTGACACCTGATAAACAACCTTGTCATTATCCTCCTCCTTACAGTTGGTACAATCAATAGTAGCTAAGTAAAGTTCTCCTAGCATTCACCAAACCAAGACTCATCCATCAGATTGTCATATACGGAAACAGGATTCATCACTTCTCAGAGCACATTTCCACTGTTCCACTGTCTAGTGGTGGCTTCTTTACATCACTCCATCCACTCTCGACATTGTGCTTATGTGATGTAAGACGTGTATGCATCTGCTCAGCTATGGACACACATATATGTCACATGTCAGCTCCAGGTGTACAGTTATGTACTGATAATAATGTCAGAGAAGGTTTGGATTGCGTCAGCAGAGCGCTGGTGACTTTTGTAGTGTGTGCCTCAGTACTGGTTCACCCCATTCTGAGACTTGATGTGGTCAGTCACTTTTTTTGCTGTCTTGCTGCAGTTCATAACAGGTCACCATGAGCAGACAACAATCGAATTCAGTGAGCTCCTTAGTATAAGCTGTTCTTTTGTAGCTGTTTGTAAAGGCAGACTACATGGCAATTTATTGTTGGATTGTGATTTGAGAGCTGAGATTCTCAGCAAACCTTCTATGTAATTAATAAAAGTGTAGAAAATACAAACAGCAGCTCATGAGCGAATTACAGCAGTTGATGTCTTGAGAAAAGGATTAGGCAGTTTCTTAGAGCAAAATAACATGAATACCTAGATAAACAAAGAACCCAAATTTACCAAAAGTCCACATCTTATTGGCATCCTTTGCCATTTCCCGGCTGAACTTCATGGACATTTGTCATTTTTCTACCATTCTAGTTTTGTAGCAATAAAAAGCATCTTATCACAGAATAACTGTTATATGACATTATAATCATGTATACAATTCTTGGTTTACAGTCTAATAAAGAAAAGAAGGTAGAAGTCCACTTAAAAGTCAGAGGTAGGTATATTTATGATGAAATATTAATAATATATTTGTTGGTTTAAACTCTTAGGGACTAGGTCTGAATGGGCCCTAGTCATCTTTTAATTTTTTTTTCATTTGTGCTTCCCCTTCTTTTCAGCAGCCAGATTTTTTTTTTTCACTAATGGAGCTATATGAGGCTTTGCTTGCCTTTCTTTTATGTGGGATAAATTGTATTTTCCCGGATCTGCACATTCCTTAACCAAGAATCTGCAAAAATACTAGTACATGCTCTCAGCACCTCACGCCTTGACTACTACAACCTTCTGCTCTCTTCTAACATTTTCACACCACAGCAATCTATCCTAAATTCTGTTGCCTGAGTAATCTACATGTCAGGGGCGCACCTATCATGAGGCGACCTGAGTTGCTTGCCTCAGGCGGCGGCACCTGCTGGTGAAAGAAGGGACGGCATCTGCGGGAGGGCCATTCTATCAGATGCCAGAAGGGCCGGTGCCTGGATTTGGCCGCACTTCTCTCCCTTGACATCCTACTATATATCCTACATGCCTCTACTTACTGGGGGAACGTGCACTTAGCAAATTATTACACACGTGTGGTGGCTTTTACTGGGCCGAGCTCAGCAATAGAGAGGGTGTGTGTCCTGCAGGAGGAAAACACTGGCCAATGAACGTTCTCACGTCATACTGATAGAAGAGCTGATTGGCCAGTGCACCTGTCCTCCTGAACGGAACGGGAAGAAGTCAGCATATGAAGCTGCACATGTACAACCAACACAGAGGACAGTGTGAGGTATCTGTATAATGTGTGAGCAGTGTTTCTGTCTGTGTGAGCTGCGTGTCTGTGAGTGTGAGCTGCGTGTCTGTGTGTGTGAGCTGCGTGTCTGTGTGTGTGAGCTGCGTGTCTGTGTGTGTGAGCTGCGTGTCTGTGCGTGTGGGCTGCATGTCTGTGTGTGAGCTGGGTGTCTGTGTGTGAGCTGCGTGTCTGTGTGTGAGCTGCGTGTCTGTGTGTGAGCTGCGTGTCTGTGTGTGAGCTGCGTGTCTGTGTGTGTGAGCTGCGTGTCTGTGTGAGCTGCATGTCTGTGTGTGTGAGCTGCGTGTCTGTGCGTGTGGGCTGCATGTCTGTGTGTGAGCTGGGTGTCTGTGTATGAGCTGCGTGTGATCTTTGTGTCTGTGTGCGTGAGTTGTGTGGGGTTGAGCTGGGTGTCTGTATGTGAGCAAAGGAAATGTGTCTTCTTTAACGTTAGACCCTTTAGAGATACTTTCATGTTCAACTTGCTTAACTATTCATAATAACAGTAATTTTGACCATGGGTGCACAAACGTTTAAATGCCACTTTAATCCTAGACAGACTCAATGATGTTGAGATTAAGGCTCTGTAGAGGCTATATAATCACTTCCAGGACTCCTTGTTCTTTTTTTTATACAGAAGATAGTTCTTAATGACATTGGCTGCATATTTGGATGGCTGTCCTTCTGCAGAATGAGACTGGATGCATGATTACATGATGGATTAGGATCTGCATGTATTTCTCAGCATTGAGAACACCTTTAAGCCTGACAAAAATCTCAAGAAAGAAAAGAATCCTAGAGGTGATGATATGGCCCCCACAGAGCCCTAATCTCTACATCAGAGAACAGAAGATTTGTGGTTAATTATCTTATAAGTTCGGATCATCCTCTCTGGCAAGTTCCTTTAAAAACTGTATTCAAATATACTGAGCAGAATTAATACTGTTTTGAATGGAAAGGGTAGTCACAATAAAGATCTGATTTAGATCACTCTTTTCTTAATACACTTTACATTTTGTAAGTTACTAAAGAAAAGCTATTCACACTTTTCTTATTTTACAGGATTTTTTTTACACCAGCCTAAAATATTTGCACAGTGCTGTACATAAATTACAACAGGAGTCTCAATTAAAGGGGAAAACAGCCCCCACAGTGCGGAGGTGATATTAGTCTGATAGGACCCAGCAGCTATGCTGAACAGAAAATCATCGATATTGTGATTGGCAAACAGTAGAGAAACAATGGTGGTCTCAATGCTTCTGTATGCCACATATTACAGCTTAAGTTCTATATTGCTGGTGAAATAGAAGACAGCTAGCAAACAGACCTGATCCTGCTAGATTGCAGTAAATTTAGAATGACACCATGTTAAAACCCAGCACCAAGTGCCATAGATTTACCACATTTTGTTGCTAACTAGTTAAATATGTCATATAAAATTCGTACAAAAATATTGTTTCAGATGTAATGAATATTCTTGCAGTTATATTGAACACTGATCAACATTTAGAAATTTTAAAGGGGGTGTTCACTGCTTAAAAAGTGCTGGTTTATCCTTTGCATCAGTGAGGGTCCGACATTCAGAACCCCCATTAATGAACTGTTTGCATCCATCTGTTTGGAACCATCCATACTTAAGTAGTGAATAATCACTTTAAAGGTACCTTTACACGCTGCAACTAGTGGCGGCGATCGGAGGCAACCGAACATGCGCGTGAACGTTTTTGACGGTTGCCTCCGAACACCGAAGCCGCATGTACATGCCGCAATTGCGCCCTCAACCTAACGTGATGTATCGTCACGGAAGTTCCCACACCAACATTTGGAAACATCCGGTTGACTCCCGGCGCCGCTTCACACGCCGCAATCCCCAAAGGAATGTGGTCGTACATGTTCAGTGCTGCAAGAACATAGGCGTGACAGACTTGTGTATTCCGCGCCCCAAACACGCTGATTAGACAACGCAATAGCGTCATGAGTGGCCAGCCTGCGCAGGAAGGCTGGCTAATACATGACGCCATTGCAATTGTGTAGTGTGAATGGACAGCTCTTCCAATATGTCGCCCTGTGAAGGGACAGCCAATGGAAACACAGTAGCCCTCACCAATCATCGCTGATGGGGCGCGGTATCCAGCACGCTATGGCACGCTTCTGGGAAATCACTAGGCGACGCAGATTCCATCCCTATCGCCCGTTCACACGCCAAAACCAGGGCAATTTACCTTCAGGGTTGTCTCTGGTTTTTGAACAATGCTCTGAAATCGCAACCGGGAGCAACTTTAAAAATCACCATCGCGTTCCACAATTACAAGCCGCAATTTCATAGCAATCTCAGGGCAATGGTGACAGAAATCTGGATTGCCTCTCAGTTGCTACACCGTAGTTGCGGCATGTAAAGGTACCTTAAGATTAATTTTGATACAAATTTTCTTAAAATAGGTCTATCTTTTAAAGTCTACTTCATTTGGAGGCCCCAATGTTCTGCTTTCTTTACAATGATTATTCATTATGTATTGGCAGGTTCAGACATCCACAATGAATGTTGCTCTATTGAAGTTATGAAGTTAAGAAAATCTCTAATGGAATTGTATAGTGATCCTAAATTCCAAAAATTACAACCATTTCCAAGTTCTTCACATGTTTCTATTGATCTGAGCTCATTATTTGTCGATGTGTCTGTTGTATCTAAGAGCGTCACAAACAAGGCTTTAGGTGATAAGACATTACCAGATATTTTAACAGATCTAAATGACATCACCATGATAGAAGGAGAAGGCGGCAGTGGGAAAACGGCTCTTCTCAGAAAGATTGCCATTCTCTGGGCCTCGGGATCCTGTCCTATGCTCAGTAGATTTAGTCTTGTGCTTTATATTTCCCTTTCTTCTGTTGGGAAACAACAAAGTCTGAGTGACACCATCTGCCAACAACTGATCGGATCCTCAACATCTCTGACAGAAGAAAGTCTGAAAGAAATTATAAAGCAGTTTGAGAACCGGGTTCTGTTCCTCTTGGATGACTATGGTGTGATGAACTCCCCTCCAGAATTCATAGAGGAACTCATAAAACTGAACCAGTGGAACAGGTTGAGTTTGGCAGTTGCAGTGAACACTGATAAAGGCCGGAATCTTCGCCAATACGCAAGGACTATACTCAGCATCCAAGACTTTCCCAACAGTAGCTCCATTTTTATCTTTAAAAATCTTTTCTCACATAATTTATCAATTGTGGAAGGAATTACAATGAAGTTGATATCTACTGACACATTGCAACTGGTTTTAAAGTCTCCAATTTTTACTTTCTGCCTGTGTGTCTTATGGGTACAAGACCCAACTGAAAGAATATCAGTAGACACAATGGTATGGAAGTCATATCTGATGCATATCATGTTGAGGCATCCTACTGAGACGGATTCTGTAAATGCTGTCATCCTTTCATGTGAGGAATTTGCAATTAAACACCTTTTTAAGTCACGCTTTGAATTCACAAATGAGGACCTAAAGGAATCTGCTGTGAACATTAATGAAGCTCTTAGATATAAAATATTGAGCATGTTCACATCTCAGAGACTCCACCCCATTTTCAGATTTTTTCACCCTTCATTTCAAGAATTTTTGGCTGGAAGACGTATGAATGAACTTTTGCAGTCTGGAGATGCAAGAGACAATGAGAAAGGCTTGATGTTTCTCCAAAGCATTGATACTATCTCAAAAGTCACTGGACCTTTCTGCTATTTCTTAAAGTATACATGCATGCATTCTCCTGAAAGTACAACAGTTGTCATCTCCTACATGTTCAGTTTGCTGGAGAGCAGTGATGCATTTCATTGTCAGAGAGACAAGAAAAATGTTCACTTACAACAACACCCTGAACTCGAAATTATGGAAAGTTTTTTTAGTTTATTGAAAAACGTGGAAAATTTGAAAAGTCTTATGCCCAACATGGAATCTAATAATGAATCATTGAGTGATGCTATACTGACTAAGGCGATTGCATTAGCTGAAGAAAGTAACCATCTCTCCGAATGTGCACCCATCATATTGAGCTTTCTTAAAGGAAAAACCATCTCTCTGTTTTTGTCATGGCCAAATAAAGAACTGCTTCGATTTCTTCATAGATATCCAGAAGGATTATGGTTATTGGAGAGAATGGAAATAGTCGTTCCTCCGGCTAAAATAAGTTTCAACATGAACTTTTTGAATAACGAGAGCTTTAAATCTCTTTGGTCTGTGCCAACAGTTGATGTAGACTACTCCAATGCATTTCAGCTTACATCCAATCTGCAACAAAAGGCACATATGCCTGACTTGGATTATTTGGATATAAAGGTTGATGACCTTTCAACGCTGGGCTTCTGTCCAGACATTCACAGAATCTTGTTACTAACTGTCAAAGTGCATGGTTGCCCCGTGGAAAGTGACAATATCCTAGTTAATATTATGTTTTTCTGCAGTCTTTCCATTCAAGTTGGTCTGGACTTGAACAATTGCCCAGGATTTCTTGAAAGTATGTGGCCTTGCATAGATCAGTACAAAGGCTCCATTACGAGCCTCGGGATTGCATTTACAAATCTGACCATGGAGGACCAAGAATTGATTGTATTTCTGACCTCATTGCAAAGTCTGAAAATATTTTCAATGCCACCACCAGGTAAATATTGCAAATAAGAACAGCCTACAAATTAAATATATTAACCTTTATGTCTTCAGATTGGTCCTCTATAAGAGCTTGCGTCATACTGTACATGGGGCAAACAGTCTACCAGCCTGTAATATACAGAACTTTAAATTTGACTCAGAGGCACAGGGAATAGCTCTCAGTAGAAACTGTGCCTGGTATTGCAGCATAGTCTCATTGATGTGAATGAGACAACGCAGCGTTACCCAGCACGGCCTATACTAAGTAAACTGTGTGTACAGAGCAATGAAATACTGAGGACGTTGTAACACTTGCCCAACTATAACAGCCCTTTATATTTTATTGGAGGGGTGCCAAGAGTTTGCCCCCCGTCTATCTTGTATTGATATCCTGTCCTTAGTATAACCATCAATATTTGGATCCCGCCATTCAACACCATTCTAATGTAAGCAGGCTCGGACTGGCCCACAAGGGAACAGGTGAATCCTCCAGTAGACTCCTCTACAGGAGTGGTCCTTCACCTCTCCATGAGCAGCATTTGGCACAATACACTATGATTCACAGTACGATTCACTATGTACAGACAAGGACAACATCTCATCATTCATTTAAAAAAATACACAGTTTATTGTTATATAGAAGTATTGGTAAATTTGTGAATAATATTAATAGTTATTCACTTATATAGTGCCATTAATTCCACAAAGCAGTTAATCTAATAGTTGCATGTTGATTAACAGTGGTCCCACACAGTCAATGATACTGATGGGCCCATGGCACCTCAATCTAACACTAACTGTAAGTAGAATCTGTCAGTAATTATAGACAGGACTAAAATCTGTATAATACAGAAGGAATTCCTGACATAGATTCTCAATGTAGTAAGAACAAATCCCAATTATTGCAAAAAATTATAATTCACAGGTCATTGTACACCCAAATCTTATTTGGTAGGAAACTGATCATAATTCTGAACTTGCATTGCTTGTTTCTTCTATTCTTTCATGTTATATTATGGCTCCGGTATAGCAAATCATAAGATCATTGTTGGGGTGGAGGACTACATTGCCCTGATGTCTGCCATAGGGGTAATGTCAACCTGTTTGCTACAAGATAAGCAGTTCCAGATGTGCCTCGATGCCACTTTCACCATTATATTGCATTATAATTTTTTTTTTTTTTTACAGAATTTGTACTCTCCAACATACATTCTTTCAAAGAATTAAAAGAACTGGTGATAATCTGTCCCATAGACGACAATAAATGGAGAATCATTAATGTTTTATCAGATGAATTTAAAAGCCTAAACGATATTGAAAAAATTGTCTTTGAGAATATTTGTATTGAAGGACAGGCCGAAAGATTAGGTAAATTGATATATTTCTAATATTTATGCTATGGCATGCTATAATCTACCATTGTATAAAATCTATTAACAAATACAAGCAACTAAAAACAAAGGAAGTAACAATGTAAAATTTAAATAATCTAAACTCTCCCTCCAAGCCGGTGGTGGTCATCCAGGCAGATTATGACATCCTCAAATGCAGGTCTAAATTTATCTGATTTATGTGGAATAAATCTGACTGTACAAATGCAACTTTCCTCCAGGGAACCTGTCAGGTCCTGTATGTCCTCCAACCCAGCAGCAGTCACATGTGTGTAACACAATTCCCTGCCTAACAGCCCTTAATAATGCTAATTACTAAAATCAATGTTTATAAAAAGCATTTATTAATAATGTTGCTATTGCTAATGAGTGGTATCCAGCCACTTGTTCCTGGCACCTGTGTTCACCCGGATCCGGTGAGGCACCACTAATCCCCTTCCCTGCTCCCAGTATGATGTTGGATACACTTTATTTGCAAGATAATCTATATTATTAATATTATTAATAATAATCCTTGTTTGTATTTTACACCACAGCCAATTTTATAGAGAATTTCAGTAATCTGATCTCCTTTACAATGAAATGTAAATACTGCCCCGGATTTGAGAATATCATCAGTTCATTATGCCGGAATGGAAAGATGAAAGAACTCCGTTTTCCAGAACTAGGACTTTATGACAAGGAAATTATCCATCTGGGTATGATATCCCTACTTTTTTATTTGACTGTAGTCAGAGGGAAACAAGTTCCAGGTTCTTGGAGACACAAAAAAAAAAAGCATCGGTGTGGTATCTATCTAATGTTGCTATGCTCTATTTTTTGGCCCTGAGTTTGCACAGCAGTTCAGAAGTCTCATATACTTTTCTGGCTTCAGGATATAAGTACAGATTTGATGCAGAATTTTCTGCACCAAATACGCAACATGGGCACAAGTCCTAGGAGAAGCAGATTGTAATTATGATTTTTCTGGTTCATTACTTGAGGTATCTCTCCTTTCGACACAATACTATATCACATAGACTTTGTTGGGTAGGGCTACATTCATGAGCTCAGTTCACTCACATGCGTTCTATCTGTGTTTTTCACAAATAGAACAAGGGTCATCCCACCGCACCATGAAAGAAGTCCATCACAGAATAAGACTAGTCTGTAATCCAGTAAACATAGTTCAAAAACAATGTGTAGCGTTCAGGCTCCATAAAAATTTCCAATCTTTATTAAATACTTTAAAAAGTCGTAGGACAAAAATTAGAAGAGCGTAAAACATAAACCAATGCTCAACTCGTGGGTTTTTTTATGCAATGATTAAGGATTACATGGTCCGAAACATGTCTGCTCTTGTCTATTAGAATTCTATGGAATTAATGTTCTAATTTTTGTCCTATGACTTTAAATTATTTAATAAAGATTGGAGATTTTTTATGGATCCTGGACGCTGGGTATCGTTTTTCAATTTTATAACTATTATAGTGTAAGAGCCTGTTCCCTTATCTGGTTTTTCTGTTTTCTTTGCAGACCAGGTGTTTACTAAAAAGAAACAACAACCCCCCCCCAAGCAAAACATGGAGACATTTTAGTGTCAAATCATAATCACCCATACAAGTGTATGGGTCAATGGAAGTATCAGCACTGATGCTATCCTAGTTGCCTCCTAGCACTCTCCTATTTCCGCTGACTATTAGGCCAGGTTCACGTGTTCGTTCATATACAAAAAATGTCTGATTTCCAGCCAGAAAAAATTGACTATTTTCATCAATATAGTTATCAATACGTAAGCAGTATGCAATCTGTATGGCAGCAGTTATTAAGAGTTACAAGACCAAGTACAGTTTCCTCTGGTAAGAATTTGAAATTGTCCATACAAAATATGGATACAATATAGATGTTCTGCATTGGATACACTATTTTTTATCCATCTACTGATTTGAATAGATGAGTCACATACCACATATGTAAAATACTCGTGAATGCTGCAATTTGTTTCACAGGCACATCCCCTCCATGTAAAAAAAAAATGGTAATCAGAACTGCCCAATTGAATAACTTTGGTCCTTGTGATGTCAGTTTTTTCACAGATGACATCTGGAGTGAATATACAGTCGTGTGAATGTCCCCACATGATTATAAAACACATTGAAATCACAAAGAAAAATAAATACTACTACTGCATTAATACCACAGAAAGCCTGTGTAGTCAACCAGTTAAGCAAGGAGTGCACAACTATGGAAAATGTCTATGTTTAAATAAAAAATTAAAGTAATTACCTTATTGTGTGATGCCTATGACAAAGGGAAGACGCAAAGAAGAGTTGATAGGAAGTCACAATATTAGGCGGTTTGCCATATTCTGGGTGTGCAAAATGAATCTCAATGAGTTGCTATGTCGCAATAATTAGAACAGTCAAATGAAGGTATGACTGTACTGAGTGTTATTAGTAATTACCTTGTTAAGTGGTGAAAAGGTACAAGCAGGAGGTAAAAGGATGGCACATGACTCATGGTAAGGCCGGAATTCCACTAGGGTATGGTATGTGATGCGTGAGCACCGGATGTGATATGCTAATGATGCTCGGCTTAGGCTCTGCTGCGAACAAGAGATGAGTGTCATGCAACTGTGATCCCATCCTGCCGATCAGGTCACAGGTGCTGAAAGGAAGAAGAGATTAATCTATCTCCTTCATTGTCAGTCTTGGCGTACATTGCATTGCACTCCGATGTCATCCAAGTGCAGTGCGATTTTCACTCGCATCCATAAACTTGTGTGTGTGCGTGTGATCCAAGACAGCCTGCTTAATGCAGTACGCTGCAATTTATTTCTCATGCCGACCAGGCATAAGAAAGAGGTCACAGATAGACAATTGTCTGATTGTTTAATATTAGTTCAGGTGTAATCCGTCATTTTATCGAATTGCACGCGTCCATTATAAACGGAAGTGAAACCAAGGTATAACTCACAGCTTTTCTACAAGATCTCCAAAACAGCCTGAAGGGGGCTTCATCAGAGAAAATAACTCTACCCAAGTCCTGCAGCCAATCGCTGTACTTCCTACAGAATGGCAGACTATAGGAAGAACAGGGATTGGAGTGTAGAGGAATGAAAGTAGAAAAAAAAAATAACAATATAGTAATTATGATAAACTCTGCTCACTGATAAGACAAGAATGTGTTGTCATCAGTCAGGATCTGGGGCAGGTGTTGCTATCCAACATGTCAGGGCAAAGTGCAAAAGTTTTGAAAATAAAAAGGGTCATTAAAGGTAAATATTGAGGATTTTTAAAAAAAAACTTCATGTATTTGCCAATAAAAAATTAAAAAAACCTTTGAAATGCTGATAATTTCCTATGCTATTTTCAAACCATTGTGTTACTAATTGACAACAACATGATTCCTATTTCAATCATTATATTTGACGTCATTCTGTTTTTTCTTTATATCAAGCTGCTGCGCTCCCCTCATTCAGAAATCTCAAGATTTTGGAAGTAGAATTTCAATATTCTGCACAGGCTGAATCAACAAAAACATTTGGTAAGTGGTATTATATTACATACAGCATATAATATTAGAGGATAACATTGTATATGATTAAGGAGATGAATGAAATCATTATTTCATATTCGCATTTTTCTACACTGAAAATCTTCACCAATTCACAGAACATCACATGTGGACAGTGTTATAAAAGTCCAAAATGTATGCAAAAATTCTGTGCATAATTCTGAAAATACTGCTGATTTTCCAATTTTCAGCATGTCCAACCATAGATTAAAGACTTTCACCCCTGTTTTTACCCTTTGCAAGGCATTTTTTTGGTGGGTCAAGCATGTGTGGTTGGTAAGGCACAGATACATATAAGGATGAGCTCCACCCTGACATTGTGGATGCCGCCACACAGTAAACTGGAAATGAATCTTGATTTCTATACTTGTAGCCAAGACCATAACTATCACTTGGAATAACTCTGTATTGTCTCTGATGGTAGACAGGATTAACCCATCCTGCTAATGATGACTTACTATAAATCGTACAGTATGGGATTAAATCATTGTTAAACTGTCCTACCACTGGAGAACTAGTAAATGAATCATATTCCTGTTATTGTAAATTTGTGACCTGCTCCATTTGTAACATTACAACTTTATAACATTGAATGTGATGGCTAATTACGGCCCCACTTGTGTCTTGTATCTTCTCAATCGCCTTGTCTGTCCTATGTAACTTGCCTATGTAATCATGGCATTATCTTGTGTTCTTTGTGCAAAGCATCGTGTAATATACGTCTGTACTTTTGCATAAGAACCTTTGGTTCCTTTCATGTCTTGAGTACTCATGACACTTATTTTTTGCTTTTTTGGTATATAAGGATGAGCTGTTATATCTGGAGAAGGATCACGATGCTCCAGGGAATGAGGTTTCTCCTTTATTTCGCTGATTAGTGGGGTTTTGGGTTTGACTTTCCATAGATTACACATTAGTTGCTGACCAAGGGCAGGGAATCAATGTTTTCCTCCCAGAAACCTCTTTTGAGTTTACCATTGCCAACCCTTTTTAATCCCCCATTATTTCTCTTATTATGAATTTGATCTATTAATACACCATATACATACAAATAATGGTCTGTATTTAAAACAATATTTTCATTTGCCTTTTTATTTCTTTTGCGTTCATTTTCATGTAGCTGAAGGTTTGACACATCTGGAGCAGCTTGAAGAATTCACATTCCCAGGAGGACGTGCGGTCAGAGAAACCATGCCGTGTTTCATGCAGGCTCTGCAGCGTATGCCCAACCTGGTGAATCTCACCATCCAGTGCCAGTTACTGACTGACAGCAGCCTGCTGGACCTAGGTAAGAAAATTGAGATCCTAAAGGAAGATTTTTCCTAGGCATTATACTTAATCCTTAAATTGCACAAATTACTAAGCAGTTGTGTCAGGTGCAACATAATATTACCACTGTAAGTATTAATGTTAAATTAAGGACAAATATAGATGGTCAAGCACCATAGAGCATCAAATTAGATATGAATAAACTGCAAATAAAGACCATAAAATTATTACAAATAATTTTTATTCATATTTTAAAATTAGAAGTGATATTTTCAAAAATAGTCAATAGAGGTGGCACCACATTACCAGAATTATAATTACAACACCTATGTAAACATCATTACAAAGTATAATTTAGGTAAATAGACTTCCTAATGTAATACACAATAGAGGTTAAGACTAGGAAGGTATAGAAGAATTGTTATTACAGGTATAAAGATCGTGGTGCCACACTCCCCGACAGGCATTTCAGGGCTGTACCTTCTTTTATCTTAAAATTACTACAATGACAATTAGAGATGCAGTCACATAGAGTCATAGTCGAAAGTGTTGGCAGCTTTGTAATTGTTCAAGAAAATGACGTATTTCTTACAGAAAATGATTGCAATTACTGTGTTTTTTGCTTTATAAGATGCACCAGATTACAAGACGCACCCCCAAATTTAGAGCAAGACATTAGGAAAAAAAAGTATTTAAAATAAGGGGTCCGTCCTATAACTTGGTGCATCACATGTGGAGAGTAACTTACCAGAGGATGGGGGGATCTGGTGCTGGTGGAGCGACAGGGTCACAGCAAGCAGAATCGTGATGGTGGGGGTCATCATCGGTGACAATGCTGCGAGCAGGAGGCAGAGTGGATGTCAGAAATGGGAAGTGCTTCCTCTACTTCTGAGCCTGGAGCTGGAGGTGTCACGATGTGGAGCAGTGTGCGGCAATGATTGGTGGGCATTGATACTTCTGGGTACCAGCAAATAGCTACGAAGGTAGCACAGGAGCAGATCATGGACAGCCAAAATCTCCATCTGTGCATGCGCCGCCTCCTCAGCCATTTTCTTGAAGTCCATCTGTTAGACGCAGGGAAGGCACAGATTAAGCTCTCAGCTCTCTGAGATCTTTAGCTATGCCTGCTCTGTCAGCGCAGCCATTTGCCGGTTCCCGGAAGTATCAATGCCCCCGAACACTGCCGCACACCGCTGAACACCATGACACACACAGCTCCAGGCCCACAAACATAGCCCCACTGCCAACATCCTCCTGTACCTCTGCTGAACAACCACCGCAACCCCTGGGTAAGCAAGGTTCGGATTATAAAATGCACCCCCATTTTCCCCCCAATTTGTGGGGAGGAAAAAGTGCATTTTATAATCCGAAAAATATGGTACACATAACAGGAAAAAAATGGCAAATTGGACTTTCTTTCAAAGACCCAAAAATGCGCCGGAAAAAATTGTTGGCATCTTTCCAAAATTGTGGGTAAATAACTTTGTTTCTAGCATTTGAAGCTCATTCAAACTTATATATAGGAAGTAACAGGAGTGGCCAACAGGAAAATTACTGGCCAATATGAAAATTACACCTAAATCCAGATTCATTCATTGTGTGTCTGGGTGTGCCACACTAAGCACGGAGGACAGAAAGAGGAGAAGAGAAACCGCCTGAGGATGTCATGAAAACTTCATCAGGACGTGCGTTTTTTTTCGCGGCCGCACCTGCTGCAAGTGCCAAAACCGCACCTGCCGCACCTGCCGCAAGCCCGCATATACATTGTATGGGGCTTGCCGCAACTGTGCCGCAAGTGCAGCCGTTATGCGGTAATCGCGGCAGGTGCGCTTTTTTCACCGCATCTGCTGCGATTTAAAAAAACGCTGATGTGAAAGTACCCTTAAACGTACAGTCATCTATTTGCTTGTGCTATATACTGGAGTAGCACAGAATTGCTGTATATAGCAAAAATCATGGTGGTCTTTGAAGCTTAACCACAGGCAGGGCTTTGAGAGAGCTTTGTGATAACAGACATGGAAGTTTTCAACCGAACCTCGGCTATCATAGCAATCCATCAGCTTCCTGCTATCACCTCGCAGGCAGACGATGGATGTAAATAAAAGGACACACCACCAAGCCAGTGCACTGGTAGTGCCTGTGATAGATTGACAGTGGCATTTATCAGGTGAACAGTTGTGGGTGGCACTCTGTTTCACCCGCTGTTTTTAGATGCACATTGTGCACATATATTGCTAACACTCTTGCACCTCTCCAATCTATCCTTAACTCTGCTGCCCGACTAATCCACTTCTCTCCTCACTATTCCCCCTCTGCAAATCCCTCCACTGGCTCCCAATTCTCCAGCGTATCCAATTCAAACTACTAACACTGACTTACAAAGCCGTCCACAATCTGTCCCCCTCATATATCTCTGAACTAATCTCCCAATATCATGCAACTCGTAATCTTCAATCCTTCTAAAACCTCCTCCGTTTCTCCACACTTGTATGTTCCTCATCTAACCACCTGCAAGACTTCACCCAATCATCCCTCATCCTCTGGAATTCTGCACCTCAAACATCTGAATGCCCCCTACACTCGAAACCTTCAAACGGAACATGAAAACCCATCTCTTCAGAACAGCCTACAGCCTACAATGACCATGGTGCCACCTCACCATCACTGGACCTGGCGCTCCTCCACCTCTGGAACCGGTGCTCCACCACCATTGAACCCGGCGCTCCACCGCTACCCGAGCAGACCCAACCTACAGTTCCCTTCCCATTGTCCTTTAGAATGTAAGCCCGCAAGGGCAGGGTCCTCTCTCCCCTCTGTCACTGTTAGTTTGTTCATTGTATTTTTAACTTGTTTGTATGTAACCCCTTCTCATGTACAGCACCATGGAATCAATGGTGCTCTATAAATAATAATAATAATAATAATATGTCACATACCCGCTCCCCCAACCTGCGCTATACATGTACAGTGTATATTGGGAAGTGGGTTAATACTAATTTCTTTGTTCTTCCCACTCTTTTGGTAAAGGCACTTCTCTCTGTTACTATCGGTAATCGCATGTAACCACTCATAATTTTCTGGACCACTACTCTCTAGAGGTGATTTCTCTAGCAGGCCCAATTTTCTTAGAAGTCTAAAGCAGGTGTCACGGCATTGGCCGTTGTCAACCATCACCCCATCTAATCATATGGTCCATGATTCTCTGATCCAGGCCCAATTGTAACCTCCAATCCTCTTTCTATGCTATATACCATGTATAGATCAGCTGCTTTATGCTTCACATACTCCTGCAAACCATGAGGCACAGTAGAAGCTTGTTTATGTACTTGCTGCAGACTTTAAACGGAATATGTCACCTGTTGTTTTGCATATACATATGTCCATCCCCTGCATTTTAAGATTATGTGAATGGGGGTTCTTGCTGATCTCAGAAAAAGTGTTTTATACTTCTCCCACACTGCATGTAAACTGCGCAGTCCAGTCCAATGGATGTCTCCAGATTGCGATCATCCCTGGTCTCTTCAAACGCCACCTCTTCTAATTACAAGTAAGTGGTTGAGGTCTCTATGTATTCCACGCAATACAGTACTCGAAGTCTCATGCCTGTGCAGTGGAATCATTGGTGTTTAATAGGGCACAGTGAGGCGCACCTGCGCAGATCTCAAATTCAACTGTAATGGAGCTTATCGTTCCCTGCTATCCATCCCCATGTGGCATCCGCAGTCGATGGAATGACCACAAAACCCCAGTCTCGGGAATACCGGTTGCCTTTACTTCAGCAGAAACGAGGCAATCCAACATGTAGTTCAGTATATGGCTAGGGTCACATTAGGAAGGCAAATTGCGGTTACCGCATAATCGCAAGTGCCTTCAGATGCATTTTTTTAAAAAATGTGTCTTTATCTCCGCATGCGGTAACTGGATTGCTCAGGATGTGTAATCCGGAGCCATCCGGTTACCGTATGCTTTGTTCATCCCTGCTGCCGCAGGGATGAACAAAGGGTTACATGTTAACAATAGATGTGGGCAACATGTCTCTGCTGTGTCTGCCGCTATCCATGGTCCTGAAAGCTTTAACATTAGGTCTATGGTGGTGCGCTGCCCATAGACCTAATGTTAAAGCTTTCAGGGCCCTGGATAGCGGCTCATTGAGTACGTAGATTACGTACTGTATCTCCTCCACAGTGAGGAGCCGCCGGGTTCATTCATAAAATTGCAAATGCCGACAATAGCCGGCAAGACTTTAATTCCACATGATAACCCCTCACTTGCCCACCTGTGTGGACAGCATGTCTCTGGGGAGGGTGGACACCCCTTAGAGACATGTTGCCCACATCTATTATCAACATTTAACCCTTTGTTCAACAAAGCATACGGCTGCCGCAGGCATTCACAAGTGCCTTGCGGCAACCGCATGGGCTCCCCTAGGAACCCATTATAGCAATCCTGCTGCGGATTGCAAACCGATCCAAAAACTGCAGCCTGCATGATTTTTCATGCAGGCTGCAAATCCGGATGCGGTAACCGGATTGCATGTAGTGCAATCCGGTTTACATAATGGGCTCCTATGGGCTGCGGTTCCTGATCCAGTTTTGAGCTTTTTAACAGCTCAAAACCGGATCAGGATCTGATTTTTAAAACGCTAATGTGAACTCAGCCTATGTCACACAGTCTCACGTGGGTAGGCCATGATCAATACAGTATGATGTTGAATACTGACATGGAATTGAGTTTCTGGAGCTTTAACCCCTTAATTACTAATGACGGCTATACCTGTAATGGCTTTGAACTGTCACTGCATGTGACCCACCCCAGGGCCTGTGAGGTACTCGGATACCGGGCGTTGCTTAGAGGGACTGTCACTGGTGGCCGGTGCCCAGGCCTGGAGCCCTGGTGGTCGCTGAAAAATGTGTAAAATAAAAGAAATAAAATAAAGTTTGTGACGCCTCCTACGGTACCTGAAAGATACCAGCGCTGCTTTCAGTCCTCTGGGGATGATGGTAGGCAGCTGGATGGTGATGCTCCTCGCAGGTGGAGTAGGATCCCCGGGGCAGTGATGGAAGAATGGATTCTTCACTGGAAGGTGGCTCTGCAGGTGGAGGCTTGATGCAGACTCTGCTGTTGAGGCTGGAATGCAGTTTACTCGTCGTGATAGAAATGAGACACCAGACATAGCTCAAACTCTGCACGGGTTTACTGGTAACTTTCAGGCAGATTACAGGTATACAGTCACGGGTAGCTGGTCTGGGTAGTCACCGGAGGATGAAATGTCTCTCTGAGGTCCTCAGTGGTGTTCCTCCCGGGTTCTCCCTCTGTCCTCATACTGCGCAGTTTCACCTGTCCTTCCTAGTGCTTCCCCTTGCACAGAGCCCTTTGCCGCTCCCCATGGGTTGTACTAGAGGTAGTCTTTAACTAAGTGGCTCATGATCCTATACGGGACCTTTGGGGATGTATGCCAGGGCATGTCTCCCTTAAGTAGCTCGTGTTCTGCCGGATTGACGGCTCAGGGCTGAGCCCCTGCATCACTCTCAAAGCCGGTCCTCCGTTTCTGGACTGGGTCCTTCTGACCGGGTATTGTGCCCGGACCAGATTAGGGTGTTAGCTGACACCCGAGGATCCCCCTTCTGTCTGGGTCACCATCCTTTCTGGTGTCCTCCTCTGTACCGCTCGCAGGGTCCCCTCTTCTCCAACTCTTCTGATGATCTGACTCACTTCTCTTAGTGCTCTTCACTACCCACGTAAACTCCACCCACCGGGATTGGTTCCCTAGCAACAGGGTAACCAATTGATCCCCTGGCTCTAGGTGTGTGAATGCGTGTGATTAGGGCCCCAGATTAACATCCCAATCCCTGGTCACATGGAAACTACACACGCTGGTCTGGGTGCAGTACCCCTCCGTGGCGCACTGACCAGTGGGGCGCCACACATGTAAACACTCTATTTAGTCAAAGAAATGCAGAAAATATCATCCTAAATTTACTACTAACATGGAGTCAAATAGTCATGAAATATCAGTCTTGGAATCGCTAGGATATGTTGAAGCTTTCCAGAGTTATAACCTCATAAAGTGACACTGGTCAGAATTGCAAAAATGAGGCTTGGTCCTTAAGGGCTTAAGAGCATGGATTCTGTAGCTGTAGTGTTTGTAAATTGTTATAGCAAGGTGCAGAGTCTTTGTGTGGCTTAAAGCAGAGAATTGCATATAGCAAGAGAAATCTGGACTGTGAGGATTCAGGGAAGAAAGCTTTGAGCATATTGTCTGTGGAAGACAGAGAAGGATTCTAAGCCTTTGGGCCTGTCAGGAGATCTTATGGTATAGGGCAGTGATGGCGAACTCCAGGCCTCGAGTGCCGCGCACAGTCCAGGTTTTCAGGATTTCCATTGTATTTGACAGTTGCCAAATTACCAACTGTCAAACTCTAAGGAAATCCTGAAAACCTGCACTGTGTGCGGCACTCGAGGCCTGGAGTTCGCCATCACTGGTATAGGGAATCTCCACATGTGCTCTGCTCCCTGTGGAGTCTTGTCCAGCTCCAGGGAAGATCCAGCTTTTTCTATCTAGCCAGACAGAGATCGGAAGTAGCTCCACCTATTGAACCCTGTGTCTGTGTCACCGGCCAATAGCACAAAACTCACTTTACATGTCAGATTCTTACAATGCAAAGTACTATAAACTATACATTTTCACAAGCAGATAGTGCTGGAACACAACAAATGAGAAATACCTGAGAAAGGCATGAATGCATAAAAAGTACTTTGAGTAGAAATGGATTTAACTGAACTGCACTCACTAATAATTGTAGAGAGGTAGCTAGGGAGTGAGCTGTAGTGTACAGGGCTACTCACGGACCAGGGGTAATTAAAGGTACAGACAAAATCTGGACTGGGTCACTACACAACCGTGCAGGCGTGAGACTTCAGGCACTTGGTGGACGACGTAGAGTTGTCATCCATTTACATGCAGTTAGAAGCAGGGCGGCGCTGATCGCAATCTGGAGGCACCCATCAGTCCACACCATGCAATTTACATGCAGCACAGGGCAAGTATAAAACACTTTTTTGAGGTGTGTCAGGGCACATCTGAGGATATAAAGGGGTTGCAGTAACGACACTCACATGATCTTAAAGGGAACCTACCAGAAGGTTTCAGGGCTATAAAGTGAATTATACCTTTGCTTAAATTATTACATGTATGATTGCAGAGAAAACTGTTATCAAACACCCGTAAAACATTGCAGCAAATTAGCAGAAGTGCAGCACAGTGTCACTATGTTGGGTTGGGTTTATTTCTATTACTCCCCTGTGAGCTCTAAGCCAAACCCTCCTCCTTCCCTCTCTCCCTTCCTCTCTCACTCCCTCCCTGTCACTATATAATAGGCGCATTACGTCTGATATCCTGCATGGTGATGTGGAAACAAAATGAGATACAGGAAGCGCGTCACTGTGAAAAACCTGGTGGTCTAGTGGGACAATATGTGAGCTGTGCGGTTTAGCTGCTCACCTTAAGAGGTTGCGCGTCCTGCACAACCTCGGTGTAAAGCC
Organism: Allobates femoralis; assembly: GCA_033576535.1. Lineage (NCBI taxonomy): Eukaryota > Metazoa > Chordata > Amphibia > Anura > Aromobatidae > Allobates > Allobates femoralis. Next base: position 770,294,707 of record JARQOC010000003.1, read on the forward strand.
TGTGACACCGGGATTATGACCGCCATGCCTCCTGTTCTGCTTCAGCACCTCCGAGTGCAGTGGTTCCGTCTCTGGCCACATGGTGCTGCGCCTGGTCACATGGGTGGACTGATGTCACCGCAGGTCTTTTAACTGTTCAGTGCATGGAGCACCCTGCCGCTCCGAACCACAATCCCTGGTGGGATGTATACATGGGAAATCAAGATATTTGTGGTCAATATTCGGGTGTTGAGGGCTACAGAGGCACAGGGATAATCATTAAAGGTGTACAAACCTCTTTATTGACAACAATAACCACAACGCTTTTCTGCAGTGGTCCGCTGCTTTCATCAGGTGGGTTTACCAACCCACCCTGAATATTGACCACAACTATCTTAATTTCCCATCGTGCATGGCGATAGCACAATTTCAGGGTTCCTGTGTGCCCGAGCTCCTGACTCCCTGCCTCCCTCCCACCCTCACTCTGTCTCCAGCATCTCACAGCAGCTCCTGTCTGTGATCAGCCGGTCACAGGAGTGCAGGAAAAGACGCCGCGCCCTCCAGTGTCTGTGTTTCCCCAGCTGTCTCCTCTCACAGACCATTGTCACAAGCAGGAGAGGAGGCCGAGACAGATCTGTGATGACAATAGTAGGAATCTGTCTACCCTCCTACTTGTGACTGCGGTCTGTGACGGAGGAGAGGAGACCGAGGATGCGCAGAGAATGGAGTGGGTGGGGTCTTCTCCTGCACTGCTGTGACCGGTCAATCACAGACAGGAGAAGAAGCAGTGAGAAGTTGGAGACGGAGATGAAGGCAGGAGGGATGGAGTTATGAGCTGAGGGACATAGGACGCTTGATATTGCACTATTACCATGCACGATCTCAGACATAATGAGCTTGGTATATAGTAACAGGGAGGGAGGGAGAGAGGGTGGAGGGGTTTGGCTTAGAGCCCACAGGGGAGTAATAAAAATAGCCTAAACCCCACATAGTGATGCTGTGCTGCACACATGCTAATTTACTGCACTGTTTTCCCATGGTTTGACAACAGTTTTCTCTGCAATCATACATGGCCTCATTGAAGTAAAGGTATGATTGCAATCAGTATCCCAGTGCCTGTAAGGCACTGGCTTCACTTTATAGCCCTAAATCCTGCTGGGTGTTTCCCTTTAAAGATTATGGGTATGATTTATACGCGGAAAAGTAGTGACAGGTTCCCTTTTTAAAAAATTGAGACCAAGTGACCACAGGTCTCTCAAAAGTAATCAGCACAGGAACCAACATTTCATCAGAGGTGCATAAATTTTCCCACCCCTCTAGACTGTGAGCCCTCGTGGACAGGATCATCTGCCCTATTGTACCCATATGACTGATTTGTCGTCGTTTTACTACTTGTCTTTGTCTACCCTCTCACTTGTAAAGCGCCATGTAACCTAATGGCGCTATATAAATACTTAATAATAATAATAATAATAATAATAATAAATTAAACACATCACACATGTAATCTGACTCAACGAGAACAGAGGCCTTTGCAACACCACGCTGTGTCACCAGCACGTGACCATTGACCCCAACAAGCGTGTGTACCCAACACTCATAATAAAGATGAAAGCTTATTTAATACTGCAGTGTTGTTAGCCAAGCTTGCTATGTTTATAAGGCCGTATTATGCATTTCACACAAGCTGCCTGCTTTCTTAGAGCCTGGATCCATATAACATTTTTACATCTTGAAAGGAAATAAAACCTAACATGGTAAATATGAATAATTATAAGCAGTTTCTTCATTTGCTTTAAACTCTTTAAAGGTACCTTTACACGCTGCCACTGTGCCTAGCAACCGGTATCAACCGTACGTACACGCGCACGTTTTTGACGGTTGATACCGATCGCCGATGCCGCTTGTACACGCCGCCATTGCGTTGTCAACTGAAGGTATTGTGGTTCCTCGGACGTTCCGACAGATCCTGCGGATAACTTCCTGTTGAATCCTGTCGCCCCTTCACACGCCGCAGTCAGTAGGGGAATGTGGGCGTACATGTTCTGCGGCGCCAAAACATAGGCGTGCCGGAGTTGTGTATTCCGTGACGCTAACACGGTGATTGGACAACGCAATAGCGTCATGATTGGCAAGCCTGCGGAGGAAGGCTGGCTAATACATGACACCATTGCAATTGTGTAGTGTGAATGGACAGCTCTTTAAATATGGCGCCAATCGTAACACAGTAGCCCCCTCCAATGATCGCTGATGGGGCGCTGTATCCATGAGGCTGTGTCACGCCCCTGGAAATTCACTAGGCGACGGTGATTCCATCCCTGTGCCCCGTTTAGACGCCACTACCATGGCAATTGTGCCTTTGTGTTGCCTTCGATTTTTGAACACGGCTCGGAAACAGGTATCCGATTCAACTGCAGGAAACCCGATCACTTTCCCAATTTACACGCCGCCATTTCGTAGCAATTTCAAGGCAACAGGCACAAAAATCCCCATTGCCAGGCAGTTGCTACCACGCAGTGGCGGCGTGTAAAGGTACCTTTATATGTCTTATATTAGGGAATCAGATAATCTGACTCCCGTTATAGGGGTGTTCAGGTCCATCTCTTTAAATCACCACACTTACACAATAATACAAATTGTTGTGGTTTCTAGTGAATGATAAATAATGATTTTGATATTCATTAGGTTTTACTAATATACGCCAATTTCTTTTCCAGCCAAAATAACAGCTGATAGCCATCTGAGAAGCCTGCAGAAGTTAGACCTCAGTAATAATCCGCACATCACCCAGTCCGGATGGAGAGAATTCTTCCTTCTACTGGATAACCTGCCAAAATTAACTGATCTTAATATTTCCAGATCATTCTCCAGCCAGCAGATAGCAGATCCTGTTACCTTTATTGCTTTTACTCAGTGTGTGTCTCGACTTCACAGCCTTAATGTATTGTCCATGTTTGGCTGGCTGCTTGATGATAAAGATATTGAAATGTTTGATTCGATGAAAATGAATCATCCTCAATCAAAGTGGATGAACTTATATTATAAATGGGCACTGCCATTCCCACCAATACTCACCAAATAAATGACACTATTGTGTAACCAGGGTCAGCATATTTAATTTATTCGATTATATACAGTCATGGTCAAAAGTGTTGGCATCCTTGAAATCATTCTAGAAAATGAAGCATTTCTCCCAGAAAATTATTAGAATTACAAATGGTTTGTCATACATCTGCTCATTACCCTTGTGTATATTGGAACAACGCAAAAAAACAAGCAAGGGAAAAGGCAAATTGGACATAATTTCACGCAAAACCCCAAAAAATGTGCTGGACAAAATTGTTGCCACGTTTCCAAATTTGTGGGTAACATCTTTGTTTCAAGCATGTTTTTTAATACAGGTGTAAGAATTCCAGCTAAACGAAATCCTTTTCACATAGCGATATTTCTTTATTTTAAAAGACTTCCATAAACAGGCAGGCAAGTGCTAAGAACAAAAGCCAGTGTGTTTGGACGCAGGTGTCTTAATCATGGAATTAGGGTTATGCCATGATTAATACACCTGCGTCGAAACACGGCTTTTGTTCTTAGCAGTTGCCTGCCTGTTTATGGAAGTCTTTCAAATTTAAGAAATATCGCTATGGGCCCTTTCACATCAGCGTTTTTTTCAAATCGCGGCAGATGCGGTGAAAAAAACGCATCTGCCGCGATTACCGCATACCGGCTGCACTTGCGGCGCAGTTGCGGTTTTTGCCATGCAAAGTATAGGCGGACTTGCGGCAGGTGCGGCAAGTGCGGTTTTGCACTTGCGGCAGGTGCGGCCGCGAAAAAAACCGCGGTCAGCCGATTTGAAAAAAAACGCTGATGTGAAAGGGCCCTATGTGAAAAGGATTTCGTTTTGCTGGATTTCTTACGCCTGTATTGAATGAACAGCCTGGAACCAGGGCTGATCCTTGCAGAACCACTCCTAGGAGCCTGGAGTATCAACATCGGTGAGCTGTAATCCCTCTCCCTTCTCCCACTCTACATGTTTTTTAATATCAACAATCTTACGGTTACAAGTCAAACTCCAGAGATCTTGATATTTCATTGTCCCCAGTGCGCATTATAATCAAGAAGTTTACAACCCACAGCATTATAGCTAATCTCCCTAGACGTGGGCAGCAGAGAAAACCTGATGAAAGGTTACAATGCAGGACAGTTCAGATGGTGGATAAGCAGCCTCAATCAGGTTCCAAAGAAATTCAAGCTGTCCTGCAAGCTCAGGAGGAATTAGTCAGCACAAACTATCTGAAATAATTTTCTGGGAGAAATACTTCATTTTCTGGAACAATTTCAAGGTGCTAATACTTTTGACCATGACTATTGAACCATTAAATTCACCATGCTTTATAGACCTCACTGTCTCCACAATGTACATTCCCTATCAAAATGTTTTGGAAGTATGGCTACAGTACTAACCCCTGAGCCACCGTGCTGCCCAGATGTACATCTAGACTCAGAATATCTTGTCATACTTATGTCAAAAAGAAACTATTTCGACTTCCAGTCAATAAAAATCTGTGGCCATGACCAGCATACAGCATACATCAGGAGAGTAAGTTGTACGTATGTGAACAGAGCCTTAATGTACTCATTGTACTCATAGACAGTAGCTTGCGAGCAGAGCCCTTTTTCTTCCTGGTATGTGTTGAATTTTTGTTACTATGTATTGTCTCATATTTTCTGTACATGTCCCCTCTGAATTGTAAAGTGCTGCGGAATATGTTTGGCGCTATATAAAGAAAAATATTATTACTAGCATACCATGGCAAAATGTAATATCCCATTAAATGTTTTTATGTTTTATCAGCCTCTTTGCTTCTATTTTTTAATCTCTTTTTTTAAATTATATAGATTTTATATATACTGATCATGTGTAGTAAAAGCACAACATGAAGATGTGGCCATTCTTTACCATTTTAACATGTGGAAGATGAAAAATATAAGTATTGGGTACTCCCAATTACGGTAAATGGAAAGTAAAAAAAATAAATAAATAAATAATAATTTAAAACCACAACACATTTTGGCTGTGATCAGTGATTTTAAATAAATTTTATTTTGTTTTTTTGTTTTTCATTTCATCGGGAGCACCCAGTGCCGGAATTTTCCAACCTGTATCATAGTCTACTGGAATAGATTCTGGAGAATGTGCTCTAAGGGTACCGTTACACGACGCAATATTGCTAGCAATTTCACTGGCAATTTGCTGGTTGCTGTGAAATCATGGACACATTGTTCCATTTGTACACGGCAACAAAATAGAACAATGTGTCCATGATTTCACTGCAACCAGCAAATTGCCAGTGAAATTGCATGCAATATTGCCGTGTGGAACGGTACCCTAAGGACTAGGTTGGCTGCACCCTATCCAACCCTAATTTAAACACATGGAGTTGTGCACCAATTGCACAACCTAGCTAGGTTAGAGGCTTGTCTTTTTAGTATCACAATTATTTCTTGATTACTACGATCAGACATCGACACTAGTGATGGGCGAATCCTAAATTACTCGGAATCGCTTGACTCTAGCGAGTCCGAGCACAGGACTCGCTACTCGTTGCGAGTCTAGCGAGTCCAATGTTAATGAATGGGGAAGCGAGTAATAGCGAGTAGTGTGAGATTTACAACTCGCAGATGTGTCTCGGAAGCTTCAGCCTGAAGCAATCCTAGTTTTGTCATTTATTTGCATTGGACTAGTTTACTTTGCAACTGTAATCGCTGGCTGGGAAACTCGCACAGATAAGAGTCCTGTCTTCTTTGTGTGCTGGCTCCAGGGTCCTAGAGCCTGCCTGCTGCCTGATGTAGCAGAGCTGAGATTGTTCTCAGTCAGCTCATTCCCTGTGTACAGACATGAATGTCTCTGTACAGAGATGATGTAGCAGAGCTGAGATTGTTCTCAGTCTGCTCATTCCCTGTGCATATACATCTATATCTATGCACAGGGATGAGCAGAGAGGACATCGCGTTTTGGACTGCGTCGGACGGAAGAGGATTTTTTTAATTAAAGATGGAGTCTCTAATGGCTTTTTTTTTATTTCTAATAAAAAAATTTCTCTGTGTTGTGTTTTTTTTAAAACAATTTAATAGAAATTCATGGCGGTCATGTCTAATATTGGCGTGACCGCCATAAATTTCGGGCTTAGGGCCAGCTGATAATACAGAGCTGGCCCTAACCTCTATTACCCAGCGTGCCACCGCCACCAAGGCCGCTGGAAGAGCGGGGTTCAGCGCCAGAGGATGGCGCTTCAATGAACGCGCCATCTTCTGGGGCGGCTGCGGGCTGCAATTTGCAGCGGGGGGTGCCCAGAAAGCTTGGGCATCCCTGCGCTGCGGATTCCAGCCCCCAGCTGCTTAGCTGTACCTGGCTAGACATAGAAATTGCGCGGAGCCCCACGCATTTTTTTGACTCCGACTCCGAGACGACTCCGACTCCGAGACGACTCCGACTCCGACTCGACTCCGACTCCGGACGACTCCGACTCCGGACGACTCGACTCCGACTCGACTCCGAGACGACTCCGACTCCGAGACGACTCCGACTCCGGACGACTCGACTCCGAGACGACTCCGACTCGACTCCGAGACGACTCCGACTCCGAGACGACTCCAACTCCGAGACGACTCCGACTCCGAGACGACTCCAACTCCGACTCGACTCCGAGACGACTCCGACTCCGAGACGACTCCGACTCCGAGACGACTCCGACTCCGAGACGACTCCGAGGCGACTCCGACTCCGAGGCGACTCCGACTCTGAGGCGACTCCGACTCTGAGGCGACTCCGACTCTGAGACTCCGACTCTGAGGAGACTCCGACTCCGAGACAACTCCGACTCCGAGGCGACTCCGACTCCGAGGCGACTCCGACTCCGAGGCGACTCCGACTCGAGGCGACTCTGACTCTGAGGCGACTCCGACTCTGAGACTCCGACTCTGACTCTGAGACTTTGACTCTGAGACTCTGACTCTGAAATTCATTAAATAATAAAAAAAATGCGTGGGGCTCCGCGCAATTTCTATGTCTAGCCAGGTACAGCTAAGCAGCTGGGGGCTGGAATCCACAGCGCAGGGATGCCCAAGCTTTCTGGGCACCCCCCGCTGCAAATTGCAGCCCGCAGCCGCCCAGAAGATGGCCCGTTCATTGAAGCGCCATCCTCTGGCGCTGAACCCCGCTCTTCCAGCGGCCCTGGTGGCAGTGGCACGCTGGGTAATAAAGGGGTTAATACCAGCTTTGTTATACAAGCTGGTATTAAGCCCGAGATTCTTAATGTCAGGCCACGTTTGACCCAGCCACTAAGAATCTCCAATAAAGGGTTAAAAAAACACAACACAGAGAAAATTTTTTATTTGAAATAAAAAAAAAAGCCATTAGGGACTCCATCTTTAATTAAAAAAATCCTCTTCTGTCCGACATAGTCCAAAACGCAATGTCCTCTCTGCTACATCCCCTGTGCATAAATATAGATGTCTATGCACAGGGAATGAGCAGACTGAGAACAATCTCAGCACTGCTACATCATGTCTGTGAGCAGGCAGGTTCTAGGACCCTGGAGCTGCACAGAGAAGAGAGCTGGACTCGGCTCGCAAAGAAACAGCAGTTATTTGCGAGTTTCCCTGCTATCACTGGCACAGTAGCCGAGTCTAATGCAAACAATGGCAATCCTAGTTTTGTCAGCGTTTCTGACAAAACTAGGATTGATATTGATTTGCATTGGACTCGTGCGAGTAATCACTGGGAAACTCGCAGAGTACCGAGTCCTGCGAGTCCCTTACTACTCGCCGAGTAACGAGTCCTAGCGAGTAGATTCGCCCATCCCTAATCGACACCTATTCTCCCTTTCCAATAAGGATTATCCATATAACATGTAGAAGATATCAGTGTATAAATATGTAGTAAATTCAGTGAACAGGGTATATCTAATATATTCAAAAACAAGGAAATGAGGAATATGCAGAACGTATGGTACCGATACACTAGCGTGAAAGTCGGACGACTGCAATGCGTGATTTTATCGCATTACAGTTGGACCCATGTTATTCTATGTCCAAGAACACATTGGTGAGTGTCGGCCGCTTTTTTCTCATCTGGATAACGGACGAGAATCAAATCACAACATGCTGCGACAGTATGCAATTCTCGCACGAGACTCGCCAATGCAAGTCTATGGGTCCGACAAAATCACAGACCGCACACGGACCATCCAAGTCGGGAATGTTTTTCTGACAGCTAAAGCGCTATATAGCTCATAATAAGCGTTGATAAGGAGGCGTCACATGACTGCTGAGGAAAAAGAATGTGCCAGAACTCTGAGAGGTTTTGGAAGGAAGCCCCCACGGATCCTACACAGCATGGCCTACAATATAAATGTGGAAATGCTGATCATCCTGGTCCAGTAGAGGCCAGAGTTGTGGGACCTTAGAGACCAAGGATATGCTTATAGGAGGAAGAAGGATGCCTCCTGGATGTACATCACCAGGCAAATTTTCCCTTGTTTTGACAACAGCTCGCGAGACGTCCAGATAAACCTTGGTAATGTATTATTCATCTCAATTTGATATTCAACTGTAATTGGACTAGAGGGGTCAGTGTGTAATCGGTGCTGTATGTACTCAATGTATGTAATCAATGGGTTTTTGAATTATGCAGTGGACATGGTAGCTAAGTGGTGGAGATGTTGCCGTGACCAATACTGCTGGGAGCTGAACAAAGTTCCACCCAGTGGCTCTGCTGCGCCAAGGAAGAGGGTTTACAAATATTTTCAGCGCCTATCTTTCCTTGCACCTGTGGTGCACCTGAGACCGTATGTATTTGTTTTTCCAAAATCTAGTCATGATAAGTGTGGTTTGGTAAATACAAGTGTAGTTGTTCTTATGATTTGTACATACATAGAACTGATACCAACTTGAGGAATACTTCTGTCTCCGAGCCTGAGCCCCATGTTGAGGAACCTGCCAAGTCTGGTGAAGAGGGTGTGGGCCCTTCGTTGTCCCACGAAGATCCCATGGCATCAAGTGCTGCTGTTCCTGAGTCGCGTAATCTGAGGAGCCATCACAGGGGCCACCATTGACATCTGCCCAACCGCAGCTACCAGGGGAGCAAGGACAAAGTGCCACAGCCACCTTGTCCAGGGCCAGGTCTCCCATATCCTCACCAGTGATACGTTTCCCAAGGTGTCGGAGGCAGTTGTCATCCACAAACCTCCGGCGCGATGTAGATACGGGGGTCTTGCAGTACCTTGCGAGGACTGTGATTGATGATGGGGAGGAAGCCTTTGCACGCAGCCTCAGTAGTTATTTGCGTGTGATTCCACGCCCACTGAGGCTGCGTGCCAGGGCTGCCATCCAAATAGTCCTGGATGCTTGTGTGCTACCAAATCACTCTCGATTGGTCTTCAACATGCTGGAGCAGTGGCAGAACTCTCCAGATGATGTACTGGATGGGGCCAACACCCAGCACCCAGCAGAACATCATCTTCAGCATCCTTACAGGTCTCGCATAGTATTGGCAGACCTCCAGTTTCTTGTCTATTGTGGCCCCCATTTCGGCAAATGGTGAATTTGCCAAATGCTCCTTCAGTCAGCCTCATGCCACCCACCCAACCTGACAACCCTGAAAACACTAGGTACACACACAACCAATCTTGTATGTTGTCGACCGTCACTAAATAACGAGACCAACCAGGTCTGCAAACCACGTCAGACAACATAAATTGGTACAGTGTACCACAGTATAGGGCAGCATGTCAGCCACAAACTCAGCTGCACCAGGGTAGCCATATTGCACAGCAGAGGGGCGATTTTGTGCCCATGCCACAAAGTCTGTGACCCCAGACAGAACCAACAGCAGGCAAACAACAGCAGGATCCCATTGAGCACACTATGCCAACAAATAGGCAAATGCATGTTGGCAATAGGCCATTACGAAAAGACCTTCACCAGCCTCTAGATGTGGTACATGCACATGGTAGCCAGGGAAGTGCACAAGGCCCACAAGCAACCCAGAGCAGACCAGGTACACCAACATGTGTTTTCATGTACACAGACTGTGTTTTTTTTCAAAATGATGATCTGTAGCCATACAGACATGCTAAACATATGAGCAAAATATGTTTATGCTTTGATGTTTTACGTTTAATCAACACCCAAAATGTGTTTTATGTTTTTAAACACCCAAAATGTGTCTCTGTATTTGATTGGAACGAAACAGATAAGTAATGAACAATTATTTTGACACTGTACATGACATGTTAGCATGCAGTAGTGCCAACATCAATCAAGCTATATTGATGATGTGGTTATGCGTATAACATTTATGGGCCAGTCACAAAATCATCATGGTTTAGCTGTGCAAAGTATCACAATGACAGTGTAACTGAACAGACAGGCTCAGCAAATGGCCACGAAAACTACGCAGCAGGAGGACCGGATGGACCCACATTCGCCTCCGCTGATCGGACACAATTGTGTAGGGAGCACCATAATGCCGGGAAATGACCCAATGAAATAACACCCGCTCAGTGGTGTTTACGGTCAGGTTATTCTTCATTCTGTGGGCAGCTGCACACGTACAAAACACTATTTACTGAGGCGACAGTGGGCCAGCTCAATGCACACATCTGTCAATGTGATCATGGGAACAAAGATTGCCACACATCATTTATCTCACAATTGGCACACATTGTAGGCCATTTTAAGCCTAATTTCAGTTAAAAATCGCATGAGTTTGGCGGATTGCACATGGAACACACACGGTTACACTCGGATGTGATCCTAGAAAGGGTTGGACACTCGCATAGCAGTTGGATGCAAAACGTAGCAAAAAAGGGATGTCACTCGTCCGACACTCCTTGATGAGGAATGGACCGTTTTTTTCACGCCGGTGAGTTTCCACCCTAAGTAGTTTTGCCATTGCTATCAAGTTAATTTTATAGTTTTGTTCATTTCTGACACAGTAATGCCAAGTATCATGGATTAAATTGAGAGTTGGGAGTTAGACCTGGAGACACATGTTACCTCTTATTTTACCCCTGGTAACCCCTGATATCTCAGGCTACAACTATAGCCATGATTTTGAATTAAAGCTGAGACATAGCTTTAAAATAAGCCATAGATCACTGCTGTAGCTGCAATCCAGGCTGAGGTATGACCATTTGTAGGAAGGATCACATATTGATTACTGCATTGCCACTCTGCAAAGATGAAGATGTATTAGATACATCCTTGTAGGGAAAGGGTTAATAACCAATGGAAATGGGATGATTGGGTTAAATATGAAGAAAGTCGTCTACAGATATAGCTAACTTATAGGGTGCTCTGCCCACTGTTATACCTGTGATATCCAAACTGGATCAAATTGCATTGGCCAGATACTCCATGACGAGAATATATAATAAGGGGGAGAAGGGACACCTGAGATCACCAAATGCAGAACGTGTGTAACAATGTTAGATATTTTGGGGCATATTAACCTCTTCATGACCCAGCTTATTTTGGCCTCACTGACCTTGCCATTTTTTGTAATTCTGACCACTCTCCCTTTATGAGGTTATATCTCTGGAACGCTTCAATGGATCCTAGTGATTCTGAGATTGTTTTAGTGACATATTGGGCTTCATGTTAGTGGTAAATTTATGTCAATAATTTTTTCGTTTATTTGTGAAAAAATCAAAAATTTCAGTTTTTATTCTGTTAAACCAGAGAGTTATGAGACACAAAATAGTTAATAAATAACATTTCTCACATGTGTACTTTACATCAGCGCAATTTTGGAAGAAAAAATATTTTTTGTTAGGAAGTTATAAGGGTTGAAAGTTCATCAGCAATTTCTCATTTTTTCAGCAAAATTTACAAAACAATTTTTTAGTGACCACATCACATTTGAAGTCCCTTTGAGGGTGTACATGACAGAAAACACCCAAAAGTGACACATTCCAAAAACTACAACTCTCAAGCTACTTAAAACTACATTCAAGAAGATTATTAACCCTTCAGGTGCTTCACGGGAACTGAAGCAACGTGGAAGGAGGAAATGGACATTTTAACTTTTCCAAAATTTTAGCCTCAATTTTGGGCAATTTATACTGAGTACACCAATACCTCATATGTGGTCATAAACCACTGTTTGAGTGCACGGCAGGGCTCGGAAGTGAAGGAGCGCCATTTGACCTTTGGAGCTAATTTTCCATTCAAAAAGACAAATGGCGCTCCTTCTCTTTAAGAGAAGGACACTTAATCCCTTGTTGCACCCATCCATCCACCCATGCACCCATCCATCCATCCACTCATGCTCCCATCCAACCACCCATGCACCTGTCCATCCATCCACCCATGCACCTATCCATCCATCATGCACCCATTCATCCATCCATGCACCCATACATCCATGCACCCATCCATGCACCCATTCATGCACCCATCCATCCATCCATGCACCCATCCATCCATCCATCCACCCATGCACCCATCCATCCATGCACCCATCCATCCATCCATCCACCCATGCACCCATCCATCTATGTGTGGTGCCCCTCTGGCTAGGCGGGAGGTTTTGCTTACTTGGGCCCCCATCCGTACTGGTAAAGGAAACCCGTGCTCCACCGTAGGAGACCAGGGGACTGGTGGGAGAGCTCTGCAAGGGTGGTGAAAGAGAGAAGGACAGAAGGAGACCCCGAAAGACTAAGGAAGGGAACATCTAGAGACTCCATAGGGAAGCCCGGAACCGGCAACAATCACCTGTTAAACCAGACTGTACCGTGTTTCACCTTAACATCTGCCGGTACCCAGTAAAGCGGAGATGGAGTTGAACTGGTCTCTGTCATTCTTCTCACTGGTGCCCGGAGGGCCTCAGCACCATCAGCATCTCACCGGAGGGGTAAGAACAACCACTACTACCCTCATCCCCCTCATCCTCCATCACCGCTGCCCTGAGGTAAAATCTCCTCCTGTGGGGAGCTGGACCACACTTTGCTGCACCCTTCATCACCTCAGCGGCCGGCCTGCAGCGCCGGTTCCTAAATTACTGGGATGCTCAGGTGGCGTCACATACTCTCTTTATCCCCTGTAAATTTTCCCCCATCATCTAACAAATGACAGCCAGGGCACAGAACCGGGAACCCGACCACCCGTGATTCCCCCGGTTAATTCCATTAAACCCAGGTCCGGTATCCGAGTACCGATAGCCCTGGGCTCATCACCTGCACCCATCCATCCATGCACACATGCACACATCCATCCATCCATGTGCCCATCCATCCATCCACCCATCCACCCATGCACCCATCCATCCATCCATGCAGCCATCCAGCCATCCATGCACCCATGTTCCCATCCGTCCATACATGCGTCCATCCATGCATCCATCCATCCATCCATCTATGCACCCATCCATCCATCCATCCATCCATCCATCCATCATCCATCCATCCATTCATTCATACTCACCTCACTCAAGATCCTCAGGTGAAGAGGAGGAGCCCAGGAGATGAGGAGGGGCACCATGGCAAGGAGGCTGATAGGGGATCGGAGGTTGCAGCACTGGGGAGAGAGAAGCATGGGGGAGAGGTGAGGACACAGAGATCCGAGGTGGGGGGCTGGAAGGAAGGGACAGGGGGTGATAAGGACCAGAGTGGGAGAGGGCTGAGAAGGGGTAGGGCACCCGCCGGTCACACCGCCTCCCCAAACCTGATTGGAGAGCTAGCGTCACATGGACATTAGCTCCAATCAAATCTGGGGGGGTGACACGGAGGTCACCCTGCTCCAGCCAATGGTCGTTGCTACTGCAGCACCGGCCATGGCTGGATTGTAATAGTTCACCAAGTTTCATTGGTAAACTATTACAATCGCTCTGATTGGCACTTGAAAGTGAAACTGCCAATCAGAGCTATTTTAGCCATGGGGGGAAGCCTCCTCCCTGGGATAAAGTACAGGTCCTCATGTTCCCACAGCATCGGTGACATTTCACTGGCCCTGTTCACTCGATCCCACCATGACATTGCACAACGTCATGGGTCGGGAAGGCACCGAAACCCATGACGTTTGTGTAACATCTTGGGCCAGGAAGGGGTTAAAGGCTTATTTAGTAGAATGTATTACTATAAAATGGAAATACTTGGTTAGGACTTAAAATTAAATAGATTACATGAATTTGAGAATAATATATTGTTTAAATATTATTATAGCGTCATTTATTCCATGGCGCTTTACATGTGAAAAGGGGCATACGTAGACAAGCACAAAAATTCTGAACAATACAAGACACAGATAGGTACAGGAGGAGAGAGGACCCTGCCTGTGAGGGCTCACAGGCTACAAGGGATGGGAACAACATGCCCTGGTGACTAAAGAATATAGCCCCTGCTAATTATAATCACTAATGAGTGAGTATTAAAACGTTTTTATCCACTTTCACAGGATGCTTTTAGGAGACAAAAGGAATGTGAGATTAGTGATAGGATGCTGCAGGGACATGTTTTGATAGCTTAGGAGGCGTTTTGGAGGTGACAGGATCCCTTTAATTTAGGAAGTTAGAAATTACAGTTGGATTGTTCTGATGTTCTGAGATGGACTTTGGAAAAATGTTGTAAAGAATGAGATTTTCACTAGATGGTATGAAGAAACCAAATGGTGTAAAAGTAAATGATTCACCAACTATATTACCACAATATTTTTTATGTCTGAACTGCTTCATATTTATTAGATAAATTACAATATGTAATACAAAAAACCTTGTCCATAAAACGTGTAAAGTACTCTGCAGTAAAAAAGTTTAAAATGCAAGTGCAGTAATAAATATATAAATAAACAGAGTACTTGGTCCATACGTTTTTTGCGCATAAAATGTACTTCAAGCTGCTTCACCTCATCACGGTGTACCCATATCGAAGCAGTCCTATCTGATGTATTAAAAACCTGATCATGTAGTGTGTATCAAGTGAACAGGGTCCAAACAGGTCCAGTGTCCGATATGGACTGAGGTTGAAAGCAGCCTTTTGTGTGCAGAGCCCAGGGTGAGGGGCAGGGAACTCACATCTCTTGCAAAGCAAGAGGCAAATTTACAGAAAACTAATGAACCCTGCACACAAAGAACGTGTCTGTGTGAACACGCTCACGCCGGCAAAAAATCTAATACAAAAATCCTTGGCCATAAAACGTGTAAAGTACTCTGCAGTAAAAAAGTTTAAAATGCAATGCAGTAATAAATATATAAATAAACAGGGTACTTGGTCCATACGTTTTTTGCGCATAAAATGTATTACAATATGTGCTGAATACTGCCAATATGAATTTTCATGCCTTTTTTACGTTTTCTACCTTGAAATTATTGCACCCTGTTCAGTCTGGATCTAAGGATATTCTGAACTGCACAGAACTCAACTTGGGGGAATTAAAACACTTTTTTTAGCTGCGTTTTTATGAATATCATGGTTATTGTGATGTATGTGCTTCTAGTGTCTTCTCCTTGCCTCAGCAGCCGCCAACCTTTCCATATTGTTGTGGGTAAAATCTCTGCTAAAACTGAGATGCAAAGCATTCACAGAAGAAGCTGAAGTGGTAAAAACTGAAGGCCACTGCCTGGGGACTTAGGTGGAGGTCATTGCCTGGGGATTTAGGAAAAGACCACCTCCTGGGGACATAGGAGAAGGCCACTACCTGGCTGGAGACTTAAGCGGAGGCCACTGCATGGGGACTTAGGTGGAATCCACCACTTGGAGACTTAGGAGAAGGCAACTACCTGGGGACTTAGGGGGAGGTGGAGGCCACCAACTGGGGACTTAGGTGGAGGCCACTGCCTGGGAACTTAGGTCGAGGCCACTGCCTGGGGATTTAGGTGAGGGCCACTGCCTGGGGACTTAGGTGGAGGCCACAGCCTGGGGACTTAGGTGGAGGCCACTGCCTGGGAGCTTAGGTGGAGGCCACTGCTTGGAACGTAGGTGGAGGCCACTGCCTGGGGTCATAGGTTGAGCCACTGCCTGGGGACGTAGGTGGAGGCCACTGCCTGGGGACGTAGGTGGAGGCCACTGCCTGGGGACGTAGGTGGAGGCGACTGCTTGGGGACTTAGGTGGAGGCCACTGCCTGGGAACTTAGATGAAGGCCACCACCTGGGGACTAAGGAGAAGGCCGCTAACTGGGACTTAGGTGGAGGCTACTGCCTGGGGACTTGGTGGAGGTTACTGCCTGGGAATGTGAGTGGCGGCTACTGCCTGGGGACTTGAGTGGAGGCTACTGCCTGGGAACGTAGGTGAAGGCTACTGCCTGGGGACTTGAGTGGAGGCCACTGAATGGGGACTTAGATGAAGGCCACCACCTGGGGACTAAGGAGAAGGCGCTAACTGGGGACTTAGGTGGAGGCTACTGCCTGGGGACTTGAGTGGAGGCTACTGCCTGGGAACTTAGGTGAAGGCTACTACCTGGGACTTAGGTGGAGCCACTGAATGGGGACTTAGGTGAAGGTCACTGCCCGGGGACTTAGGAGGAGGCCACTGACTGGGGACTTAGGAGGAGGCCACTGCCTGGAGACTTAGACAGAGGCTACTGCATGGGCACTTAAGTGGAGGCCACTACCTGAGGATTTAGGTTGAGGCCACTGCCTAAGGTCTTAAGTGAAGGCTACTGCCTGGGAAGTTATAGCATGGTCAATAAAGGTTTGGTATCTTGAATTTCAGAAACTGGTTGTGCCAATTGGAAACGTGATTGTTTGTTGATTTAACTAGCATAGTGTGCTTTATGCAAGTATTTAATTTAAATATTTTATATATTTATATTTTTGTTCTCATAGTGAAAGGAGTTAATAGTGTGCATTTATGCAAACTACTCAATTCACTGTTGATGTCTTGTGGAATATGGCAGCACAGTTCTTAACCCTTCATCCTCCCTACTTTAATTTTCTGAGATAATAACCTTTGGGTTTTCATTGGCTGTAAGCCATAATCATCAACATTTACAGAAATAAACACTTGAAATAGAGCACTCTGTAATGACTCTATATAATATATGTGTTTCACTTTATGTACTGAATTACTGAAAAAAATTAACTTTTTCATGATATTCTAATTCATTGAGATGCTCCTGTATCTCAAGAACAGGACCCCATCTCAAGCAGCCAAAAATATAGAGGAGGTAATGCATATGCAGCTCCCTACATGACATTTTTGGGAAGATTTGATAACTGAGCAAGGTTTGGTGGTATTGTTTTCCACAATTACCTAGAAGAGGAAGGTGAAGGTCTAAAAATGTGTTTGGTGTGAATAGTGTATGGGGCATAATTTGTCTGACTTGTTTTGCTCGAGTGTGAAGAGATTGCATAATGGTTAAAGGATGAGTTAGCTGAAAATTACAACTGATAGATTATCTTCCTATCATATGACTGCAATAAATGTTGTAAATCACTTGTCAATTCAGTTGACTCCCTCTCTTAAAGTCTGATGGTGGGTTTACACGTTGCGATATCGGCGTCCAACTCCGACCAAAAGTCACGTGGTTCGGGCGTTGGAGCCGATATCGTTCGTGCGTTGTATGGTGTGAACGTCCAATACGATGCACGAACGATGTCAAAACGATATCGGGGATCGAATGAGCCTGCTCTCCAACGGGCCGATATTGGATGGAGGTTGGAGCCGGATCGTGCTATGTAACAGCCCAACTACGATTTCAACCCAGATTGTTTGGTCATTGCTGGAAGTCCCATAGGCGTTGCGAATGTTTCATTTCTAAGCCGCCCACCTCCAATGATTGGTGGCTAGGTAGTCTATGCGGATTGGATGAGCGTTGCGAAGCAGCCATTTTGTTTGGTTTGCAGTTTAGTATTGTGATGAGCGCTGCTTAAATCAATAGTTTATGGAGCAGCGCAAAGGTGCCGACCAGAATGTATCCAAACACTATTCCCCATCTCCTGTACTGCTCTTGCAAATAGTTTATGGAGCTTGTCACGACGACTGTACCATGTAATGACAAGATTTTGTTTAGGGTTTGTTGTCGGAGACATGTGTTCAATGTGAATCTAATTAAAAGGAACATCATACAAACAGTAGTTTGCATGTCACAACTCCCTCCACATATATATATGTGTTAACTATACACATGGTGTCTGGGCGACGCTACTGCGTTGTGCTGGTCACATTTCAGGACCGCAGAGCGTGCCCTGGCTTCCGCCACTATGTGTGTGCGACTCCTTTGCGGAGTAAGAAATTATGCACCGCTCCCGCAATTTGCGTCATGACGTCATGATGTTGGCTTGCAACAGGCCCAGCCTTAAGAGGTGGAGTGAAGTCCCAGCACTAAAGATGGCGGCGGAACAGCGTGCAGTAGCCTGGGGCGAGCCAGAGCTCCTCATCTTATTTGACATCTTGGACAGACAGGATTACTGGTGTGTCCTACCACACCAGCACCCAGGCTGCATAAAAAGCGCATCGTGCGCAAGGTCCAACGTGCCCTGATGCGGGACCTACATGTGGAGCGAACCTCTAAACAAATTGTAAAGAAGATCTCTGACATGAAGCATAAGGGCAGGGACCGCATTGCCGCCATCCGGACACACATACACAGTATGCGTGGTGAGTATTATGTCATGAAACATACAAACCTGTCACATCATGACACAATATAGCATATTCCGACTAACACAGAAGCAAACATCGATTGGCTACTACGCCTCCTTCTACTACTACAGCTATTATAATATTTGGTTAGAAATACATTATCAATAGTGCTGTTGCCTGTCATTAAGTAAGCAACAGTGTGGTTACAAAGTCAACTACCCAAACCTACGAACATTATGTTGTAATGTTCCAAAAACATAGTCGGTTACGGTTTCAAACATCTGACGAGTACATACCCCTGCAGACACACTTTAATGTCATCATGGACGTAAGTCCATCATGTATGTAACATGTAATTTACCCACCAAAGGGTATTACGCACACACTACACTATGTGCATATTTTACCCTTACAATTAAAAACATGCTACCTTCAAAATCCACAGATGCCGAAGATGAGGAAGACGAGGCTCCAGCTGCAGCACCAGCACAAGGACAGGGCAGGTCACCACAGCGATCACCTGCACCCTCAAGATCCCCACTTGACATTCCATCAAGGGGAACATTGTCCCCAGCCTCCCCATCAGCAGCAGTTGGATCTCAACATCCATCCACACCAGCATCACCGCAAGCACATCTAGGAGACTCCCAGGGCCCAGCTCCTGCCTACTCCCCTGTGGCAGCGGAAGAACATGGCCATCTGGGAGTGTGTATGGCCTCTGGATCTGCAGATCAGGACACACCCCATGGCCAATCTGCCTTACAGGCAATAATTGAGGCCTACGTAACATCACAGCCGGAGTCACCAATTGACCAACATGGCAGTGATTCAGGTACTTGCGAAATGATTACAGGCCTTCTTTGCTTTGTTAAAAAAATATTTGCCTGTATATTAAACCAACCCTGATCTTAAGTAATTTCTTTGATTTTTTTGCACTCAATAGGCCCAACAGCTGCTGGTTTTCACTCCAACTTGAGGCAATCCCCCTCCTCTGAAAATGGCTCCCCTCCTGGAGTTGGTAAGTATTTTTTGTGGCCACCCTTTTAATGTTGTTTAACCTAACTTTAAAATGTATGGCCAATGATGTGTGTCTTTGCACACTGTAGGTGGAACATCTTACCTGGACCTACTGCAGGCCCACCAAGAGGCTCTTGTGAAGCTCCGGGAGGCAACCACGCAGCTGGAGGTGGTGGGTGCCATGTTGCACCATTTTGTTAGCCAACATTGTAGGCGGGGACATGTTGTCCAAGATAAATGACTTTGCTGCATCCATTATTTCCTAGTTGGAATCCAACTTTAAGTGATGTCATGTTGACATCAGTGTGTTTGTTGAAGTTTGCCCCAATTAGAAGGTCATGTTGGCCCGTAAGGTGGGGCGGAATGTTCCCTCAGTACGCCCTGTTTTTCTTGTTTTAGAAGTTTGCACTTTTTGACCAATTGTTGTACATGGTCCATTTTTAAAAATTTGGTTTAAAAAAAAAAAAAAAAGGTGTGTGACTTGCATGTTTTTGCAAGCCGCTAAATACAATCTAAAATACACCACAAATTTACTTGTGTGCGTTTTAATTTAGAAAACTAAGTACACCTAACAAACACCTTGCTTGAGGCCAAACATGCTCCGGAAATTATCAAACATATTAATGTAATTTTGGATCAACTAAGCCAAAACAGAGGACAGAGGGCACACACCTATTTTGGATTGGGGAACACTGTATTAATGGCGGCCCACATACAGAATGCCACATTGCGTGGAGCCAAACCTAATGGCCACTTTTCACACACCAAGTTATGTGTCAAACTTGATGCCTGCAGTGAAATCATGGACACATTGCTCCATTTGTACACCGCAACAAAATGGAGCAATGTGTCCATGATTTCAGTGCAAGCAGAAATTTGATCAGAAGTTGTACACAAAAGTTGGTGTGTGTAAAGTGGCCTTAACACACAATGACATATTGCAAAATAACACATAAGTGTTTGTCAGCTACTTGTAGTGTCTGTTACACCTGAGTGTGACATTATTAACCTTGGAACATACTTGCACCTGGTCTATGACTTTAAACTATTAACATATGAAAGACAACACTATTTTGTAATGGTAATTTATTGGGGTAACAAAAACACAAAGTTAAATATTGGTTGTATTCACCATGTTTCAAAAAAAAAAAAAAAAGGGACAAAATGTTCCAACACCACAAAGTCCAGACAGAAACTCATAGTTGTTGGTAGCTTCCCCAATAAGGCTCATAGTCTGCAGCAGGATTGCCGATGGCAGACTCACCCTGTTCCCTTGCAGGAACAGGGTATGGTCTGTGCCGAGGGAAAGGTGGAAATGGCTCCCTCGGCACCTCAGGAATATGTCCAGGCCCAAACATAGCCATTTGCGGTCGATGATGGGACACTGACGGGGGCTGTGGCTGCTGGGTGGCCAGGGTGGTCGGGGTGGGCTGGGGGTGCTGGGGGGGCTGTGGGGGCTGGGACAAGACGGTCTCCCCGTTCAATGTCCCATTCCTCGACGCCAGGGCCAGAGTGATGATCCGCTCAAGGTGTGTGAACACCCGTTCTCTGACCATAAGCCCGATCCCAGTCCAAGGGACACGTTCAAGGTTCAGCAGCACCCTCTTGGCCCAGTCACCCAGCTGGGTAGAGGGGGAAGCTGGTCTTCTTCGTAGTCAGGCCCCCTCCCTGGGCCGAGGGTGCTGCATGGTGGGACTGGGATCAGGCTCCCCCCCCCCGATGTAGTGGGGGGCTCATCCGGAACGGGTGCCTCCTCCTGGCTGGGCCCGGCGCCTTGAGGGTCCTGTTAAAAATGCAAAGTAAAAAAAAAATTAAAAGCAAGAAACATCTAGGCTCTAACAGCAAACATCCCTTGCCCCACTTTAAGCATGCAATGTACCGTAAGCTATTTTCAAAGACGGCACTAGTGAGCCATTGACAGATTGAAAAGTATTGCAAAACACACTGCTTACTCTACTCACATAAGTAAGCACCATGGTTACGCATAGCTGATGAGACTAGCACACTATGTCTGTTAGAAGTTCAAAGGCCAAAACCACTCCATTTCAAAATGTGCACTGTTTAAAAGAACACACGATCATATGTTTGATCACTGCCACACAACACCAGTGTCTACAACCACCATTGCGGAGAGAGAGAACCACAAAGATCTACAACATACCTCTTGTGGCGGAGCCGAAACTTGGAGAGTGGCGGAAGCAGTAAAGTCCCTGCTGCACAGTGTAGTCGGAGGGAGATGCTGGTCCTTGAGGAAATGGAGGAGGTTATAGTACCACAAATGTGGCACATAAACCTCCCCCGTTCCACTCCCGGACCGCATAGACTTGGTGACATCATTTAGCTCCCTCTTGTACACTGTGTGCAGATTTGATGTTTTTTTTTACACTGCAAATCCACACTCAGCCCCGGGTTGTGCTGCTGGCTGAGTGCGATGAGCTGGTCATACGCCACTCTCCGCGCCGTATTGTTCTTATATTCCGGCGCTTTTGTCCGCCACAGGGACTCCAGCTCCTGGTATTTGGCTATGAAAAAAATGGGAAGGGCACTTGGCACACAGACACACATATGTTTATAACTTACTGACATATATGTGTTTTCACGTACAATCATGGACACATTTTGCAATTTGGGGCCAGGAACACAAATGGAGCAAGAGGTGTGCATGGTTGAACAGGGAAAACAGAAATATGTAGCTGCCTTACAAAATTGACAATGTATGCAAAGTTGCAAGCATTGAAAGTACATTTCAATTAAAAAAAAAACCCACTATACTTCAAATAGAACATCACAAGTGCACAAAACAACCATGACGAACGTGAATCACCAATACATACCGTCAATCCTGCTGTGCGACAAGAGGGGACACTACCACGGTGTCTTTGCATATATTGGTGTGGGGATGATGGAAAAGTCGTCTTTTAAAGGCCACACAGCCAATAAAATCTTTCATTAGCTGCCCAATCCACGACGTTGGGCATTGTCCCTCAAGACGCACTACCATTGGACGCTGCAAGTGTGTGGTATAATTAATTGGTGTTTGGCCATTGATAAACCGCACCCAGCTGAACGCAATTAGGTTTTCTGCCCGGCGCCATTGAGGTAAGTACTGGTCATCAGTATAATCTGTGGAAATATAGCCATAGTTAATGTGTTTTGTACGAAGAGCCCTGCATGTACAATTGTAATTAGGCAGCATTATGACCATGGTGACGATGTGCAAAGTGTTCACATGTAGTTGACGTTGTGTAAAATATAATAATTCATAGGGACTGTGTGCTTGTGGTAGTGCCGGCGTCATGCAGGGCTTTGCAGGGTCTGCCCTGTAAAACACTGTGGTGATGGTTTCCAAAACATAATCATGGTCTTTGCACAAATGGTGAACCAGCTGTTACATGGTTTATGCGTTGTGGGTTTTATTTTTAGCCTAGTCCATCTGTGACATTGTTGTGTCCCTAATATGTTGAAATTTGTTTTAAACAAAGAAAATCCTGTGGAAAATGGTGCTTCTTGTGATGTGTGAGGTGTATATCGGGTTTTATGGGGGTAGGGGGTTACTGAGATTAGCACAATCCATAGTAACAAAATCAGAGCATTTTTAATTTTGGCCCTTGAATGTGTTGGGCAATGGATATGCTGGCCACACAGCACAGGAGGATTACTATTGTTTGTGTGGGTACATGGATGCTGGATGGTTTTAAACATGTTATGCTTATTGTGTGTACTTCTATTGTATTTTGGCAATTTATTGTAATGCTTTCATTCAGGTTATGTTACTAGACGAAATTTATGGTCACAATGGGTTTGTAGTGTAGGGAGGAAGCGATAGGACGCTGCTTTGGTTGCCATTACTTCTGTTTAATCCATACAGTGGTTGGTGTTTCTTGGCACATAGTAAACATGTCATAGTGCCTTGTTCAGAATAGGACCTGGCCAAAAGAACTTGACAGACAGATGATCCATATTCCTAAATTTTTGTTTTTATTTTAACAAATCCTTGAAAAACAGCCAGACAGCCTATTGTCCCCCTTCAACCTGCGCTAATATGTCTCTGAGTTACGAAGACGTGTATTTTTGTCTATAAAAAATGTGCTAGTATGTGTGTGAGGGCTGTTAAAGAAATGCGACCCATACAACATTACATGTTGTTTGCCATCATACGCCAACAATACATGACATTGTGGCGTGCAGTCCTCTTTGGGGCTGTTGTGTATGTGACATTTGAGTTTTGCTAATAATGTTTCAATATTTATTTTTAAATTCTGACATATTTTTTTTTTCTCAATTTTTTCTCAATTCCAGATCTCTGCGAACACTGTTTGTCCGACATGCATCATTCCTTAATGGCAGTAGTGGCTTTGTCCATGGTTGAGGATGTCTTGTTGACAGATGAGAGGAATGAGAGACTGCAGAGGCGGAGACGACGGTGTGTGTGGTCTCGTGACTGGCTCCTGCAAAGGTCCCATCTGACTCGCATGCGCCTTGTCCGTCAGCTGGAGAATAACAATCCGCAGGATTTCAGAAATTTCCTCCGCATGTCCGAGGATTCTTACAAAATACTGTTGGAATTGGTTACACCACATATTGCCCGTGAGGACACTGTGATGCGTCCAGCAGTACCAGCAGAGGAGCGGTTGGTTGTCACTCTGCGTTTCTTGGCTTCAGGACGCACGATGACTGACCTGCAGTATGCATCTCGCGCTCCCTGCTGAGTAGCCTTATCCCTGAGACTCGTGAGGCCATTGTGAGGTGTCTCTTGCCAACCTATATGCGGTTTCCAACAACCCCCGTGGAATGGTTGTCAGTTGCCACTGGCTTTGAGGAGAGGTGGCAATTCCCAAACTGCAGGGGCGCATTGGATGGCAAGCATGTGAGGATCACACAACCCCACAACACCGGCTCATACTATTTTAACTACAAGGGTTATTTTAGTGTGGTCCTCATGGCTCTCGTGAATGCCAACTACGACTTCCTCCTTGTGGATGTGGGGATGAACGGTCGTGTGTCTGATGGTGGAGTTTTGGCCCATACCTCATTTGGTCGGGACCTTGTGGATGGCCGCTTTAACTTACCCACCAATGATGACACCACTGAGCATCTTAACTTCGCATTTGTGGGGGATGAGGCCTTCGCACTACACGCCAACCTCCTACGGCCATATCCCCAGAGGACTCTGACCCCTCAAAAACGCATTTTCAACTATCGCCTATCCCGTGCACGGCGTGTGGTTGAAAATGCGTTTGGGATAATGGCCAATAGATTCCGCGTATTTCATACCCCTTTAAGTCTGAAAATGGAATCTATCCGTATGGTAGTGATGGCGTGTTGTGCGCTACATAACTTTCTGCAGCGTAGGGATACTCAATCATACATGCCAGGAAGTTTTGTGGATAGTGTGGACCCCACAACTGGGGAACTCAGTCCAGGGGATTGGTGTGCTAACGACTTTAGTATAGCGCCACTCCAGCCGTTAGGGCCAGGTCGACCTCAGCAGGATGCCAGAAGCAGCAGAGACAGCTATTGCTCATATCTCAATGGCCCTAGGGCAGTGCCCTGGCTGCCACACGACATGTAAGGGGGTAGTCATAGGTCCTTAATGTGCCATGTGTTAGGAAGCTTGTAATTTGTTTATGTTGAAACAGTGTACTGTATGTTTTGTTGGCAAATGTAGCCCTTTTTCTGTTTATGTATTATGTCACATTCTGTTGTTATGATTTTCAAAGGTGTGTGTGAACACTATAACAATATATGTTTTTTGAAACAAGTCTGTGTGCATACTTTATTTCAAACATGATTAAAGTACGTGACCTATTGCATTTTAGGTTGTGCTGTGAGGTTTGGTACCCAAATGGGGTTAAGGGGTACCTGCACCATTGTCTGCACATGTACATTACACATGTATATGGGTGAGCAAACACAATGCATTTTAAAATGGGTTTCTCTATGGCCACATGGAGTCTTTTACACATTGCTGGGTGAACACATATGGGCGAACACATATGGGCTATCATTGTGTGTGTCATTTATGGCGGGTTTACACGTCGCGATATCGTACTACGATTTCAATAAAAAGTCACGTGGTTCAATCGTTGGAGCCGATATCGTTCCTGCGTTGTATGGTGTGAACGTCCAATACGATGCAGGAACGATGTCAATGCGATATCGGGGATTGAATGAGCGTGCTATTCAATGCCCCGATATTGCATAGCGATTGAAGCCGGATCGTGCTGTGTAAACGCCCAATTACGATGCGATTTCATACGTCACCCATTCACTCCCATGTTAACTATGCGATCCTGGGTTGGGAGGCGGAGACATCGCACGGACGTTGTATTCCGATATCGCAGCGTGTAAACATTCAATGCGATGCGGGAGGAAGGTGCACTAATTGCGCGCTCCCGCGCCATTGAACTGCGATATCGGAACAATATTGCAGCGTGTAAACCCACCATCACACATATGCAGAGGTGTAAACACATACATACATTTAGCATGCAACAACAGGGGTAATGGTGTGTGAGTTACATACACATGTGCAGACTTCTAGTGTGGAGGTGAGCAACTTGCTCAGTAGTGTGATATTAAAATATCTATATGTGCCACGTCACACAAACACATAATTATGCAGATATTTTTTGCAGATCTCTGTTTGCAGTGAAATCATGGGCAAATTGGAACATTTTGAGGCTGGGTACAAATGAAGAATATGTCCATGGTTTAACTGCAACCAGAGATCTGCATAAAATATCTGAACATATATCTGTATGTGTGACTTCTCCCTATGGAGCAGTTCTCATTTTTTAAAACACATTAGCTTCATAAAGTGAAAATTTTGCAACGAAACAGAGTGTTGCAGCAAATGCGACACATAACATATCTAATAAGCGTCTTAAACAGTAGCACACAATGGTTAAATCCATCCAGGACGCCAGCATGTTGGAGACGTTTATTGTCCAATCAAGACGCACTGTCGCCGGCCAATAGGATTGTTGTGGGCGCGCGGGCAAATAATACCTTATAGCCGCCCATGTCCTCAGCTCCGTGTAATCCACGCCCAGATTGGTTATGTGGTTGTGCTGTGTGAAAGCCCAACTACGATGTGAAATGTCGGCGGCCCGTCGGACGCGGCCACTTCTGGATCGTTGGTCCGTCGTTGATCGGAGGTTAAGTTGGTACGTGTAACATCTCCTCTGCGATCTTGAATTTGTGCCAAAAACGTGCGAGCTCATGCGCCGTTGTATACGATATCGGAACGATTTCGCGACGTGTAAACCCACCATAAGGGCCGCTTTACATACACCAACTTCTGTGTCCAACATCTGAACAGATCTCTGATTGCAGTGAAATCATGGACATATTGCTCCATTTGTACACAGCCACAAAATGGAACAATGTGTCCATGATTTCACTGCAACCAGAGATCTGTTCAGAAGTTGGACACAGAAGTTGGTGTGTGTAAAGCGGCCCTAAAACACTTTCATAAGATGAAAAATGTTTGCACAACATGAATTTTCTGAATCTTATTCCTACACACATCCCATTAACATTCTGAGCTGTGGACATGATAGTCTTGTCTGACGCTTGAAGAATACAGAGCTATACCGTGATGTTGTCTGATTCTTGAATACATTGACGTTCCTCTCCACGCGCACAGTTTTTGGAAGCCTCGGTGTGGCACCAGCCATCAAAAAGTAGTAAGTATCCAAAAATTATTCCATTGAAAACTTAAACTCATCTGGTTACAATACAAGTCCTCATATGACTCAATCAAAGAAATAAAAATGGTAAGAGATTTGTAATTTGGTGATGGAAAGATAATTTTTTTAAAGTTGTGTGCAAAAGTTAAAAATCTTTCACATTTGCTATACTTGTATAAACCTAGAGAATAAAGCTGTCATAATATCTGTCCCGTACATTATGGATAAAGAGGAAGAAAGGAAGGAATGTGCTTCTCATATGCTCCAGATCTGTATGGAATCCAGGAGATGCGGCTGGCTTCAACCTGGTTTGCAAATTTCAGGAAAAAAGGAGGATCTGGAGTCCCAAAATTTCTTTAAAACATAACATGACTTTATTCATGATACTTTAAAAGTCCATGGTTAAAACATCAAATGACCCAGCAGGGTCCCGTCTGCCTACGTTTTTCCTTACTCATAGGTAGTACTCATTGCTTACTGGCTGCTGTGAGCAGGGTATTATCACAGTCTGGTTCACCTCAGGTCAACCACAGTGGTGACCTAAGGTGAACCTGAATGTGATGGCACGCCACTCACAGCGGTAGCCATAAATCAGTCAGTATCTGGTCCCGCCGTAATTAGACGTCGCCAAGGATTTTGGAGGCTTTACAGGAGAGTAATAAAGATGGAAGCGAGGATTGTCATGTGTTCTTTTTTTCAATTAAATGATTTTTTTCACAGTGTGGTGTATTATTTACTATTTACTTAGAGGTTCCTAATGGCCGGGTCTAACATTGGCCCAACATTAGGAACCTCGGGCTTAGTGCCAGCTGGCAAAATATAGCTGACATTAATCTCTTTATTACCCAGTTGGCCAATCACAGACACTGGAGGAGATGGTGACTCTAAAGCATGACGTTGAAATGATGTCGGCAACGATCTCGTGGGCGCGCAGTCGTTTTTGACATCGTTCCAACATCGCTGGTGAGATGTCACACGTTTAGATATCGTGAACAACTCACCAATGATGTTGTGAGCAGGTATCGTTTGCAAACCCCGCGAACGATTCCTGCTCATTGCTGTGAATGGGCGAAGTTGTCCACGGCATCGTTATTGCGGTGTCACACAGAACGATGCAGCAGGTCGCTGGAGTTGAGATCGTCAGGTTTTCCAACATGTTGGTAAACCTGTCAACTCCGATCCAACGATTTATCGTTGCAACTTGCCGGAGTCACACGTAACGAGGTCGCAACGACGTCAGTGGTACGCCTCCAAACCCGTGACGTATCAGCGATGTCGTTGATGATGTCGTGCCGTGTAACGGGCCCTTAAGTCTGACTTTAACCAATCAAGAGGAGGGAAGGTGTGATGTTCATGAGC
This sequence comes from Allobates femoralis, assembly GCA_033576535.1. Lineage (NCBI taxonomy): Eukaryota > Metazoa > Chordata > Amphibia > Anura > Aromobatidae > Allobates > Allobates femoralis. The sequence goes on from JARQOC010000003.1 coordinate 770,323,335, forward strand.
GGGCCCGAAAGTAGGGTGATAGCAGTGCTGAAGCTTGGTAAGTAATACTTTAGGAAGCTAATATCTGTGCAAAAACACAGATATTCCCCTGTAAAATGGTTTGAGATGTGTATGGCAGCTTTTGGGCCCCTTTGGAAGTATTTTCTATGCCCTTGATTTTGCCCCTTTTTGATATAAATAGGGTTCGGAAGTTCGGTGAACAGAGCCGATCCCGAACATCAAAAGGTTCACTCAGTGACGGATTATAATGAGGTCAATTTGGGCAGTTGCCCTGGGCCCAATGCTCTCAGAGGGCCCAGAGCCCCCCAGGGTAAATTGCCCCATTATAATCCGCCACTGTTTGCACTGCATTCCGCACCGCTGATGTGAATTTTCAGGTCACTGCTGCCCCCGGCACCACTGCCCCGCCCCCTTTCTTTCTCCTGCACTTCATGACATGGATGTGCGGGAGGAAGCTGCAAAGAGAAGGCGGTTGCTGGAGGAGGCACACAGGAAGCTCGCTAAATATGTGATACCGAGAGGAGCTGAGCTGCTGGTTCTGCCACCGGCAGCTCAATCCACCACACTGCTCACAGCCAGGGGTAGACTGGGCAGAGTGGCACCTGCCTCCCTGGTATGTCCCCAAGCAGATATGAAGGGCTGCCTCATCCTTTGTAGATTAATAGGCAGGAGACCTGCACTGTACCTTTAAATGTGTACATGTGCCGGGCCGGCTGCATCACAGCTCAGCAGACACTGGCTGTACTCATGTCACCCTGTCTTCTGCCCGCCAGAGTGGAGCCTCTGTGGGATCAGTGGGGAAGGTCAGACATTGTTGTTTCTCAGTTATGATAGTGATAGGGCAGGAGATTGTGTTGTTTGTACAGTGAAGAGATTTCAGAACGCTGCTCACCTCACAAGTCCAGGGCTGCTGGGCTGCATGGTGTCACCAGCCACTCTGCTGAGGATCAGTGGGATTTATTGCAGCAGTTTAACCCTTCATGCAGGTCGGGGGTTGTGGTGTCAGTGTTAGGTCATCAGCTCCCAATCTGTATGAAGAGTCAAACTGTTGCCAGAAATCACGTTGTGCCCCAGATGGACACAGTAGACCTAACTATACAGAGCCCTGCACAGGATTGATTCAGCATCACAGATTATATACACAGTCATCTATGATGTCTTGTAGCCAGGGTCCTGGTCAGTCCTGTCCAAACTTGGGCAAAATGCAACCAAGTGGCTGAAAATACTGGCCACAGGGTCACCTGGTGCTGACCACTACAGGTATCCCAAGATCACTGCCAGTAACTAGAGTCCGAATGGCCCCGGTGCGAAATTTGGACCTGGGCCCCCCCCCTTCCCCCACACACCCACATTGGTCAGATGTATGTGACTCACCGTAGCCGGGGGTACACGTAGCGGGCGTTGTTTCTCCTCCAGTCACGGAACCGCGCCTGCGGTAGTGTAGGCCCGGTGGTCCAGATCAATAGGGGAATGGCGGAACAGTGGGGTGATTTGTCTTCGTGACGCCACCTGCGGGTGTTCTGGTAACTTTACCAGCGCTGTTCGGGTCTCCGGGGGATGTTATACAGCGAGATGGAACGCTCCCCACAGGATGAGCGGGAATCCCCGGAGCCGGGAGCTGCGCAAGATGTTGTGAGGCAGCTGCGGGATGCTGCGCGCTGAATCCAGGAGTAATGTACAACCACACAAAGTCTCTTTTAGGTACCTTTACTGGTTGGTGATCAGGTACACTCGGACCGGGATAGTGAAGTTGGCACTTCTGGAGTTTCACAGCAAGCAGTGTTAGGCTTCCTTTCTCTAGTTCTGGTGCTAAGGTCGGGTGGATGTGGAATCCCTCCGGACCGGGCAGTTTGTTCAATAGAACGGATTTCACCTGGTTGTCAGCACTGAGGGCACTGTAAAAGGGCGATGATAATTCTACCTTCTTCCCTGGGCTCTCGTTGGTAGGTGCGACAGGTGAACAGGGGGCTAGACTCCCTGTGAAGTATGCTGGTTCTCTGTGATGGCTTGGTGGCTCTCACTGCTTCAGTTCCAGTAACCGGTGGTTAAGGAGAGAGTCGGAATAACTCTGTGTTCCTGAGAGGTGATCTCCTTCTTCCTCTTGTCCCAATTGCAGGGACCTCCACTTGCTAACAGACTGGTTAGGCCTAGTGTCTTCCTCTTAGGGTGGAGGTTTCACACAGGCTGGCAGCTCTTGTAGCATCTACCACACTCTGATGTTTCTCCCTCCAAGACTCTGTTTATAGGGGGAACTGGCTCAAAGTGACCAGTGGAGCTCGCCCTAGAGGCTCGGGGTGAAACCAGGTGTTCTAAGTGTTGTTGTGTTTGTGGGTTTTGCTTTGCTGTTACTTACTCCATTTGTGCTCTAAGGATTTCTGTGGTGCCCAACAGGTGCCAGGGTGCCACATATGGGCCCCATGTAATGTTCTAGATCATTATGTCTTAATGTCCCTCATCCTGCTATATATGGTCCTCCTCCTGGAATCTGCCCTTATCCTGGTATATATGGTCCTCCATTATAGTATAACCCAGCCTCATAGCCCTCCATATAGTAAAATGCAGCCTCATAACTCGTCATATAATATAATGCAGAGTCGTGATAGGAATATGCACTGGTGACACTGCTACCTGCACTGGTGACACTGCTTCCTCCACTGGTGACACTGCTATCTGCACTGGTTAAATGGCTACCTGCACTGGTGACGCGGCTACCTGCACTGGTGACGCTGCTACCTGCACTGGTGACGCTGCTACCTGCACTGGTGACACTGCTTCCTCCACTGGTGACACTGCTTCCTCCACTGGTGACACTGCTATCTGCACTGGTGACACTGCTATCTGCACTGGTGACACTGCTATCTGCACTGGTTAAATAGCTACCTGCACTGGTTAAATGGCTACCTGCACTGGTGACGCTGCTACCTGCACTGGTGACGCTGCTACCTGCACTGGTAATGTTGCTACCTGTGCTGGTGACGCTGCTACCTGTGCTGGTGACGCTGCTGTGTACGCTGATGACGCTGCTGTGTACGCTGGTGACGCTGTTGTGTACGCTGGTGACGCTGCTGTGTACGCTGGTGACGCTGCTGTGTACGCTGGTGACGCTGCTGTGTACGCTGCTGTGTACACTGGTGACGCTGCTGTGTACGCTGCTGTGTACACTGGTGACGCTGCTGTGTACACTGCTGTGTACACTGGTGACGCTGCTGTGTGCACTGGTGACGCTGCTGTGTGCACTGGTGACGCTGCTGTGTGCACTGGTGACGCTGCTGTGTGCACTGGTGACGCTGCTGTGTACACTGGTGACGCTGCTGTGTACACTGGTGGCGCTGCTTTGTGCACTGATTTCTAGGTCTTCCCTTTCCCACAGGCCCACCATAGTGCAGTATGTGACACATGGTGGCTATATTCACTCTGCTGTAGCCTTTTCCTCTGCAGCACTATTAGCATTCTCCTGCACGTTCAGCTAATGCAGGGCTTACAAAGCAATACATGGTGTACTGGGAGCGACCACCACCCAAGCTATAGACTAATAATCGCTAGTGATAAGCCCCCACCCCCGCCAGTAATGGAGTAGCGCCTGGAGATCACGTCTCCTCACGGCAGCATAATATGGAGATGGATGTGCACAGCTCACTGACCTAGGACCACGGCACCATGGTGGTGACGAGCCGGCTTCAATATCCTCACAATGCATCGGGTCAGATATGACGTTCTGGCCAGGGAATCAATCGCATGATCCCAAGAGGCGGGCATTTCAAAAAGGACGTGGTACAGCCCAAGGACATGGGATGCAAATCCATGTAAAGCGATCGCAGGGGTCGGCAGGAAGCACGGGCCCCTGTACCTGCAGGTCCGGTCTCACTTGCGACCCCTGCGATCGCAGAAGTTACGCCACCGATCACTTCTCTCTGCATCCCTAGGGTGCAGTGAGCAGAGGTTACATTGGTGGTGGATGAAGCCGATGGCTCCTTCCACCAATCACCGTCTCTGACTGACAGCAGACTCAGTTACGTCACTTCATTACCTCAAACGGTATATAGAGGCTTTGTGAGGGCTCACAGTGTTTATAGTGGGTATGTGGAGGTTCACACTGTATACAGGCAGCTTTGTGGAGGCTCACACTGTATACAGGGAGCTATATGGGCTCTCATACTTTATATAGAGGGACTGTGTGGAGGGCTCTATCTGCATATGGGGAGATACTTCTATCAGTATATTGTCTTATTCTGATATATCCTTTCTTCTGCTTTCACTTTTTCTATTTTATCTTCTTTGATGCATCATATGTGATCAGTGTATAATTACCTCCATTGGCTTTTATAGGAACCAATTGAATTACGGTAGTTTCCCATTTTTATTATACTTTGTATGTTGTTACATTCTACTCTAAGGTATTTTTGTACTCTTTGCCCCTGGATCTTTTTGACCACATCAGTTTGTACATATTTACCATATGTACTTACTCAACCCCTCCCTGATTTGGATCACTGTCCCATTCTAATGTATGTGGTATCTGATTTTTTACCGTCTCAATTTTTCTATAAACGATTACATATTTTTATTTGAATCTTGGACTTCGGTTTATTTTCTTCCTTTTCTTTTTGTTCTTTATATTGCCAATTTGTACATTAGGCCTCGCGATTATCCTGCATGCATTGATTTAAATGCACACAATTGCAATATTACTTTTATATCAATATATTTGCAGTGTTTTATATTATCACTCTTTTCATTAGTCTGCAGCTGCTGTGCTGTGTGTGCTAGTCCTAAATTGACAAGATCAATGGATGTTTGTCAGGTTATAGTTTCAAACAGCAACTATTTTTCTGAAATAATCTGTTTCAGGTATATGATCATGACCCCCGTCACATGACCCCCGTCACATGACCCCCGTCACATGACCCCCGTCACATGACCCCCGTCACATGACCGGGGGGGGCCCACAGAGTCTGAACAGCCCCGGGCCCTGGCTACTCTTTTTTTTAAACCAAAAATTTTTTATTGAAGATTAACACAGTTACAAAATAAAGTAATATCATAATCAAAATTTTAGTGAAGGTGAACAAGGGGGAAGAAAGGGGAGGGAGGCAGGGGGGGGAGAGTGCGATGCCGCAGGATGAAACAGTGTGTGTTCCCATTATAGCTATAAGTCAGCAAGAAGAAGGATAAGAATCATATTCACAGGTAAACGGTACATAAGTGAGTTTACATTTGATGTTCAGGGGACAATAAAGTCAACAATGAAAGGTGATACCGTATATTTAATTCGACTCGATTAGAATAAAATTTTAGGTCTGGACTGTGTTGTGTGTAGAGCTTAGCCATGGATCCCACCACTGTTGGGTTTTTGTACGTGATGGAAGGTCGTGTACCAGCATAAGTTCATACATGCAATGGGTGTTAATCCGGGTGATAACTTCCGTCATAGAGGGCGGTGTTGATGTTCTCCAGTGAGCTGCTATCGTCAGTCGCGTGGCTATTAGGACGTTGGTGAGAGTGGGGCGTAGTAATGATGGGAGATTTTCAATGCCTAGTCCTAACATAGCCCGATGTGCTGTCAACGTAATAGGAATCTTTAATAAGTCCGTAAGTAGAGACTCTACTTGGAGCCATAAGCGGTGTATGTGGGGGCATGACCACCACATGTGAGTCATAGTGCCTAGGTCCAGACACCCTCTCCAACAACTAGAGGAAGGAGGAGGGACATTTGGTCCAAATTTAGCTAGTTGAACTGGGGTCAGGTACCAGTTGAACATCAACTTTTTGGATTGCTCCAGATGGGAGAGGCAACGAGAATATTTGGCGGCATGAGCAGAAGCTAGATGCCATTCTTCTAGAGATGCAGTGAAATCTAGTCTGTCTTCCCATTTAAGCATATAGGTCGATTTCTCAGCTGATCGTGCTGTTTGTATCGTATTATATATTATAGAGACTCCTCTGGTGACATAATTTGTTTGTTTAAATAACACCTGGAGTGGGAGTGAAGTGTTCAACGGGTTAAAGGTCGGAAAATCCACAGCATTCAAGAAGTGTCGTAAACGAATGTATGAAAAAAGGGAGTTTGTGGGGAGACTGAATTGGCGGTGGAGGGTTTCAAAAGATGCTAGGTGGTTTTGCTCCATTAGTTTCCAGAGAATGGGGGGACCTGGAAAGTCCGAAACATGCCAATGTTTTAGAGATATGTCACCCATAAGGAGTTCCACCGCTCGTAGTGTAATGTGTCTGAAAAGAAACGTTAAGTGGGTTCTGGAGAGTGCGCGCCAAATGGAGAGAGTTTCCTGTATAGTCTTAAGAGTGCAAGTAGGTGAATAAGAGCGCAGTAGGTTCATTTCCAGAAGGATGCGTGTGGAACCTGCCGGTGCAAAATGTGATTCTATCTGGAGCCAGCGTGAAGAAGGAGAGTGCGTCCACCAGGATCTTGCTGTTTCTAGGACTATAGCTGCATAATATGAGGCAATGTCGGGAAGTCCAAAACCTCCTCTTTTAATCGGAAGAGACAATGTTTTCATCGCTACTATAGGAGTTTTATTGTTCCATATGAATCTGGTGAGTATAGATTGCAAGGTGCGCAGGTATTTTTTAGGGAAGGGGAGGGGGACGCAGCGTAAAATGTAAAGAATCTTGGGGAGGAGCATCATTTTCACTACATTTATGCGGGCCACCCAGGATAAGTGAGATGACGCATAGTCCATACAAGCACTGCGGATGGAGGATGTAAGGATTTCGCAGTTAGTGCGCACTATGTGTTTTGAGTTAGTAATTTGGACGCCTAAGTATTTAAAGCCTGTCGAAGACCATAATGAAGGGAAAAGTGATGCTAGGTGTCGACGTGAGTCTGTGGGGAGGTTAATAGGAAAAGCAGAGGATTTTGTAAGGTTCAATTTGTAGTAGGAAGCTGCAGAGAAATCTGCGAGAACAGAAAGTAAAGCGGGGAGAGAGGTGGTTGGGTTGGTGCATGTGAGGAGAACATCATCTGCATAGAGGCTAATTTTGTGGTCTATTGAACCTACCACAATTCCAACGATCTCAGGATGCGAACGAATTATAGCGGCCAGCGGCTCCATGACAAGGGCGAAAATTAGAGGAGAGAGGGGGCAGCCTTGTCTAGTCCCGTTAGAGATCAAAAAGTCCGTGGACGTGAATCCACCGGCCTTCACGAACGCGCAGGGAGCAGAGTATAAAGCTAGAATAGAAGATTTTATATTACCTGAGAAGGCGAATTTGTCCAAAACGGCTGCCAAGAATCCCCAGTGTACCCGGTCAAAAGCTTTTTCAGCGTCAAGGGAGATCAGGACACTGGGGGTACCTCTCTTCTCTAAGACCTCAATGAGGTCTATAACCCGCCTTGTTGCATCTCTCGCCTGTCTGCCAGGTATAAAGCCTACCTGGTCTATGGCGATCAAGGACGGAAGTACCCCCTTGAGACGGTCCGCCAGCAATTTCGCATATAATTTTAAGTCGCAATTTAGTAATGCTATGGGGCGGTAGTTAGCTGGATCAGTGGGGGTTTTCCCTGGTTTCAGAATCGTCGAGATTGAGGCCCTCAGGTTTGATGTTCCCCTCACACTGCCAATGAGTGAAGAGGGAAAGGAGACGCGGGGCGAGAAGAGGAGCGAAAGAAGAATAATATTGAAAGGAAAAGCCGTCAGGACCTGGGGCGGATCTCTTTTTGGACGCTCGAATTACCTCTAATATTTCCTGTAAAGAGAAAGGGGCGTTAAGCGTATTTAGTTGTGACGAGGAAAGTGTAGGTAGATCAGCTTTAGAAAGAAAGGAGGAGATGATGGTCTGAGTTGGTTGTGGGGTCGAGGAAGAGGATTGGAGATTATAAAGGTTATTGTAAAACTCACGGAATTGTTCCGCAATATGTATCGGGTTTCGGATTGCTGTGCCTTGGGGAGAGGTAATTTGAGAAATTCGGGCGCGTATCTCAGACTTTTTAATTCTGCGCGCCAGTAATGCTCCTGCGCGATCACCCATGCTATAATAGTGAGACTTGGTCTTTTTTAGTTGAAGTTCTACCTTAGTGAGGAGAAGGGCTCTCAGATCGTGACGGGATCTCGTGAGGTCCGAGAGAGTTTTTGGGGATGGGGTGGTTTTGTATAGGGTTTCAAGTTCTTTCAATTTGTTTAATAGGGAAGACAGAGTCGTATTATACTGTCTCTTTTTATATGCTCCAAGTTTAATTAAGTGTCCCCTCATGACAGCCTTATGGGCGAACCATAGTGTGTCTGGAGCGACTTCATCAACCTCATTTATTTGGAAGAATTCTGTCAGTTGCGAGGATAGGGTATCACAATTTTCTTGTGAGACTAGAAGTTGTTCGTTAAGCTTCCAGGCCAAACAAAGGTTACGTGGAGTAGAGTCTGTGAAGGTCAGGGTAATAGGGGCATGGTCAGACCATGTGATTAGGTCAATCGTTGAGTTCAGACAAAGGGGCAATAGAGAGTCATTGACCAGAATGAAGTCTATTCGACTGAACGAGCGGTGGCGGGGGGAAAAAAATGAATAGTCGCGTTCAGTACAGTGCTGATATCTCCAGATATTATGGAAGTGAAAGGAGTCAATTAATGGGCCCAGATCTGTCCTGTATGTTGATGGGGAGGAGCAGTCAAGTGTACGTAATAGGGGGCTATTCAGGTCTCCGGCAATCAATTTATGTCCAGTCATAATAGGAGTGAGGGAGTCTAGGGTAGTGCGTACGAAAGTTGACTGTCTATAGTTGGGGGCATAGAGTACAAATAGGGAGAAGAGGACATCATTCAGCTTACATGTTATTAGTAGGAAGCGGCCTTCGGGGTCGGAAGTAGCAGTTATCAATTCAAATGTTAGTCTATGTGAGATCAATATAGCGACTCCCGCTATTTTTTTCTTCGCATTAGCGAAGTACCGATGGGGAAAGAGGTGAGATTTTATGCGTACATTGTCCTCCTCCAATAAATGTGTCTCTTGTAGTAGGACAATATTTGCTTTAGATTTTCGTAGATGATTATATAAGAGGGAGCGCTTTTGCGGTGAGTTTAAACCGTTAACATTCAGAGATAAAACAGATATAGCCATTGTAAAATTTCAATGGAAATTTTAGATAATGGGTATAGTATTAAGCACATCAGCATAAAACAAAGCCTGCATGCATCTGTAATGTAAAAGGGAGGTTGGGAGGGAAGGAAAGGAGAGGAAAGTATCGTCAAAAAACAAAACACAGTGCACCATGGTGTGTGAGCTGCAACAGAGGAATGCACACACATCATGGAGCTTAACTTAGTAGTGAACAGGTTGAACGGGTTAAACGTTAGAGCACCAAGGGAGGGGTCCCGATCAGAGGGACAGGAGGTCCGGAGATCCTCTCCCAGGTACTCACAGTTCAGTAAATTGGGAGGAGTAGTCCAGTTCAAATAATGAAGGACTAAAGTCTAGGGAGGGAGAGCGAGAAAGATAAAATATTTCGCTCAGTAGGGCAAAAACCTCCATATATCACAGGTAATAACTAAGGGGTGAGAGTTAAGTTAAAGATTTAAAGAGGGGGGAGGAAAGGAGGGATTTAGATGGGGGGAGGGAGAGTACAGGAAGAAGGAGAAGGGGAGACTGTAAGAGCAGTTTTTATATAGAGAAACAGTGGGGGAGAGAATAGCAGCAGAAAAAAAGGGAGGAAGGAAGGAATGAGGAATAGTAAAGGAGGCTAGGAGAAAAGTAGAAGGAAGAAAAAGGGATGAAGAAGAGCGGTGAGAGGGTTAGAAATAGTGATATAACCTGGGAGTTTAAGTAGAAGTCCAGGAAGGCGGAAAACCGAGGAGCCACGCCAGCGGTGAAAGGTCGACGAAGATATGTTGCCACATCGTCCAGCGAGAAAGGAATCCATCACACGATTTTCCATTCAGGATCCACTCTGCGGGGTTTAGAGCTGTGCTTGGAAGGTTGTCCTTTTTCAGGTCTTTGAGCTGTAGCTGGATCCGAAGGGGGAAGCATGTCCCAGGACTTCAGGAGATGCTCCGCTCTCTGGGGGGTCAGGCAAACATAAGAAGTGTCATTTTTCCTCACAATCAAACGAGTGGGACGGCCCCAGCGATAAGGAATGTCCTTTTCCCGTAGGATTGTTGTGAAGGGCTTGAACTCCCTGCGGATGGTCAGTGTCGCAGGGGATAAATCCGGGAAGACTTGAATGTCAGTGAATTTCGGAGAAAGAGAGGGGGAAGCTCGTAGGGCCCGCAAGAACTCCTCTTTAGCCTCAAAGAAGTGTATCCTGGAGAGGACGTCTCTAGGTAAGTCCGCACGGATCTCTTTAGGTTTGGGGACCCTGTGAATGCGGTCCACCTTCAGATCTCTCAGATCAAGGTCGGGTAGGACCTCTCTCATGAAGTCCTGTAGGAAGCTTCTGAGTTCCTCCTGTGGGATAGATTCTGGGATTCCCCTCAGGCGAAGATTGTTTTGCCTGTTGCGGTCCTCCAGGTCAGCCTGTTTGCTGCGTGCTGCACTCAGTGTGGATTGGAGTGCTTCATGCTCGTCCCATAGGTCATTGTGGGATTGTATTAGTTCAGTCATTTTAGATTCTATGGAGTCCGTCCGATTCCCCAGCTCCGTCATCTCACCTCTTAGGTCTGCAACCATTGACCTCATGTCGTCTTGTATTGAAGACCTGAGCTCCGCTAGTAGCGATTTCATTAAGGAGAGGGTGACGGGAGTCTCAGGAGGCAGTGAAGTGGCCGAGGTCTCCTGTAGCTGCTGATCCCTGCGAGAGGCGCGCGCAGCTCGAGGAGATTGCGGCACCATATTGGAAGGAAGCGCGAGAGCCTGGGGGCCCGAGGAGAAGAAGTCTGAGGCCCGTCTCGGCAGGAGGGCCTGCTGGTTCTTGACCTTTCCCATTAGGTAAGGAGCTTATGCTGGATAGGAGCGCGGGTTTTAGGTAGAAAAAAAGGCGATGTGGCAGCTTAAATACCGCTGTTGTGGCCCAGGGTCCGGGAGCTCCTGGTTTATGCGGCTTGCTCCATCGGCAGTCAAGCCACGCCCTCCGCCCTGGCTACTCTTAATCCACCCCTGGGTTCACTCATCTCTACTAGTAAAAGTGAAACTCTGAGTCGGGCAGATGAAAGTCAATTTTACATATGTTTATTTAATGTATGATACTGTATGTAGAATAAAGTGCTTTTTAAAGGGAACCAACCACCCCAAATGACCCCCCCGGACTAATAATATCGGTCCCTACTTGCAGCACATACATGTGCTGCAATGTTTTTTGCTAAAAAAACTCCTTTTTCAAACTTAAGATAATGCTTTAGAAACTTTATACCCAAGTGACGGTTGGGCGTTACTTACATGGTGCTAAAGCCGGGTTGCAGCTGCCATTCATCCTGCTGTGCTCGACACATCAGTCACGGCCAGCCCTTTTTGCAGCGTCACAGCCCTGTGCACGGGCTCGCATGCCCGTGCACACGTCATCATCTACAGCCGGGAAGCGAGCGCGCGCTCTGACTTCCACAGCCGAGCGCAGGAAGTCAGAGCGCGCGCTCGCTTCCCGGCTGTAGATGATGACGTGGGCACGGGCATGCGAGCCCGTGCACAGGGCTGTGACGCTGCAAAAAGGGCTGGCCGTTACTGATGTGACGAGCACAGCAGGATGAATGGCAGCTGCAACCCGGCTTTAGCACCATGTAAGTAACGCCCAACCGTCACTTGGGTATAAAGTTTCTAAAGCATTATCTTAAGTTTGAAAAAGGAGTTTTTTTAGCAAAAAACATTGCAGCACATGTATGTGCTGCAAGTAGGGACCGATATTATTAGTCCGGGGGGGTCATTTGGGGTGGTTGGTTCCCTTTAAGTTATGAAAGATTCCATGATGCATCACTATTGGAGGACATCTTGTTTCAGCATAGGTATGGTTAGAAGATGCAATGATAGTTCAAGAAGCAATAGAAGCTTTAAAGGGAATCTGTCACCAGGTTTTTTCTACCTGATGTGAGAGCAACATGATTTAGGGGCAGAGACCCTAATTCCAGCAATCTGCCACATACTTTACTGATGTCTGCAGAAAGCAGCTCCGTATGTCACATATCACTGGAATCAGGGTTTCTGTCTCTACATTAGGACCCTCTCACATTAAATGGCAAAAATCTGGTGAATGATTTCCTTTATATTTCGCCACTGCGTACACCCTGGTTGGAGTGTGAATGGGATCCAACTGCTGTGCTTCTTTCTACAAAGAATAGGGGAATCTGATAACTCTGCATAATGTGACACTATTGACTCTATCAGTTTGACAGACTGTTATGTACACTGCTGCCTGTGGGGCCTTTCAGTACTTGTAATTTATTATCTATGCCTGCCCTCCCCCTTCTGCTATTTGTACACATGTTCCCATACTTGGGAGGAGTATGTGGAGTTTATTGTGAGTTGGGAACAGACTGATGTGTGGTGTGAAGGTGCCCTGCCCTGAGGTTGTGTTGTTCTGCCCCAGAAGCTGAGAATACCGATTTGCACTGACCGCAAGCTTCTCCAGGATGAGTGGATGCAAAGGATGAAATAAGCAGCAGGTAGGAGAGAGTCCATAGCTGCCCTTCAGTAACGAACCAAGGGTCCCCAACCTGAGACACGCGGGCTGTGATGTGTGGTTGGCAAGTGTTCATTCAGGTTGGTGCATAAGCTCCAGGTCTAGTAAACAGCTATGAAGATCAGGTCTCCAGATGGTGACTTTTGTGAGTAGCTCCACATAGAAAAGAAAAGCAGATGTGAATGGGGGTAAGGTAGGAACCCCTGGATCTTGGTAATCTACATTGGTGTTATTCCTGTGGAAATTCTTTGTCAGTCAATAATGGGGGTTCTGGGTGACACTGCTGTTAGGGAGCAGGAACTGGATTTGACTCCCGACCCTTTTATTGCTGAATTTGGCTCATGAACCTCTTTCAGAGCTGAATGTGGCTGTGGAGATTGGAAAGGTTGGTGACCTCTGTCCTACACTTTAGAACAGTGGTGGGAACTCCAGGCGTCGAGGGCCACCAACATTGCAGGTTTTCAAGATTTCCATAGGCTGGCTTCACACTGCAGTTTTTCCCTGATCAGTGTACATCCAGTGTGTGTGCCAAAACCAGGAGAGGAACCAGGAAAGGAACTTGCAGAAAAAAACTATAATTGAAAGATTGACACCTGTTCTGAGTTTTGGAGACACTCCTGGTTTTGGCACACAAACACTGATGGACACTGATCAGTGAAAAACTGCAGAGTGAAGCCAGCCTTTTTATTGTACAGGTTATACCGTATATACTCGCGTGTAAGCCGAGTTTTTCAGCCCAAAAATTGGGCTGAAAAGTCCCCCCCTCGGCTTATACGCGAGTCACTGTATACTGTATACAGTGTATACAGTATACAGGCCCGCCCCCATCAGTATACAGGCCCCCCCCCCTTGCTGCACAAACCTGTAAAGGAAGAGATTAGTATACTTATCACTGTCCCGCTGCCGCTGTCCTGCCGCCGTCATCGCGCTCCTCCGTCTTCCTCCAGTTGGTGCAGGCAATGACGTCATTGTCTGCGCGCCAGAGGAAGCCGGAAGACGCTGAATGAAGACGGAGGAGCGCGAAGACGGCGGCAGGACAGTGGCAGCAGGACAGTGATAAGTATACTAATCTCTTCCTTTACAGGATTGTGCACCAAGGGGGGGCCCTGTATACTGATGGGGGGGGGGCTGTATACACCTCTGGGGCTGCTGTATACTACCACTGGGGCTGCTGTATACTACCACTGGGGCTGCTGTATACTACCACTGGGGCTGCTCTATACTACCTCTGGGGCTGCTCTATACTACCTCTGGGGCTGCTGTATACTACCACTGGGGCTGCTGTATACTACCACTGGGGCTGTATATACCTCTGGGGCTGCTGTATACTACCTCTGGGGCTGCTGTATACTACCTCTGGGGCTGCTGTATACTACCTCTGGGGCTGCTGTATACTACCTCTGGGGCTGCTGTATACTACCACTGGGGCTGCTGTATACTACCACTGGGGCTGCTGTATACTACCTCTGGGGCTGCTGTATACTAACCACTGGGCCTGCTGTATACTAACCACTGGGGCTGCTGTATACTAACCACTGGGGCTGCTGTATACTAACCACTGGGGCTGCTGCTGTATACTACCACTGGGGCTGCTGCTGTATACTACCACTGGGGCTGCTGTATATACCTCTGGGGCTGCTGTATACCACACTGCTGGGGGCTGTATACCTGTGCTGGGGTCCACCCTCGGCTTATACACGAGTCAATAGGTTTTCCCAGGTTTTGGGGGCAAAAGTAGGGGGTCGGCTTATACACAGGTCGGCTTATACACGAGTATATACGGTAATTGAATCACTTGCACTGGTGATGATTCCAACACCTGTGCAATGCTAAAGAAATCCTGAAAACATGACCTGTTGATGATCCTCGAAACCTGGAGCTCCCCACCCCTGATTTAGAATTTCAGATACAGCCATTTGTTGACTAGGACTTGACATACATCTAAAATAGGCAAACTGTGAAATCAGTGTGCTTACTAAAGGTGCAATTACACTGCAAGATTGTCATAAACAAGCCTTCCTATTATTGAGTGCACAGCATTATTCCACACTACCAGGATGCAGAAGTACACTGATCTCACAGACCTTCCTTCTGTCACTGTCATATTGGAGAAATGGGTTCCATACACCTCACTAGTCGTGTCAACATTATCAATTAGGTAGTCAATTTAGTCATACTTTTATTTTCAGGAGGAATAACAGAGGAACATTGCAATGCTGAATCTAAGAAAGTTCACAAAATCATTATTTTATGCAGAATAGGAATAGAGGGTCAGAATAATGTACAGACCCTCTTTACAATTGAATCTGGACCCTCTGCTGATTACCTCCCTACACAACATTAAAAGGGGTTTGTCCCAAAGTAACATTTATCACTAGCATAGGTGATAGAACCCCGACTGATCATGATAAAGGAATTTGTGTCCTCTGCTGGAATAGAGCAGGGGTCACACGTGAGCTGGAGGAAGTCTGTGAAATGGACGGAGACAGTTCTGTATTCTGTAAAATCAACGTGACCACCCTCTACAGACCATCCCCCTCCTCCTTAGACATGTAGATGTCAATAGAATTAATAGACATTTACAACGTTTCTATAGAGGTGCAAAAGATCTAGGATCATGGGACATATACTAATGCTTGCACGAGACAAGGGTGGTCTGGGTCTGCCCAACGTGAGAGGGTACAACTTGGCTTGTTTAAGAAGACACATAATAGACTGGATCAGGCATACCAGCAGGGACCCGGTGGCCATTTTACACACATCAAGCTCAAGGGTTGAACACTGGGTGAGAAATTTGGTACTATTTAAAGATATGAGGGGGACATGGAAGGCGATATGATACAAACTGGGGATGTCCTGGAGGATACCTAATTACCTCAATGTGTGGCGGCACCAAGATTTCCTGAAGTGTAGAGACAACACACTTTTTAGAAACTGGAAGGAGAGGGGGATTGGATCCTTACATGACCTGATGCACACGCAAGAGGTTAGATGGTTGAAGACCGACAAAATATTTGACAGGGTGAGACTTGGCCCTGCCCATGTGCTGCAATATGAGCAGGTATGACTCCTCTTATTTGAACATCTGAGAGATTTGAGGAGAGAGTGCAACAAGCATGCGTTGGACGAACTACTTGAGAGAGACATCTCAGATATTAATATTTCTACTATTTATGGTACACTGAGAGATCACCTGATACCTTCGGGACCAAGCAGTCTCTTCAGAAAATGGGAGACGCAACTTCAAGACGAAAGGATAGAAAATACTATCTTGGAGGGGTGGGAAGTACGCAAGTACATAACTAATGAAAGATGGCGCGATACCCATTATCGTGTGATGCATAGAGCGATTTTGGGATTTAACATACCGACAAAGGGTGCAAGTACAGACAAGAGACAAACATGCCTGGTGTGGGGAGGTTGGACCAGAAATGTTCGACGGAATATGGGAATGTGTAGGGCAGATGTGGAGGTTGGTGAGGGAGTGGACGCAGGGTGTATTCCATTGCCAAGTTCCACTTGACTATGAAGTATGGATGTTCCAGGCTTTAGGAGCCTTGCAGATGAACAAGCTGCAGTTAAAACTGCTTCATATGGTTGCAATACTTTGTAAAAGGCTAATACTATGACATAGACTGGATGCGGCTGTGCCCACTCTATCAGAGTTAATGCGGGAACTGAAAGAGACGATGTTGGTGGAGAAAGTGCAAGCGGAAG
The DNA here is from genome assembly GCA_033576535.1 of Allobates femoralis. Lineage (NCBI taxonomy): Eukaryota > Metazoa > Chordata > Amphibia > Anura > Aromobatidae > Allobates > Allobates femoralis. The sequence goes on from JARQOC010000003.1 coordinate 770,339,596, forward strand.
GAGATAGAGACAAGAAAACGTCCCAATTCTTTGAAAAATGGCGCCCTTTTATATTATACCACCTCACGTGAGAGGAGATTCGTCACCTAGTGTACCCATTTCAGAACACATCTTGGTATAACCTGGAGGATCTTCAGGGTACATTGGTCAATTGAAAATTGATAGAGACAACTGACGCAGATGAGTTTGTGGTTAGGCCTGCTTACACGGTGGACGTGAGGGAGTGGCAATAGTGTTCCTTGTATCATACAAGGGTAAACCGGGGGTACCGGGTAAACCACCGGTGGGCCACTTCCCTGCTCCGCTCCCCTTGCTGTCACTTAGCAAATATGCACTGCAGGCAACACCAATGCCATCATCTGTAGTGCACACAGTTCGCAGCCTCAGCTCCAACCCCTGGCCTCCTGCTCCTGCCCCCCACTGTCACTTATTAAGGGTACGTGCACACGATCATTATATGCGTTTTGGACGCAGCGTCTTGCCGCTGCATCCAAAATGCGTAGTACAGTACAAGCATAGTGGATGGGATTTCAAGAAATCCCATCCTCACTATGCTTTGGTTATCCCGCCCACAGCATGTTTGGAGCTGCAGTGCGGGTTGCCTGCAGTCCGCTCCTCCACAGCATGTTTATTTCATGCTGCGGAGTCAGAAGCGGCTGCCACAGAAAGACTGCAGGGAGAAGAAGTCTCCCTGCGGCCACCTGCGGCTTCACTCAGGTCCGGAGGAGCTGTGTCCAACATGCAGCTCCTCCGGACCGTGAGCACATACCCTAAGGCCATGTGCACACGTTGAGTATTTGATGAGTTTTATACCTCAGGATTTGGAGACAAAACCAGGAGTGGAACAATCAGAGGAAAAGTCTAATAGAAACACATCACCACTTCTGTATTTAATCATCCACTCCTGGTTTTGTCTTCAAACCCTGAGGTAAAAAACTCATCAAATACTCAGCGTGTGCATGTGACCAAAGTCTTGCAAGATTTGTGAAGTCTCGCGAGACTCAGTCACAGGTGCGCTTGCATTGAGTACGAAGACCCATGCAACTGCGCAGATGCGAGAGCAGTGTGATGTACACAGGAGGGGCGGCCTTTTCACAGGAGTGAGGCGGGAATTTCAACCAGCGGGGCGGCAAGGACCAGATTGAGCAGATCCTCATGGATCATTTTCAGCTAATTGCCATACTGCGCGGGAGATATTAAAAGTTCATTTGTGAGGTACGCAGGTTGACCACTGGGCTTATAGAGGGGTTACAGGAACCCCAAATACATCATGGGTAAGGTGGTGGGCAGGGGTTAGAGCAGCCAAAGGGGTTGTCAGGTTCACTTTAAAGATGTCCTTAGACATAGGTTTGTTTTTCCCCATTAGTCTGCAGCTCATGTACAGCTTGACCCCTGATCCACTCTTGACTCAGTGGCTGTGAGCGCTGGGTTTGGCTGTTTCCGGAAGCCCCAATGATGATAAATGGAGCCGTGGTCACATCATTACCGGCCACTGCATTTTATAATGGGGAGAAAAGCTCCAAATTCTTCTGATGGTGCAGTTTCCACTGATCGGATTCCACCAATAAATAAGTGATCACCTACTGAAACTCTGGATCACTAATAACTTGTTTTCACCAAAGAATCCCTTTAATGCAAACTACAGTAATTGTACATCAAAGTTATGGTGAATGTACAGTGGTGTGCAGGGGTCGCCACTATAAAGTGTATAACAGCTAACAGGTATTTACATATAGCTGAAGGGTGGGTGGGCCCCTGGAGTCAATTTCCCTGGCGGGCCCCAGACACCCCAGTCTGACCGTGCTTGTATGTGACCATAAGAGGTTGCACAGGTAATTTTGTCGGGGGGGGGATGGAGGGAGGTGGAGAGGGATTGTCATCACATTAAAAAATGAGGGACAGACGGCTGACCTAATGTACTTGGCGTAAAACACCTTGCAGATACCTGAATTACACGCAGCCACTTCTAGGTGTTTTGAAGGTAAAAGGTACAATTGTCTCCGACACCTGGCGTTTTCTATCTTCCTGTTGCCGCGTGTAAAGTGGCCATAAAAGGTTGATTCTAAGTCGGTCACATCTCTCTCTATTTTGATGTCATTGTTGTACATTATTTTGAAAACCAAATAAAAAGAGTTGATAAAAAAAAAATCAATGTGACCTCTACTTCATATTTCCAAGAGCCCCCCTGTCCCCTTGATCGCCGGGGTCCCAGCAGCAGGACCTGTTTCAGTTGTACTGATGGTAAATACTCTTTTCTTTGTTGTTGTTGGACTGTGGGCGACCACAAACTTACTTCCTTGTGTTGCTTTATCTTCTTTTGCTGTCAAGTTCCTCAAACTTAGTTTTATTTTTGTTTTCATCATTTCAAGCACTGAGAACTCCATAGACAAGACCTCCAGAAGTCTATTAAGAATATTGTCCTTTCTCTATGCTGCTATCATTTCTTTTTCTAATTTTTTCTTTTAACTGCAAAATATTTGGTGAGTACCTAAGATCTTATATAAAAATAAAATATAGGTAATCATGGGGAACCTGTCAGCAGATTCACGAAGCCTGTACCATGGGCAGCATTAAGGCTGGTTTCACACAGCTGTTTTTTGGAGTGCGGGGAATGTGGGAAAAATATGCATTCCACGGATTGCCCTGGAATCCCCAGCAAAGATCCAACTGGATGCACCCGCTCTGGTATTATCACTGATCCATGAGACAATCTCACAGATCAGTGATAATACCGGTGCGGGAGCATCCCGTTGCATCTGGTTGTGCACCAAGATTCGGTGAAAATGACATGCCCCCTAGAGGGCATGTCATTTAGAAATGAGTTCTGGGCATGTTCAGTTCAAAAACTCAGATCCAGGGGATCCAGAGTCACGAATCCGGGTTACATAGAGCCACATTTTCAATCAACTGGAGTGCCCAGATCCGGGAGTTTACGTTTTTTGACTTGGACACCAAAATTACAACATCTTTCGATTTTGGTCTCAGTGAAGAAATTGTGGACACCCGGATCAGGGGAAATTGGAAGACCTGGAAGTCAATAGGGCCGAAAACGGATACAGGTGCATCCAGATTAAGCTAGAATCACATGGATTCCAAAAAAACGGCTGTGTGAAACCAGTCTAATCAGAGATTGCTTCCTGCACTCTAAATATTGTTTTACTCTGAAACTGAGGAAATCATAATTGAAAGTTGGGGCATGAGGTGATCAGTCCAAGAGTCAGGACTCCTGCGGCTTTATTACTGCTCACTCTGCAGGACTGACTAGTCTCTTTCCATGTTTGTAAATGGGGGAGAACTTGTCAGTTCTCACCCGCTCCAGGCTTCTGTCCAGCCGCCTCTCATCCCTAGCAGGTCTTCTTCTTCACTCCAGCATAGACGTTCAGCAATTCCTAAGGCCTTTTGGGAGTGGCGGGGAGTGTACAGGGGGCATCATAATAGGCGCGTCCAAGCACATAGCCCTGATGTGGTGGGCATTTTGACGCCCCCTTTGGTAGCTGCACCCCACCCCATGGTCTTTGAATTTCTGGAGTCTATGCCTTGAAAAGAAGAAGAAGAATGGCTGGTTGAGCGGCGGGGAGATGGAGCGGCGGGCAGATGGAGTATGAAGCAGTGGCTGGGATGGAGCATAGAGCGGGGTGAGCAGCGGGCAGGAGACCGAGCGGAGGGGGGCCGGGAGACCGGGCGGACTGTGCCCGTTTCGCTGTAACGGAAATCCCGCGTCGCTGATTGGTCGCGCCCAGCCAGCCGTGAACAATCAGCAACGTGGGTTTTGCGTTAGAGAGACAGTGTGACGTAAGTGCAAGGTGAGTGTAGGGCTAAGTGTGAGGTGAGTGCAAGGTGAGTGTAGGACAGAGTGTGACATGAGTGCAGGGTGTTTAGTGCTTGTAGATTGTAAGCTCTTGAGCAGGGTCACTCTTATTTTTTTGTTTTATCTATTGTATTGTATTTTTTACATTGATTTTATGCTTATTGTATTGTTTCCTATTATTGTACTGTTTTCTTTCTCTACTGGAATGTACTGTATTATATTGTGTATTTTCTTACTGCATTATACTGTGTATTTTCATCTATTACCCACTGTATTGTAAAGCGCTGCGGAATAGGTTGGCGCTATTTAAATAAAGATTTATTATTATTATTATTAGTGCTAAGTGTGAGATGAGTGCAGGGTGAGTGTGAGGGGTGTGTAGGGTGAGTGTGAGGGGTGTGTAGGGTGAGTGTGAGGGGAGTGTAGGGTGAGTATGAGGGGAGTGTAGGGTGAGTGTGAGGGGAGTGTAGGGTGAGTGTGAGGGGAGTGCAGGGTGAGTGTGAGGGGAGTGTGAGGGGAGTGCAGAATGAGTGTGAGGTGAGTGCAGGGTGAGTGTGACGGGAGTGCAGGGCTGAGTGTGACGGGAGTGCAGGGCTGAGCGTGACGTGACTGCAGGGTGAGTGTGAGTGGTGAGTGCAGGGTGTGTGGGTGTAAGTGGTCTGCAGTACCTGCCTCCTGGTGCTACGTGCGTTTAGCTTAAGGACCTCTGGTGATGGCACCGTCATGTGACCTTGCTCCGGCCATGATTGTGACATCATCAGAGGTCCTGTATGTATATAGCCCCCGTCACACATAACGACGCATCAGTGATCCCGGCCAGGTCGTATCATTATCGGTATCGCTGGTGCGTCGTTTTCACGTTGCTGTTCATTTCAAATAGCGGGACAGGAAAGCTGACAGTGAAGTCGGCTTTCCTGTCCGCTATGTGAGTGTAGCGCTGTTGTGTCTATCACAGCAATTCTGCGTCGCGGAAATCCTGTTTTGAACGCATGCGGCTCATCTGCATACGCTGCGCTCATTGACCGCCGTGTCTGCCGGCGGCCAATGAGCGCTGGCGCACGATTTCGGCCTCGGACGGAAGTGGCCGCTAGACAATTATATAGTAGATATGTGTGTGCGTATATATTTTAAGTATATGTATACTGTGTATGTATGTGTGTGTGTGTGTATATATATATATATATATATATGTAGCTAAATTTATGACTATAAGGGCCCTTTCACATCAGCGTTTTTTTCAAATCACGGCAGATGCGGTGAAAAAACGCATCTGCAGCGATTACCGCATACCAGCTGCACTTGCGGCGCGGTTGCGGAAAACGCCATACTATGTATAGGCGGACTTGCGGCAGGTGCGGCAAGTGCGGTTTTGGCACTTGCGGCAGGTGCGGCCGCGAAAAAAACCGCGGCTGACAGTAAAAAAACCGCGGCTGACAGTATATCATGGCTATTGCCCCATGCTGCTGCCCATAGTAAAATAAAAAACTCTTTACTCACCTTCCTCCAGCGCTGTCCTCCGAGTCTCTCTCCTGCCGCTGCGCTCCTCCACTTCCTGCTTGTCAGTGCCGGTCATGTGATCGGCACAGCAGAGAGACATCGTCTCTGCGTGCCCGATCACCGCGGCAGCAGGGAGAGTGGGGAAACAGCGGGAGATCATTCATTTTACTCTGGGCAGCATGGGGGGCCATATGGAACAAATGTGGGGGCATGTGCCATCACTGGGAGGGGCGCAGGCACATATAATATGCGTTGTTCCCCAGTCCATCACCGCGGTGCGGTTTCAGCACTGCAGTGATGGACACCGGCAGTGCATATTATTAGGCAGATGCCTGCGCACAAATCACACACTCTCGCCCGCACCAGGGAGGCAACATCTCGCGTCCCTGGTGCGGACGAGAGTGTGTGATCTGTACGCAGGCATCCGCCTGCGCACAGATAACTAATGGCGGGCAATGAGAGCGCACGGCGGTCTGCAAGCATCTGCAGACCGCCGTGCGCTCCATTATAAACATAGGGGCTGCCGTCTGCATGCAGATACTTGCAGATGCCTCTGCAAAACGCTGCGGAGGCATCTGCAAGTCTGAAGGCAGCCTAAGTCAATGTTTCATCAGTATTTTTCATGTGTAAATAAATGAATAAATAAATTACAAAGCTTCTCCAAGCCATTGTAATGTTACACAAAGATGGCAGATGGATGTCTTCCATGTGCTGTCCAGGTTTTTCACTGACCCATAGACTTGTATTTGCCCTTGCATTCTGAGTTACCAGCAAAAAATCAAAAAATTGATTTGTCTCTGTGAGTTTTGCGCAGATACATGGTCCGTGAAGAGACATGGACATATGAACAGCCGCATAGACTGTAATGGGTGCAAGGAAAAATTGGAGAAGGATCAGGACATCCATAAAAGGTTGGAAAAAATCTTTTATTTCGAAAAAGAATCCATTAAAAACATGTTAATGTTTTCATAGCTATTTTTAATGGATTATTTTTGGAAATATAGATTTTTTTCAATATTTAATGGATGTGCTGATCCTTCTTCAATTATTCCTTGTATTTACCGTGGTCATTAGGGTTTGGATCTCTGCACCCACTATACAACAGTCTTTATCCCCATGCAGGTATGATGATGTATTTTCCCACATTTCTTATCTTTTGCTTACTATAAAATGGGAAATTTTGTAACCAGTGGCGTAACTAGATTCCGATAGGGCCCGATGCGAAATTTGTACCTTACCCCCTCGTCACCCCGCTCCCCCACATGTTGGTCAGATGTATGAGATGGGCCCTTGCAGCATTCTAAATCCTATATATACTCATGAAACCTTCCCCCTCCCCTATCCTGGAATATATGGGTCTATCCTAGTATATATATGTTCCCAACACTAGTATATATGGGTCCACCATGGTATATATGATCCCCATCTAGGTATAAATGTCCCTCTTCAGGTACATATGGTCATCATCCTGAGCTCTTCCTGGTATACCATGGTTTATATGGTCCCATCCTGGTATATATGGTCCCCATCCTGGTATATATGGTCCCCATTCTGGTATATATGGTCCGCATTCTAGTATACATTCCTGTTTATCGATTTTGGCACCCATGATGATTAAGTACATTATGTTAAATATCTCCTGAAAAAAATTTATCAAGTGTTGCATACAAAAGAGCAAATGATAAACAATTTAAAACTAAAAAACAATGGGAAGACAAAATAGAAAAACCTAAGGCTATGTGCTCCCAATGTGGAGGTACTGCGTGTTGGAGAGTAGAGAGGAACTCCAGGGGGCTGAATACAGATGATACAAGTGCTTAGTTGGGAAGCCGGTTTAGATAGTGGTTCCAGGAGGGTCGATTACCATGCTGGCATAGGAGACTTTGTTTAAAATCCCAAGATTTAACATTAAACACAAATCTATCTCTTTACAAAGGAAGGAGATACAAATCATGACATGAGGGAGTGTCCAGTCAAATGAGAAAGATAATCTACCCGCTCTTAATAGCTCTGTTGGTTTCACTGTTCTTGTGAGACTGTAAGAGTGAGTGCACACAGGACGTTATTGCTGCGTTTTCTGCATGCAGTTTACCATTGGTTTTATGGTAATTTATGCTAATTTGTTCCTGCGGTTTTGATTCCCAGCAAAACCAGTGTATTTCACAGAAACGCTGTGCCCACACATTGGTTTTGCAAGTGTCAAGAACTGTCAAATACCTGCGTTTTTGGTGCAGATGGGAGAGAAGTGACATGTTAATTGTTTTCCTGTTTTTTGCTAAAGTCAATGGAAAAAACTCAGGAAAAACGCAGCATCATAAATGCAGTAAAAACACGCAAAAAACACACAGAAAACACGCAGAAAACGCAGACAAGATCATAACTAATCTCCTGTCAAGGACTCTAGGATCATCAGGTTTTGCTGCATTCAGGACTGCTTAAAAAACGTCCTGTGGACACATACCCTAATTGCCACGTCACACGCTTCAATCTCATGAACGATTTTGTTAGCGATCACAAGCACGCACGATCGCTAACAAAATCGTTCAGATCGCTGGTGAGCTGTCACACAGGCACTCACCAGCAATCAATGGACCAGAGACATCGTGGAAATGATTTAAATATCGTTTCCACGATGTCTTGCTCCGCTGCCAGGCTGCAGTAAGCGGAAGCAGGCTGGTCTCCAAAGTAAATTGCGGGTATCTAGGCAGCGCGCGCTGCCTAGATACCTGATGTATGCCTTGGTTACCAGCCTTCTCGCTCACCAGCTGGTATCCAAGGTACAGAGCGAGTAACTAGGGTTCCTAGTTACCGCTGAGTACCTTGGATACTGGTAACCAAGGTGTACATCGGGTATCTAGGCAGGCCACCCTGCCTAGTTACCCGCAGTTTACATTGGAGACCAACTCCCAGCGCTTGCAGAGAGGCGCTGGGAGCTGGCTTATCGGTCGTCTCCCGGTGTCACACGCAGCGATGCTGCATGTCCACCGGGCGACCAATGATAGATTTGAAGTCCTGTCCTCAAATCAAACGATGAACGATCAGCCGACTGATCGGTCATCCTTTGTAGTGTCACACGCAACGATGTCGTTTCAACATCGTTCAAGCGTCACAGAACACATGACTTTTGAACGATATCGGCAACAATATCGTTACGTGTGACGTGGCCTTAAGACTGTGAGGATTACTTCCTGAATACAAAGGTGGGGGCCGTGAGCTGAGGGGGTTGTCGTGGAGACAGGGAGAGATTATTTCAGTTTGTGCTGAGGTAAACAAGTGTCCTGAGGGCTGTGAGGAGGAGAGCGGCTGTGGAGACGTCTGTGCCGGATAAAGCTGGCACCAGATACTGATCCACGGGACAGCCAGGCCCCTGGAGGAGACCAAAGACTTATTCCCCAATAGGAAGCGAGTATACCACTGCCAGGGGAGGAGTGCTTTGGAGGAAATGGGTCGGCCATACTGTGAGAGGAAAAGACTGAATCTCTGCTGTGAGACTGCAGGCTTTGGTGTGGTGTCTCCAGGTGAACACACTTGGCCTCCCAAAAGCTACAGAGACTTAGGACCCCTTCAGACAAGACAGCACAATATCCCTGTTTACTACAGAACTGTGTTTTATTCATTTTTGTTTTTGGCGCTGAACACCATTGGAAGTGACTGCAATCAGTACTTCTCCAGGCCTGGTACACACTGCAACTGGACTAAACAGTACTGTTAGATAAGATACCCGGGTATCCAACAGATCAAACATATACAGTTGTAGCCAAAAGTATTGACACCCCTGCAATTCTGTCAGATAATACTCAGTTTCTTCCTGAAAATGATTGCAATCACAAATTCTTTGGTATTATTATCTTCATTTAATTTGTCTTCAATGGAAAAAAACACAAAAATAATTGTCCTAAAGCCAAATTGGATCTAATTCCACACCAAACATAAAAAAAGGGTGGACAAAAGTATTGGCACTGTTAGAAAAATCATGTGATGCTTCTCTAATTTGTGTAATTAACAGAACCTGTAACTTACCTGTGGCACCTAACAGGTGTTGGCAATAACTAAATCACACTTGCAGCCAGTTGACATGGATTAAAGTTGACTCAACCTCTGTCCTGTGTCCTTGTGTGTACCACATTGAGCATGGAGAAAAGAAAGAAGACCAAAGAACTGTCTGAGGACTTCATAAACCAAATTGTGAGGAAGCATGAGCAATCTCAAGGCTACAAGTCCATCTCCAAAGACCTGAATGTTCCTGTGTCTACCATGCGCAGTGTCATCAAGAAGTTTATAGCCCATGGCACTGTGGCTAACCTTACCAGATGTGGACGGAAAAGAAAAATTGACGAGAGATTTCAACGCAAGATTATGCGGATGGTGGATAAAGAACCTTGACTAACATCCAATCAAGTTCAAGCTGCCCTGCAGTCCGAGGGTACAACATTGTCAATCCGTACTATCAGTCGGCGTCTGAATGAAAAGGGACTGTATGGTAGGATACCCAGGAAGACCCCACTTCTTACCCCGAGACATAAAAAAGCCAGGCTGGAGTTTGCCAAAACTTACCTGAGAAAGCCTAAAACGTTTTGGAAGAATGTTCTGTGAGACAAAAGTAGAGCTTTTTGGGCAAAGGCATTAACATAGAGTTTACAGAAGAAAAAAAAGAGGCATTCAAAGAAAAGAACACGGTCCCTACAGTCAAACATGGCGGAGGTTCCCTGATGTTTTGGGGTTGCTTTGCTGCCTCTGGCACTGGACTGCTTGACCGTGTGCATGGCATTATGAAGTCTGAAGGCTACCAACAAATTTTGCAGCATAATGTAGGGTCCAGTGTGAGAAAGCTGGATCTCCCTCAGAGGTCATGGGTCTTCCAGCAGGACAATGACCCAAAACACACTTCAAAAAGCACTAGAAAATGGTTTGAGAGAAAGCACTGGAGACTTCTAAGGTGGCCAGCAATGAGTCCAGACCTGAATCCCATAGAACACCTGTGGAGAGATCTAAAAATGGCAGTTTGGAGAAGGCACCCTTCAAATATCAGGGACCTGGAGCAGTTTGCCAAAGAAGAATAGTCTAAAATTCCAGCAGAGCATTGTAAGAAAGTCATTGATGGTTACCAGAAGCGGTTGATCGCAGTTATTTTGGCTAAAGGTTGTGCAACCTAGTATTAGGCTGAGGGTGCCAATACTATTGCCTGGCCCATTTTTTGAGTTTTGTGTGAAATGATCAATGTTTTGCTTTTTGCTTAATTCTCTTTTGTGTTTTTTCATTGAAGACAAATTAAATGAAGATAATAATACCAAAGAACTTGTGATTGCAATCATTTTCAGGAAGAAATTGAGTATTATCTGACAGAATTGCAGGGGTGTCAACACTTTTGGCCACAACTGTAAATATATATGTACATATATGAATACTGGATGTATATGTATTGTGTGCATAGAGTTGATAGGATTGTAAATCAGTGTGTTATTTCAGTGATCCTCACTAGACTGCATCCATCTGATTTACACCTGTCCTGCTGCTGTGTGGAGGTAATTAACGTTTATTTTTCTCTGTAGATTTTAGGTAAATTTATTCCTGGCATTGTTTCCTCACACTGAGGAGGAACATTAAGGTAGCTCACTGACCCCTAGCTTGATGCTCGGTGTATGTAAATAATTTACCTATTTCTGGGAAAATAATTTATGCATCTTGCTCTAAATTTTCCATTTGTTTACACAAGTAAAAGGAAGTATTATGTGATGCTTCTGCCTCCGTCTCTGTTTCTGTGAGTCTCTGGATCTAGTACAGACCTCTGGTCATTACAAGACTAAGCTGCAAGAAAACTATCCTGCACATACCTAGACAAGTCACATCAAAAACAGAGAGATCCCGGGGGCCAGTTTGAAGAATTTTGTGCTCAAATAAATCCAACAACACAAAAATGAAAAGTCACCTAAAAAATGCAAACGATGAATCAAGACCAGGGAGAGTTTTCCACAGTTTTCTTATCATCACAGACAGTGTTACTCAATGCCAGGCAACACCTGATAATATAGGATCCACCAATCGCAATGGCGTATGTCACAGCTATCCCTGCTCCCCCCCTTTACAACGACCTCTGCATAGATGTAGTAGATGCTTCAATACAAAAGATAGGGTCAGAATCTATCGCTGCTAATGTACATGTGCATTTCTTGAAATAACAGTAAATACGAGTCTAGAATAACTGGTGTCCAGTTTTAATACAGATTGCAAGAGTTCTCATGTTTATTTTTAATACATATTGGAATGTGAAAAAAAATTATATATATGTAATAATTATAATGGGTAACTCGGGAGTCTTTTCGCATAGAGCAAAGATGCAACAGAACACAGTTTATAGGTGAAAAAAGTCTATATTTTAACACAATGTGATTCACAGCAAAGTGCAAAGGAAAATAAGTCCATAAACACACAGTACAGATATTGAATAAAGTCTTAATGAAAAGTCTATTGAAAACCTCACAGGTATTTACAATGCAATGCAATCAGCGAAGCAGTCTTTAAAGCACAGTTTACACTTGGAGAAGCACTGAAAATAGTCTATGGCAAGTCCACACGAGATGTTTTAAGCAAGTCTATATAATACATTAAATCATCCAGGTAGGCCTGGGAAGGAAGTCTTTTATAAAGTCCAGAAGCAGAGCAAATACGAGAACAGAACACATGCAAAGTAATTACAAAACCCAATACAGTCTCATGCTCTACATCTATTTGAAAGTAGAAAGCGACAGATCACTTACATAGCAACCAGCTTATGTGTCAGCAAATTCAGGAGAGGCAAGGGCTGCAGCACGAACAGCCAGAGCAGAATGAATTCTGGTAACAGATGTATGTAGCAAAACCTCTGATGAGCAGCAGCAAGAGATTTCACATAGGACTTGCAGAGGTAGGCAGAGACCTTGAGAAGCCAGTGGTTGCAGGAAACCAGGCAGAGGAAACCAAAAGATAATACTCTAGAAAAGTCTAGAGGCTGGGGTGGGGTTTATAAAGGCAGAAAGACAAGGCACATGAAATAAAGGACGCCATCTTGAAAGAGGGCAGAATGCCCAAAAGGTAATCAAAATACTTGGAGTCCTGACAATATATATTGACACAATTTTTTAAAAACAAATTTAAACAAAAAAAACCTTACTTAAACAATAGGAGATTTTCTGATGACGTACTACCTTGTAATCCCGTCCTGACATTGGATGGTCCCCTACTTTGATGCAAGTTCAGAATGCCCACAGTGTTTATTTAGCCATCACCTGCCTCTAACAGAGGTGTATGGAGCTGATCTTCACCTGATGATGGGAACTTTTAAATGCCTCTGCCGATCTCTGACACATCACTGGAATCGGTCTCTGTTGCTACATCATGCTGCTCTCAGCTTAGGTGGCAATAGTGTGATGACAGATTCCCTTTAACTATGATCTAATAGAAAGTTTTTGGTGCCAAGAGGCAGAGTGTGTCTGGCTTGTGCTTGGGGACAATTAGACCTACAATTGGTCTGAGAGATAGTGTATTCATGTGTCTTGTCCATAGGTAAAAATAAACTAAAGACCAGAGTGGACTTGTTTGCTGAGGTAGTGTTGGTGAACTGAAATATGCCATACAGTGGGTTGTTGGGTCTCCCAAAAAGAGAAAGCAAATCTGATTTTGCCGAGCAAGGTCTGCTGAGTCAGTACACAAATGGTGAGCTGAACTTCAGGAAACATTGCAGTCTTTAGAGTAGTTGTATATTATTCTAAAGAAGGCAATGATTCCTGAAGATCAGCTCACCATCTGTGTACTGCCTCACCAGGCCGTCCTTGGCAAAACCAGGATGTGCTTTCACTTTTTGGGAGACCAGACAACCCACTGTACAGCATATTTCAGTTCACCAACCCTACCTCAACAAACAATAGTATGAGACATAAGCAGTTTGAAAAAATCTGTGTTGGCTGGTGCTGGAGATTAACACTAGAAGTCCCAGAGAGGGGTCATTTAATATTTCTACCTTTGGAACCCAGAGATGGGTCGAATGACCTGAATGATTTTAGACCACATTTACAAATGAAAGGATGCTAATTGGAGCCATCAGAGTTGTCAGTTTGGACTAAGGGTTATTTGACCCTCTTTCAGGACTTCGTGGGGAGCTCGAAATTTCTGGGACTTCTAGTGTTAATGGCTACGTCCGTTTGCTTGCATTGGGTTTTTTTTTTGCTGGGGAGAAGAGAGCTGGCAGCCCAGGAGAGAATCAAAGTGGGTTGGGTGATGCTTGACCCCTACCTGGTGGAAGATGCAACTGTGTTAAGATGGAGTTATACGAGTCATTGTTGTGAGCATGACTAGGGGACAGTGTTAAGCCTTAGGTTGGCTGCTCTGTTACTCGGACTGTTGCCTAATTGTGATCTAACTTCAGGATTACTGGACAGAATAAGACTGCAATAGATGGTGTATTTGATCAATTTTGCATCTGTATTTTAAAATATTTTTTACTCAAAAGCAATGAATGCAAATACAAATAAAGATGCATTCAATGTTCTGCATCCACGGACATTCGTTCTTCCAAAAGAGGCCTTAGGTGGTGAATCCACAGTGAACCAATTAGCCAGGTGACAGCTATAAGTTGGACTGCATTGTTTCTAGTTTTATGTTGTTAGAGATGTATTATCTGTAATTGTTTTGCAAGGTAGACATGTTTTTGCTGCTTTTCCCCATTTTCCACTGTGTATTTACAGATTTTATCATTCTTTTGCAGAACATTGAAATCTCAATAGTCTTCCAGAACTATGGACCTTATAAATATAAGCGAATTTGACTCATCTTACAATCCATTTCTTCAAACGTCTTTCGTACTTATCGACTTTAACAAAGTAATTGAAGACCAGAATGAGAAACACAGGAAAATACGGGAAGCGCTGCCTAGAGGACCCATCTACTCAATGAGAAGCGAAGCAAAGAGGTTGAGGAGTCTGATGAATCTTGTTCCAAAATCTACATGGTCACCTAAGGAGTTGGCTGAAGCTGGGTTCTTCAAGACTGGCGTGAAGGAGAGCTGCCAGTGTTTCTGCTGTGGACTAGTTCTGTGTAATCAGACATTAAGTGTCACGCCAATAGAAAGACACCAGAAATTTAACCCTAATTGTGCATTTATCCAGGGCAGCGACTCTGGGAATATATCAAAGTACGATATCCGTCCACAAGCCATAGAACTCAGTCCAAAGATCACTGGAATCTAATGCTGGATGATCAAGCCCGGCTACGATCATTCACGTGTTGGCCACAATACACCATTATGGAGCCTGATGTCCTTGCACAGGCAGGCTTTTTTTTCACAGGTATCTTTTCTATTCTTTTCTTATACAGTTTGCATTATGACTTTTGTCTTCTACATTCTCTTTTTGGGTTAGTCACATCGCAAACCAAGACTTACATAATTAGGATCTGGAGTGGCTAATCCCATGGGCCAAGCACCTATAGTTATTAGCCAGAGAAGCCATGGTCGAACAAACATTTCCCTGCAGTACCCTTACAAATGTACCATTGCTTAGCAGAATTCAGATGAATACCTATACATGTAATAACTAGATATTGGTTCTAGCTGAAAGATGGTCTCAAGTGGGGGATCCCTCGCTTCGATATCCATTTGTCCTGTTAGACATGAAAGCCTATAAGGTTCTGTTTAGAAGTTCGCACACACCTGAATGTTATGATCCCCTTAATGACCAATGACCACTATAGCTGCCATGGTTTGAACTGTCACTGTGTGTAAACACTCTCTATTTTCTGCCTACGCACAGTGTAAACAGGAAGCTGTCAATCAGCAGTTGGGAAGCGTGGCTATATAGAGCTCACCATTCAGAGAACTGGTAGATCTATAGCAGATAATACAGTGATTTTGTCAAATCTACAGTAAGCAGCCAAGCAAGTCATATATCTGTGGGATCTGCCCCTACATTATACTGCTCTAAGATGAGGCAGCAAAAACCTGGTGACATATTCCCTTTAAAGCAGATTTAACAATGCAAACTATTACAGATCTCTTTAGCCTGATAAAGCTGGTATACTTAACTGAAAAATCATATCAGAATAGCCTTATAATCCTGAGGAACATTTTACAAATTCAGCTAAAGAGGGAGAGCGCTCATGAGTCCTGGTGTACTCAGTCTAGCCCTCACAGACTCACTTGACTGCTGCAGCTTGTACTGAACGGTGTGAGATTTCAGCAGCATATAGGACACTATGGAGCTGTCAATCAGAGTAGGTGGAGTAATAAGTAAATTCTACAAAGGGTTTATATAGCCACTTTGAGATAGATTTTCAATGTCATTACTTCACCTTCATTAGATCTAAAAGATCTATTAAAATCTGTCACCAGTTTTTTGCTACCTCACCTGAGAGCAGAATTATGTAGGAAAATAGATCTTGGATCTCATGATGTATCAATTCGTTTTCTGGGTACAATAGTTCTGACACAATCAGAGGTCTTGCATGTAGCTTGCAGCAGAGTTAGAAAGCTAACCTCACACACCACAGCTTTCTGTGTACATTGTATAGAGACAGTAAGCTGCTTAGCATAAGAGGAGAAGTGGTTGGTCCAATAGGCACAAGAGCTGTAGTCCAGGCAATATTATTCTTCTAGTGATACGGCTTTTATTGCAATTAAACAACAGCACATGGCCTAAAAAGTGCTCTCCATACACAACATGGTGTCCGCTAACAATTGGAGCTATTTCTCCATTCAAATTGTTAGCGGACACCATGTCACGTATGGAGAGCCACTATCTGCCGAAACATTGGAGCTCCCCCACAAGTGACCCCATTTTGGAAACTAGACCCCCCAAGGAACGTATCTAGATGCATATTGAGCTCTTTGAACCCTCAGGTGCTTCACAAATTGATCCGTAAAAATGAAAAAGTACTTTTTTTTTTTCACAAAAAATTGGTTTTGGCCTCAATGTTTTCATTTTCACATGAGCAACAGGATAAAATTCATCCTAAAATTTGTTGGGCAATTTCTCCTGAGTACACGGATACCTCATATGTGTTCATAAACCACTGTTTGGGCGCACGGCAGCGCTCAGAAGGGAAAGAGCGTCATTTCACTTTTTGAATGGAAAATTAGCTCCAAAAGTCAAATAGCGCTCCTTCCCTTCTGAGCCCTGCCGTGCGCCCAAACAGTGGTTTATGACCACATATGAGATATCGATGTACTCAGGAGAAATTGCCCAACACATTTTAGAATACATTTTATCCTGTTGCACATGTGAAAATGAAAAAATTGAGGCTAAAAGAACATTTTTGTTGGACAAATTAAAATGTCCATTTTTTGTTTCCACTTTGCTTTAGTTCCTGAGAAGCACCTGAAGGGTTAATAATCTTCTTGAATGTAGTTTTGAGTAGCTTGAGGGGTGCAGTTTTTGGAATGGTGTCACTTTTGGGTATTTTCTGTCATGTACACACCTCAAAGGGACTTCAAATGTGATGTGGTCACTAAAAAAATGGTTTTGTAAATTTTGCTGGAAAAATGAGAAATTGCTGATGAACTTTGAACCCTTATAACTTCCTAACCCCCAAATTTTTTTTTTCCAAAATTGTACTAATGTGAAGTAGACATGTGGGAAATGTTATTTATTAACTATTTTGTGTCACATAAGTCTCTGGTTTAACAGAATAAGAATTAAAAATGAGAAAATTGTGAAATTTTCGCCAATTTTTTAAATTTTTTCACAAATAAACACAAAAATTATCGACCTAAATTTACCACTAACAGGAAGCCCAATATGTCACGAAAAAACTATCTCAGAATCATTATGATGTGTTGAAGCGTTCCAGAGATATTACCTCATAAAGGGACACTGGTCAGAATTACCAAAAACGGTCTGGTCATTAAGGTGGAAATTGGCTCCATCACTAAGGGGTTACTCACGTAACTAAGTTTCCTGTTTAATTGTAATTAGGCATAACAAGAACTGATTAAAAAAGTGAACATTTCTAATGACAAATAGTAAAAATCAATTGTAAAACATTATAGTGCACATAAACAAAGATAGAAATACTTGTCTGGAGGTGCATTTCTAACCAGACATGTATCTTTATTCTTGGTCTTCCCCCTTCCCTTTTTTCATTGTGATATTTTTTCACAATGGATGTTAATTATTTTTCATAAGTTTTTTTTAATAGTAATTCTTAGGTATGTTGGATAAAAATTAAGTGGCGAGGAAGTAAGGTTGCTTACCTGGAAACTAGGTAGAATCATGGGTGTAACTGCAATAGGTGCAGGCAGGGGCGGAACTACACTGGTGCAGCTGAACCAGGGCCCCGACTGGCTGGGGGCCCCTTCAAGCCTGGAGGGGGGCCCCCAGCCGACCCCCGCAAGCCGCCGTCAAAGGAGAGGAGGGTCAGGAAAGGGAAGCAGAGAGCTTCCTGCTTCCCCTGCCTGATCCCTCCCCTCCTCTCCTCTGCTCCTCCGGCCCCTAGCATACATCCGGCGCGGCTCCCAGGTAGGAGAGCATCGCGCCTGCGGCTCCCTGCGGCTCCCAGCGGCTCCTAGCAGCACCCACCCCCCCTTCCCGGGCCAACGGCACCCCTCCCCCCGGCCGCGCTGACGGCCAGAAGCCCCGCCCCCCGGTCCTCTCCTGCACCAGGGCCCCCGGGGGTGACGGTCCGCCCCTGGGTGCAGGGTTGCAGTTGCAGCCTAGAGGGCTCCAAAAGTCCCTTTGGCCTATAGAAAAAGACTATTTCTGTTAAAGATTTGAAATAATTAGGGGCCCCCTGGAGCTTTCACATTGGGGCCCATGACTTTCAAGTTACACCACTGGGTAGGATGTGTTATCTAGACATCCGATCAGAGATTTTTTTGGATCCACGAGTCAAGGAAACCATAGGAACAGATCAACCAAGAAGTTGATAAATTGGCCACATGTTTTTAAATGTTCCTCTCTAACATGGCTTCCATAATGCTTCACAGCGACATGTTATTCCATGTCTAAAAATGACCAAAACCAACCCCCAGTCAATATAAAACATATTTTAGAAAGAATAGTTTTGTAGGGCTACACCACATGATATTCGTAACCCTATACAGATGTCTGATCTAAATCCAATTAAGTGCCCTTTCACATCAGCGTTTTTATGAAATTCGCGGCAGATGCGGTGAAAAAACCGCATCTGCCGCGTTTGCCGCATAACCGTTACACTTGCGGCGCGGTTGCGGTAATCCCCATAGAAAGTATAGGGGGACTTGCGGCAGGTGCGGCAAGTGCGGTTTTGCACTTGCGGCAAGTGCGGCCGTGAAAAAAACCGCAGTCAGCCGCGGTTTTTTTCGCGGCCGCACCTGCCGCAAGTGCAAAGCCGCACTTGCCACACCTGCCGCAAGTCCCCCTATACTTTCTATGGGGATTACCGCAACCGCGCCGCAAGTGTAACGGTTATGCGGCAAACGCGGCAGATGCGGTTTTTTCACCGCATCTGCCGCGAATTTCAAAAAACGCTGATGTGAAAGGGCCCTTAGATGTATTTGGACGATCTGAGCTGGAAAGTGAAGGAAAGGTAACAAAGTGCTTAGATTACATAGGATCAGCTTCAAGTACAATGGAAAAGTGTTCCAGCAGGGCCATTCCATGTCAAGTGAACCAATGATTATTACCTCTATATTTTTAATTATTTTGTGATTTTGTTATTTGATAATAGCATGTCAGACAATGCAAAATGTGAAGAGAAAATTTTTTAAAAAAATTATTTTTTTTAAATAATTTTCAATGTTCGAAAAAAGTGTGAATTTCAGTGTTGCCTGCCTTTACATTTCTCCTCATAACTCAGGCTAGAAATGAGATAGAGAGACAAAATAAACACCATTCTACTCAGAACTGTACAGGCTTTCACTAGATATGTCACAAGAGTATCTTTGTTAATATTTTACCCATGCAAATGCAAACGCTAAATTTTAAAATGCATTTCTGAAAAATCGGCATAATTTAAATATTTCAAAAGCTGCACATGTGTCTGCTTTGCTCTTAGCCACATCTATCCAAATTTCAAGTTGGGATCACGATGGGATCATATTTTAAAATATTTTACTATTAATAGCGTCAATGGGTCATTCCATATCTAGTGATCTAAATATGAATATTTTTTTACCTGACGTCTTTAGATTTTTTTTATTTTTTTTCTATATGAAGTACTACTTTAGTTAATTACAAATAAAAAGTTTTTTTTTTCTTTATCAGTTAATTTTTTACAGATTTTTAAAGTTTTAAAAAAGCACGAGTGTTGGCCTGGTATGGCTTTACATTTTCTCATATCTCGGGCTAGAAATAAAAACATAAAACAATAAAAACATAACATAAAAACATAGTCTTGTGACATATCAAATGAAAGCTGTTACAGTTCTGAGTAAAATGATGCCTCTCCCACTTCATTATCTTATTTCTAGCCCGAGATAAAAAAATGTAAACCATACCAGGCCAAAATTCGCACTTTTTTAAAACTTTAAATATCTGTAAAAAATTAACTGATTAAGAAAAAAATTCAAAACTTTTTATTTGTAATTAACTAAAGTAGTACTTCAAATAGAAAAAAAATTTAAAAAAACCTAAAGATGGCAGGTAAAAAAAAATATTAATATTTAGATCATTTGATATGGAATGACCCATTGACGCTATTAATAGTAAAATATTTTAAAATATGATCCCATTGCGATCCCAACTTGAAATTTGGTACAGATGTGGCTAGGAGCACAGCAGACATATGGGCAGTTTTTGAAATATTTAAATTATGCCGATTTTTCGGAAATGCGTTTTAAACTTTTGCGTTTGCAATCGCATGGGTAAAAAAATTAACAAAGATCCTCTTGTGACATATCTGGTGAAAGCCTGCACAGTTCTGAGTAGATTGGTGTTTATTTTGTTTCTCGTATCTTATTTCTAGCCTGAGATATGATAGAAAATGTAAAGTCATACCAGGCCAAAATTTACACTTTTTTAAAACTTTAAAAATCTGTAAAACATTAACTGATGAAGAAAAAAAATTCAAAACTTTTTTTTATGTAATTAACTAAAGTTGTACTTGATCTAGAAGAAAAATGAAAAAAAATCTGAAGACGTCAGGTAAAAAAAAATATTCATTTTTGGATCACTTGACATGGAATGACGCAGCAGTCTTCTTTGAAAAGTAGATTTTTTTTAAATTTATTTTTGGTCATGCTATACTCTATTCTTATTACTACAAGGGTTTGTTGACTATTGCATTCTATAATGTTTGCCAGAGACCCCCAACCTTTTGTAGGTTATGAGCCTTCTTTCAATATGACAGGTGGTGTTAAGCCGTGCTTGAGATTGTAAAGTGTACAATCTCTTAAATATGGCTTTTATCCTATGACATTCCTTTTGACACAAGTGCACAATAGTTTCTGAAGCAGTCAATAGCTGGAGAGTCACATGCAGGGGGCCTAAGAGTATCATGTGGCTTCCTCTGGTTGGACACTCTGATTTAGGCGATAGTAAGTTTATGGCTGGAGTCACGCTGCCGTATAACTTGTGCAAGGATCACATCGCACAGCTTGGACTGACCAAGTGCTCTCCTGACCTGAGCATGTCGCCTTCATGTATTTCTATACAGCTGTCACTCCCATGTCTGGAGAGTTACCGGACGGTCCAGGTAGTGCAATGTATTCCCCGCACGAGTTATACAGGAGTGTGATTCCAACCAAAAGAAAATTATTAGCTTTCGGCTTTTATCTTTGTAATATTGTTACCTGAATGTCTCCAGGGACAAGAGATGCTGTCCAGTGCTTCTCCTGTGGTGGATGTTTAGGAAATTGGGAAGAAAATGATGATCCCTGGAAAGAACATGCAAAATGGTTTCCAGAGTAAGTTTTATAAAACATTTGCGAGAGTTGTACTGAAGAAAATATAAAGTACATGAAAATACAATTAACCTGTGATATTTTTTGGGTCGTAGTGTGATGCTTCATCTTTGAGGTGGTTGTACCATTAGGACAACACTTCTTCATATGTCATACGAGGGAATATGGACGTGATAGAGCAGTTCTTCTGCTTGGGGCTCCCCTTTATTAACCATAGCAGGGAATAACTACATTATAATTGCGTGCCATGTAATGCCACATGTCTAGTGCAGTGGCCACTGAAAAATAGTATGGCTGTCCACTCATTCCCATTGATAAAAGCTGGTTGACAGAGACCCATATTAATGAACTCATTGTCAGACAGTCCTCTTTTATAGAAGATACCTTCTACAAATAAGACAGTTTTCTTCTCTTGTAGAGGGGATGTTCACGCTAACTTGTTTTTACACCACAAGTAAATCTGCTTCAATCTAATATCTGCTAGATAAATGTAGAGCACATTTCTTTTTAACATTGCAACCTGGACAAGTTAGGTTTGGCACAGTATTGAACCATAAAGACAAAAGACCATGGACTTTAACATTTTGATAAAATATTTCAGCATATGATAGTGGTTTCCTTTTGTTAATAAAATGGCACAAAGCTTGCCTGTGATCAAATTGTCATTCTTTCATTCACTTTAAAGGGATCCTGTCACCTCCAAAACGCCTCCTAAGCTAGCAAAACATGTCCCTGCAGCATCCTATCACTAATCTCACACTTCTTTTGTCTCCTAAAAGCATCCTGTGAAAGTGAATAAAAACGTTTTAATACTTACTCATTAGTGATTATAATTAGCAGGGGCTATATTCTTTAGACACCAGGGCGGGCTGTTTTGCAGCATGAATGATCCACCCTCTCTCTGTCTGTGCTGCTGTGATGTGGAGCTGAAGGCAGGACTAATGATTTGCATTCTGTGAGTGATAGAGAGGGGGAGGGTAAAGCCTGCACAAGCAGAGCACACAGACAGAGAGAGGGTGGATCCTCGAGGCTGCAAAACAGCCAGCCCTGGTGACTAAAGAATATAGCCACTGTTAATTATAATCACTAATGAGTAAGTACTAAAACGTTTTTATTCACTTCCACAGGATGCTTTTAGGAGACAAAAGAAGTGTGAGATTAGTGATAATATGCTGCAGGGACATGTTTTGCTAGTTTAGGAGGCGTTCTGGAGGTGACAGGATCCCTTTAAAACTCTCTGATTTGCAGTTTGTAGTCTGATCTAAGTTACAGTTTTTCTTCCGTGGTAGAGTCTCCCAATAATATAGGCTGGATATGAAGTCTGTGTGTATCCAAGGTTTTGAGGTTTTCAGGTTCTAATATACCAGCACAGCTTCTATCCTGAAATTTCTTCTTCATGTGCTTTTCACCTTTTCTATTGCCTATTTTTTCTGGCCTCCCTGAGATACTTTTTTTCCCTTCCATCTGTGGAGAACTTTATACAAACCCATCCCCATCCCTGGGGCTATTTCTCACAATCGGAGAAGGTAGAGAGGGCCGCCAGGAGCTTAAGCAGAAACTCTGATCATCTAACATTATCGTGTAACCACTGAGCTAGATGAAGGAATTATAGAAACTCTGCAGCAGCAAAATGGGAGAAGTCTTGAATGCAATCTATTTAGAAAGTTGCTTCACTTGGTATTAAGGAAGTTAATGAACAACAGAAAAATAATTCTGTGCCAAGGATTACATCGCATATGCAAAACATTTTATCACAAATTGACTATGTATTGTGCTTTGTTTTGTCAAGGTGTGAATTTCTCCAGAGCAAGAGATCTAAAGATGAAATACAGCAATACATTGAAAATTACAATGGATTTGAAGGATTAACGGTAAATCTTGTAATCTGGTGATCATACTTCAAATATTACATGATGCAATAAAATACGAAGTAGTCTAGGTAGATGTCTCTTATCCAGAGCAGTGAAATCTCCCGTAAATGGAAACATCATATAAGAATCATGGAGTCCCATCTTCCCGGGGAATGCAGAGATCTTTGATGTCTAATAGAATTTATTTCTTGTCACAGACTAGAAACTCCTAAATTACAGAAGCAGCTATTTTTCTTAAAGGGATCCTGTCACCTCCAAAACGCCTCCTAAACTAGCAAAACATGTCCCTGCAGCATCCCATCACTAATCTCACACTTCTTTTGTCTCCTAAAAGCATCCTGTGAAAGTGGATAAAAACTTTTAATACTCACTCATTAGTGATTATAATTAGCAGAGTGACTATTCTTTAGTCACCAAGGCGGGCTGTTTTGCAGCTCCAGGATCCACCCTGTCTCTGTGCGTTCTGCTGTGATGTGCAGGCATTGCCCTCCCTCCTCTCTATCACTCACAGAATGCAAATCATTAGTCCTGCCTTCAGCTCCACAGCAGCACAGACAGAGAGAGGGCTGGATCCTGGAGCTGCAAAATAACACCCCCTGGTGACTAAAGAATATGGACCCTGCTAATTATAATCACTAATGAGTGAGTATTAAAACGTTTTTATGCACTTTCACAGGATGCTTTTAGGAGACAAAAGAAGTGTGAGATTAGTGATGGGATGGTGCAGGGACATGTTTTGATAGCTTAGGAGGCGTTTTGGAGGGGACAGGATCCCTTTAAGTGAGCCATTTACATGTATGCCTTTCTTAAAGTTACTTTTTTATGTGTTTGATTTTTAAAAATCTGCCGCCACCAGAATGATGAACTAAACAAAAACAAACAATTTTCTTCATGTCCAGAAGAAGAAAATTCGCTCAGACTTTGGGTATTTTCCAGCATATGTTTCCTTTTTATTTTGCACACTTTAAAATGTCAGCATCATAGGAACCGTTGACGCGTTTCAACTCCTAGATGTGAAAATACCCAAAGTCTGATCGGATATTCTTTTTATTGACTTGTTTCTAATTGCCCATCCGCCACGCAACTGATCAGGACTGGGATCCAGCGTGGCTTGTCCAGAGATTATGCGGTCAATTTTCTTTGGCCTATTTCACAGCCTTTTTTTGCATCTAATTTATCAATATGGCACAGGTAGACATGGTTCATGAATATTGCACCAAAATCAAATATTCTCTTTATTTTTGTTTTTGACATGTTTTGCACAAAAAGTCACATACTTCACACAATTGTTCAAAAATAGCTGGCCTAGATATAATTACTCTCGAAGAGGGAAAGTGGCAACTAGAGTACATTTGTGCTAAATTTTGCAAAAAAGTACTGTAACTGATAAATCAACCAAAATCATCTTGAAAACAAACCCCACCACAATAGTGAACCTACAAAAAACACTCAAATACACATACAATAAGATTAAAAAAAGTTCAAGAAAATTAGTTGTAAATGAAAACAATTTAAAAACACCAAAACTTGACAAAAAAAAGGGGGCAAAGGCAATAGAGAATCAGGCAGATAAGGAATAATCATCTATCATCTAATATACATGGGGTTTTGTCTGTTATCTTAATGTGCATATTTTTAATTCATAGGGTGCATCCTTCAAAAACCTTCTGACTGATGAGACTGTACTTGCGTTATCAACAGGTAATATTATGGAATAATTCTTTACACTTAGGGCTCAATTCATCATTACTGTCTTTTCAAGTCACTTTCTTTGTCTTCTGGTATTCATTAATGCTTTTTGCACCAAGTTCATCAATCATTTTACCATTGTGACACCTGTCCTTGCTATCAAGGATTGCTTCACAGCATATCACACCTCCATGATGAGAATTTGGATTTACTCTGTTAAAGAGGACCTGTCACCCCCCTGGTGCAGGCCAATCTAAATGCACCACTGAATGCAGCATGCCTGCTGCATTCAGTGAAGATCTCCCCATGTCTCTAGGTCCCCCGTGCACTGAAACACAGACTTTATTAATCTTACATTAACGGAGTCAGGAGGGCATTACCTGTTCTGCAGTCAGGGCTGGCATGGAGGTTTTTCCCTGCCTCCAGCCACTCTGCGCTTCCTCCTGCTGCTCTATTTCTCCTCCTCCTTATTGGTCTGCCCCCCTCCTCACCTGTGCCGACGTCTAATCTTCTTTTCTCACGCAGGCGCACAGCGAGCACGGGAGCCGGCGGCTGACGTCACGGCCTCACTATGCGCCTGCGTGAGAAAAGAAGATTAGACGTCGGCGCAGGCAAGGAGGGGGACGGACACAATGAGGAGGAACACAGCAGCAGAAAGCGGCGCCGAGCGGCCGGATGCAGGGAAAAACCTCCATGCCAGCTCTGACTGCAGAACAAGCAATGCCCTCCTGACTCCGTTAATGTAAGATTAATAGTCTATATTTCAGTGCACAGGGAAGCTAGAGACATGGGGGAGACCTTCACTGAATGCAGCTGGCATGCTGCATTCAGTGGTGCATTTAGATTGGCCTGCACCAGGGGGGTGAAAGGTCCTCTTTAAGGCTAGCTACACACCATGGTTTTTGGCATCAGGTTCTGTCCGGTTTGAACCCAACAGAACCTGATCCAGTTTTGCTTCCCATCTATCCCTACGGTGTCAGATTGGTCCTATTTGGCCATCCAGTTTTGTGTATTCTGTGCTGGATTCGTTTTTGTCCGGTTTTTCACTGTGCCTAAAATCAGAGCCTGCAGCATTTTTTGACTCCGGTGAAAAAAAACGAACAAAACCGGACAGAAATGGATCCGGGGCAATGCTTCTCACATAACATGGGAGTCTATGTGCGCCGGATCCTGTAAAAAATCGGATCATTTCCTGGATCCGATTTTTTGCACAGAGCATGCTCAGAAATCCTGCTGACCAAACTTTAGCACCATGGACAGCACTACTTCTAGAACAGGCTATGAATTCAGCAAAAAACAGGATCCACCCTGACAGACAAAAACCGGGTTGTGAAGCTAGCCTAACACCATTTTTTATACCAAGTTATGCAAAACTAACTAAAACTAAAACTAACATATGCGATCACATTATAAAGTCAACCACCAGTAAAACCCAGAGTTTATCTCATTATACCCTTGATCAATTTGTTGAGGGGTGCATTTTGGAAAATTAGGTCACTTTTGGGGGATTTCTGCTATTCCAATACCTCTTAGGCAAATGTGACACAGCATGCGCAAACGATTTGAACAAGAAGCACTCCAAGATAGCGCTCCTTCCATTCTGAGGTCTTCAGTAGTGAGCCCGAATAATAGTTTCCAACCACATCTATTACAAGTAACAACCAGCAGAACACATAAGGTATTGGTGTAGTCAGGACCAATTGTGTAACACATTTTTTGGGGTCTGTTTTCTCCCATAACCACTTGTGAAAGCCAAAAATGAAAAACTAAGGCTGGCTTCACACCACGATTTTGTTCCTGTTCGTGGGATCATGTTTTTTGCAGGACTACATGGACAGAAATGGACAGGCCTTGTAAACTCCAAATGCCATTTCTGTGTCTGGATTCGGGATTTGAGGGATCCGGACACAGAAAGAGCTGGGGGAGCCAAGCCAGGCAAGTGGTGTCGGCGCTGTTTTCACTTTAGCAGTGTATCTACATACACTGCTAAAGTGAAATTAAAAAAAGGAATGGTCGGGTTGCCCCTTCCCTTCCTGGTCAGCTGATTGAGGTCCTTCAGCCATCGGAGGTGGATACCGCGCATCGTGGGACACTCGACAGACAGGTGAGCATTTTTTTTTTTAACCATTCCTTAATTTATTTTCACTTTAGCAGTGTATGTTGATACACTGCTAAAGTGAAATTACGGGAACTGAGCAGTTATAGTGTACTGAGCATGCTCTGTACACTAAAACGGGATCTGGGAAGCAATTCTGTTTTTTCCCGGATCCGGCGCCCATAGACATCCATGTTATAGGCGCCGGAACGCCCCGGATTTGTTTCTGTTCGTTTTGGTCCATTTTTTTCACTGGAGCCCAAAATCGGAGCAGTCTTTGATTCTGGGGCCGGGAAAAAACAGGACAGAAACTAATCCAAGACTGAACTGGTGGAATCGGATGGCCATTTATGACCAATCTGGCACCATAGGGATACTAGAGAGGCAAAACAGGATACTATTCTGTCCTTTTCAAAATGGACAGAAAAGGATCCCAAAAAACGTGGTGTGAAGCCAGCCTTAATCATGTGTCATTAAGAGGTGTACGCCTTTTGATGATTGATGTGCTAGACTCTGAGACACCTGATTCATTAAAGGTACCGTTACACGCTTCAATGTCGAGACGATCTCACCAACGATCTCATGGGCGCGCGGTTGTCAGGACATCGTTTAGAGATTGTTGATGAGATTTCACATGTATAGATATCGTGCATGATGCACCAACAATGTGGCGAGCAACTATCGTTCGCACAACCCAGTGAACGATACTTGTTCACTGTTGTGAATAGGGGAAGTCGTTAACGACATCATTATCGCGGTGTCACACACAACAATGCAGCAGCTTGGCTGATCGAGGATCGTCTGATTTGAGAACATGTTCTCAAATCTGCGAGAAGCGATCCAACGATTTATCGTAGTCGTATCTCGGTGTTACACGCAACGACGTCCTAATGATGTCATTTGAACAACTCCAAACCCGTGACGTTTGAGCGATATCGTTCACGATCTTGTACCGTGTAATGGGGCCTGTAGTCTGCCATGCACAATGCCAGTTTTTGATGGTCTGGCCGGGGCCAATATGTTTAGTTTTTTTTTTCATGAAAATAAAGTTTCTAGATCTCTTTGGGAAATATTATTTGTTTCTATTTTAGAGGTGGTATAAAGAATATCAAATAGTAAAACAATAGCTAATTAATAGCATGAAATTTCAAAACCATAGTGTATGTTAATTGATTTACCCTTAGGTCCCCTTCACATCATGATTTTTTCCTGTCCCCATGGACAGGAACGGACAGGTCCGGATGTGCACCTCCGTATGCCATGTGTCTGGATCCGTGATTTTGACGGCTCCGAACACAGAAAGAGCTGGGAGGAGCCAAGTCTGCAAAGGGCAGGCAAGCGGGGCTGTACTTTCACTTTCGCAATATGTATTCATACATTGCGAAAGTAAAATTAAGTAAAGCAATGGCTAAAAATAAAAAAATAATGCTCACTCCTCCGTCAAGTGTTTCGCGATGCGCGGCATCTACTGCCTATTGCTGAAGGACCTTAATCAGCTGACCGGGCGGGGCAACCTGATCACCTGATGTGTCACATGACAACATCAGCTGATCGGTTTAAATCGCCCGCCAACTGATCTATTTTCGCGGGCGATTTAAACCAATTAGCTGATGTTGTCATGTGACACATTAGCTGATCGGGTTGCCCCGCTCGGTCAGCTGATTAAGGTCCTTCAGCCATCGGAGGTGGATGCCGCATATCGCGGGACCCTCAGCGGAGACGTGAGCATTTTTTTTTATTTTTTACACCTTTAGCACTGAATATAGATACACTGCTAAAGTTAAATTACACGGGAACAGAGCAGTTTAAATGTACTGAGCATGCTCAGTACACTAAAACCGGATCCAGGAAACAATCCTGCTTTTTTCCTGGATCCGCGCTCCATAGGCCCCCATGTTATTTGCTGCGGACCACGTCGGATCCAATTCTGTCCAATTTGGTCTGCTGTGCCCAAAATCAGAGCAGTCTCCAATTCTGGGTACATCAAAAAATCGGACACAATTGGATCTGTGACAATTTGGACACAATCAGATGGCCATATAGGACCAATCCGTGCCCATCCGTGCCCTCAAGGATACATGGGGGCCCAAATCGGATCCGTGGCTATCCGTTTTACAACAGATAGCCACGGATCCCAAAAAATCGTGATGTGAAGGGGGCCTTACTGTGCACTGATTTTTCATATATAACGTGTGTGTATTTTGGCAGTTTTGTGGGGCAAAGGCTTGTTTCATGGCAAGTGGTATTTTATTTCAAATGTCAAATCTAGAAAATGTACATTTTACACTAAACTAATACACTTTACATGAAAGGTCTGCTAGTCCCTTGGATTGATGCAGGTATTGATGGTCCAATTGATTGACATGTCTCTCATTTTGTGCTCACATGGGAGAAACCTGTCAGTCAACTGGAGGGGACGGAGTGAAGATACCAAGTGGTATGACTAGACTGGTCTCAACAATCCCTATGACTTTTCAACCTATATATTCTCTGAAAGACTGAAGCTTTCCAGAACAAAATATACTGGTTACAATCGCACAGCCAGGATCTGATACGTGCTGGCCATGGTTTGTGCAGCATGCACCGAATGACAGGTCACTTTAAGGCATTATCAGTGCATTAATTCTGCAGAACTGCTTATGATTCACAGATCTCAAAGATAGAATAAGGAATTTACAGTAAGTATTACCCTCCCCGATATCAGATGTAAGGAAAAGGTGTATCATGGTCCGCGCTGCTGTGCCACAAAATCACGGAGAAGACAGTGCTTCAGTAAAATATCCTTTATTCTTCCTGTCCTGTCCTGGCGGACCGTGATACATCTTTTCCTTACATCTGATACCAGTGTTCCACGTCCTGTGGTAGGTGGAGGTCCAGCGGCAGCTATATTTTCGCGCTCCAGCCAGTTGTGGGTTTACACAACCCAGCAAGGTGAGTGGCCAGTACACATCACCTCTTCCCAACAAGTGTCATCATTGATAGGGCACTATTCTGCGCCTCGCTTTGTCTCCTTGTGTTTACACAGACCCTCTCAGATATGGCCTACATATCATAATATGAAAGAGACAAACAATCTACAATTACAAAAAATCTAAAATAGTACTACAAAATTTTGACAACAATTTCAGACAAGACAAACAATAGAAATATTTACAGTTTTGATAAAGATGGATTGCAAAGAATTATAACTACTGTAATACCATCTCAAATACAGTAAAGCTTTTATATTTGTTTTTTCTTATTTATGTCTAATTCTATTAATGGCCTCTCTTCATCATTTTCAGAAATGGCGACTGGTCTTCTTTCTTTGAAAACATATCTCATTGAAAAATACAACAATCCCTCTTTTCACCATGTTTCTCCTCTTGAAAATTCCATTTCAGTAGATTTGGACTCACATTTTGCTGACATTTGTGTTATGTGGAAGGATAGAAAAAATCAACCAGTACGGCAGCTGACATTACCAGATATCCTGTCAGAGCTAAATGACATCACCATGATAGAAGGGGAAGCCGGCAGTGGGAAAACGGCTCTTCTCAGAAAGATTGCCATTCTGTGGGCCTCGGGATCCTGTCCCATACTCAGTAGATTTAGTCTTGTATTTTATATTTCTCTTGCTTCTCCTAAGAGCCATCAAAATCTCAGTGAGATCATCTGCCAACAACTGATCGGATCCTCAACATTCCTGACAGAAGAAAGGCTGATGGAGATTCTGGCTAATTTACAGGATAAGGTCCTCTTCCTCCTGGATGACTATGGTGTGGTAGACTCAATTCCAGGAGCCATAACAGAATTAATAGTGAAAAACGCTTGGAACAGGTTAAATCTGGCAGTCACTGTGAGCACTGATAAGGGGATGAAGCTGCGACAATATGCAAGGGCCATAATGAGCATCCAGAAATTCCCTTTATTTAGTACAATTTACCTGGCCAAGAAATTGTTTCCACATGACATTGACCTTCTAAGGTCATTTTTTGTGAAGCTGGAAACATGTAACATTTTTCCAACTATTTTTGAGATCCCTCTCATGATTTTAGCTCAGTGTTCTACCTGGATTAAGTACCCAAGTAATAATACAATTGGAGACATAAACACTTTTAATGAGTATGTAAGCTACAGCAAAGCAAAGTTCCCAAATGAAGCTCAAATAGTGAATTCTCAGATTTCTTCTTGTGGAGAACTTGCCATTAAAGGACTTTTCCAGTCTCAATTTCAATTTACCGAGAATGACTTAAAAGCAGTAGGTGTGGACGGGGACAGAGCCATACAATATGGACTTTTAAGCAAGTTTACAGCACAGAGGCTCCAGTCAATGTATAGGTTCTGCGGCACCTCTTTCCAGGAATTTCTTGCTGGGAAAAGACTTTGTGAATTATTAGAGTCTGAAAATCTCAGAGATCAAGACAAAGGTTCCCGTTACCTTCATCAGATAAATACTTTTCTGAAAATCATTGGACGTTACTCGTATTTTGTGAAATACGCAACCAGGATTACTACAAAAGCCACTCTCAAGATTATCTCCTACTTCTTCAGTCTTTATGGAAACCCTGATGCTTTGAATTGCCATCAAGAAAATATAGAACATTTTCAACGTCACCCAGAACTTGAAATTGATGAACAGGTTTTCATTATGACTGTATGTGGAAGATTTCATGATGACATCAGCTCCATGTGTTTGAATGCATTGATGACAATTGCCGTTGGGGCAGCAGTGGAAAGTCAATGTCTGCCAGACTGCGCTCCAGTTATTATGCAGTTTATGGCTGGTAAAATGATGTCCTTTTCTGCAAACCCGTCCAGCAAGACCTCTTCTGCCAGCATACTTTTGTTCATTGAAAAATACCCGCAATGCATTAGCTCATTCAGTGGTGTTCAATTTACCTTGTATACTAAAAAGAAGATGGAAGCGCTGGATTTTTCAGCTTTCGCAAATGCCTTTAAAGGATATGGAGTTCCCACAGTAGAAGAGGAGTACTCATCTGCATGTCTGACTTACAAGAGCACAGTTCAAAAAAATGAAATGAATCTCGGAGAAATAAATGAAATGATTTCACTTTTTCCCCAGGAAATCCAAATAGATGATTCACTGATCCGTCCATTTACATCAGGACACAAAACGCCTTTATTCAGAATTCATGTCAATAATGTGAACAGTGAAAACTTTACTCAAGCTAACAGTGAAAAAATTCAGGCTCTTTTTATGATGTCTGATCATATTGAGATGCATTTAAAGAATTGTAAAGGTTTTGTAAAGAGCATCGAACCAGCCATCAACCGGTTCTCGGCGTCTTTCAAGAAACTAATTATAGAAGACACATTTCTGGAAGAACGGGAACAAGATATAATACTTAAGATGTCGTCTCTGGAGTCTCTGGAGATTGAAAATGTCAAAATCAGTTATCCAGGTACCCTGACCTGCAATATCAATTGCTTTTCTTAGGTTCCATTTAAATATGACAGTCTATCATATTGAATAATGCTATTAACTTGCAGATATAGGGGCAAAGTGAAGGTACCGTTTTGGAGGCGATAAATAGGAAAAAACACATTTAAGCAGTAAATGTGGTCAAGATGCACCACAATTGGGGTTCTACTGTTTTATGGGGGGTAATGTCTCCCAGTTCTGTATTAATGTACCCCATCCTTGCCCTTTTTTAGGTATATAGGTCTCAGATCCTGGTATATATGATCCCCATTATGAGCCCATCCTAGCATATCTGTCACTAATTCTGGTATATATGTTTCATATCCTGGTTCCATATATATATATTTACCTCCCATTATGCTGCAGACATAACAATTCTACCCACTTTCCATCTGCTCCCCCAGTACAACGGCATCCTCTTCTGATGCTTCAAATGACTTTGACGTGTAAGCGGGATAGCGCAAGACGTGACTGCCATGCGCCCTCAGTTACAAGCCAACATTGGCTACCGGCTAATCTAAAATGAGTCTTAACTGTCCTCCATGCCTGGGATTATGGGTGTGGGGAGCAGTGAATATTCAGTTTCTTTAACAGCAGACACATGCGATCACCCCAGGTACTGGGACTATCAGTATGTCCACTATAAATGAAAATTAATATTCATTGCTCCCCATATCCATAAACCGAGAGGTGGGTGACAATATGGGCATTTGGAGCAGTGAATATTTATTTTCTTTAATGGAGGGCACTCGTGTTTCTGCAGTGGCGACCCTGCTCATGCCTCCTATGACCTGCTACTCTGCTGCCACCCTCCCCTACAGTGAGCCAGGCACGTTTGGACTATATGACACACCCCTCACTTTCCTCCCAGATTTATGGGGGAAAAAGTGCGCCTTATAGTCTGAAAAAATGATAAATAGTGTTCGATATGTGCCTGGCCACCATTCTGAAAGCAAGGCTGCTAGGATTAATTGAGCCTTATTCCTCCCAGGTTTCAGTCATATAGGCAGGGGTGTATCTAGGAGGGTGCAGCCGGACCTTTTGCCCTGGGCGCGACTCAGCGGGGGGCGCCGGCGCCATCATCAGGTCAGGCATCCGGTGGTGGCACTGCAACATCGGCACTAATCTCCTCCGCGCCGCCCTGCATATTGTGCACGGGCGGCGCTGCGCGTTCACAACCCCTGCTGCTGGTCCACCCCCTGGCAGCAGTTAATACCACCCCTCCCCCCGGGTCACGTCGCGACGCACGCAGTGAGCGCGCGGCGCGCGTACAGTGGGAAAGAGAAGAAGAGGAGCTGCTGCAGCCTGCCTGCCTCCTCCTCCTGAGTCCTGACTGAGTCGTCCGGTCCGCCCAATAAAGTAACCTACACACACAGGCGAGCAGGCAGGGAGGGGGGTTTGTGCCTGTCCTGGGCTGGGAGTCGGGAGAGAGAGTTATGAGGTGTGTATATATGTATACATCAGGCGCAGGCACACACTATGAGGTATTATACCTCATAGTGTGTGCCTGCCTGGTGATGTATACATATATGCACCTCATAGTGTGCCTGCCTGATGTATACATATATATACCTGAACGAACTTTATCCAGAAAAGAAAACTGGGCACTATCCGTGTATTACAACTGGTGAGAATCCATTCATTATTCCTGACTGAGGGTGTCCAGCATCATGGAGGTGCTCACTACACGTAAGTATAAAACAATCCAAAAAAGTAGACAAAAGCCAGTGGCACTCACCATTAGTGATCTTCTGGTTTATTAATTCCACAAGTATATTTACGGAATCCAAATGGTGGGGGAGGGAGGTGCGGGAACGAGGACGACCGCAACCGTTTCGCGGCTCCGTAAATGTACTTGTGGAATTAATAAACCAGAAGATCACTAATGGTGAGTGCCACTGGCTTTTGTCTACTTTTTTGGATATATATACCTGAGGTGTGTATATGTATACATCAGGCAGGCACACACACTGTGAGGTGTATATATCATATATACACCTCATAGTGTGTGTGCCTGCCTGATGTATACATATATATATACTTCATAGTGTGCCTGCCTGATGTATACATATATATACCTCAGGTATATATATGTATACATCAGGCAGGCACACTATGCCTCATCAAATAAAAATTGGCGGTGGCGGGTGTGATGGGGGGGGGGCCAAAATAAATCCTTGCCCCGGTGCCTGAAAACCTAGTTACACCTCTGCATATAGGCATGCTGACACAACTACATTCACTCTTCATAGTATTGCGAGAATGGGTATAAATATGTCCCAACACTTTCACTATGGCTGGAAACACACTGGCATAAGACTTGCGCGAGTGTAATGCGTGAAAAAAATCGCATTGCACTCAGACCTGTATCTTTAAATGATACAGGTCACATCAATGTGATTTTCTCATTTTACACTAGCATTGTGATGGAAATGCGAGTACAATCGCAGCATGCTGCGATTGCACGCGATTTCCTCGCACGATTGGCCATTAAAAGTATATGGGTGTGACTCAAAATCGCTTCAAACTTAGCGGCTGTCAAAGCAGCCAAGTTTGAATGTGCCGGTTTGGCGGTACAGTAATTAATAATGACACATCATAGTCAATAACTCAGGTGGTAATAAAAAAATTTAAGTTATATGGCTTAATCATCATTTTAACCCCCTCTGCAAGCTCTGCGCTGCATGTCAGCACAGAGCCTGCATATGCGGCTAATAAAAGCTGATGTATGAAGGGTTAATGTGCTGTTGTGTGTTGCCATTATGTGCACACAGTGTGTGTACACTCTGTGTACACATGGTGACATCCCACCCTGGTAGTGGAAGGGTTAATAGCATGAATTTTCTGATCCAGGCATTTGTCGGGTTATAGTTTCATTTTATTAAAAGCCGCTTCGCTCCTGCTCTCAGGTTGCTGTCCGTGGTTTTGTAGTTAAATTGTGTACAGGACCAGCGGCAGTGCTGTAGAACTAGTAAGCTGTCCTTGGTACTTACGCCAATAGCGTATGCGAACAGCGTAGCGTACACTATTGGCGTAAGTACCAGGGACAGCTCACCAGTTCTACAGCACTGCCGCTGGTCCTGTACACAATTTAACTACAAAACCACGGACAGCAACCTGAGAGCAGGAGCGAAGCGGCTTTTAATAAATTAATGATGATTATAATTAGAAATGTAATATAATTAGGAGATGGAATATTATAATTAGGACTGTGATACTAAAATTAGGAGTGTGATATTATAATTAGGGGAAGTAATATAATTAGAAATTAGATATGTGATATCATAATTAGGGGAAGTAATATTATAATTAGGAGTGTGATGTTATAATTAGAAATGTGATATTATAATTAGGGAATGTGATATTATAATTAGGAGTGTGATATAATTAGGGATATGATTATAATTAGAAATTTGATATCATAATTAGGGGAAGTAATATTATAACTAGGAGTGTGATATTATAATTAGGGGAAGTAATATACCGTATATACTCGTGTATAAGCCGACCCGTGTATAAGCCGACCCCCCTACTTTTGCCCCCAAAACCTGGGAAAATCTATTGACTCGCATATAAGCCGAGGGTGGACCCCAGCACAGGTATACAGCCCCCAGCAGTGGTATACAGGCCCCAGCAGTATGATATACAGCAGCCCCCAGTGGTATATACAGCAGCCCCAGTGGTATTGCAGCCCCTATATACAGCAGCCCCAGTGGTATTGCAGCCCCAGTGGTATTGCAGCCCCTGTATACAGCAGCCCCAGTGGTATTGCAGCCCCAGTGGTGTATACAGCAGCCCCTATATACAGCAGCCCCAGTGGTATTGCAGCCCCAGTGGTATTGCAGCCCCTGTATACAGCAGCCCCAGTGGTATTGCAGCCCCAGTGGTGTATACAGCAGCCCCTATATACAGCAGCCCCAGTGGTATTGCAGCCCAAGTGGTATTGCAGCCCCTATATACAGCAGCCCCAGTGCGGTATACAGCAGCCCCAGAGGGGTATATAGCAGCCCCAGAGGGGTATATAGCAGCCCCAGAGGGGTATACAGCAGCCCCAGAGGGGTATATAGCAGCCCCAGAGGGGTATATAGCAGCCCCAGAGGGTATACAGCAGCCCCAGAGGGGTATTTAGCAGCCCCAGAGGGGTATACAGCAGCCCCCGCTGTATACAGCAGCCCCCGCTGTATACAGCGGTACCCGGCTGTATACAGCCCTCCCCCCTGGTATACCGGGCCCCCCCTGTGGCAACCTGTAAAGGAAGCGATGATTATACTTATCGGGTTGCTGTCGCCGACGCCGCCGACGCCGCTCTGTCACCGTCCGTCACCGCGCTCCTTCCCGTCTTCATGCTTCCTTCACGGGCGCACAGAAAATGACGTCATTTCCTGTGCGACGGTGAAGGAAGCATGAAGACCAGGAGGAGCGCGGTGACGGACGGTGACAGAGCGGCGGCGTCGGCGACAGCGACCCGATAAGTATAATCATCGCTTCCTTTACAGGTTGCCACAGGGGGGGCCCGGTATACCACGGGGGGGGGGGCTGTATACAGACGGGTATATATTTTTTTTTTTTATGATTACCGTATATACTCGTGTATAAGCCGAGGGGGGACTTTTCAGCACATTTTTTGTGCTGAAAAACTCGGCTTATACACGAGTATATACGGTAATTAGAAATGTGATATAATTAGGGGAAGAAATATTAAAATTAGGAGTGTGATATTATAATTAGGGGAAATTATATTATAATTAAAAATGTGATATCATAATTAGGGGAAGTGATATTTTAATTAGGAGTGTGATATTATAATTAGGGAAAGAGATATTATAATTAGGGGATGTGATTATAATTAGAAATGTGATCTTATAATTAGGGGATGTGGTATTATAATTAGGGGATGTGATATTTTAATTAGGGAAAGAGATATTCTAATTAGGAGTGTGATGTTATAATTAGAGGTAGTGATATTCCAATTAGGAGTGTGATATAATTAGGGCATATGATTATAATTAGAAATGTGATATTATAATTAGGTGATGTGATATAATTAGGAGTGTGATATAATTAGAGGATGTCATTATAATTACAAATGTGATATTATAATTAGTGTGAAATTATAATTAGGGGAAGTGATATTATAATTAGGAGAGTGATATCATAATTAGGGGATATGATTATAATTAGAAACGTGCTATTATAATTAGGGGATGTGATATTATAATTAGAAATGTGATATCATAATTAGGGGAAGTGATATAATTAGGGTGCCTTCACACTGCGGCAGTGACCGGTCCGGGGCTGTCAGGAGTGACAGCCTGGACCGGAGTTTTGCTGCATAGGATAGTATCGGGCTGCATGGAGCTGGATCGCGCCGGGTGGCAATTATCTGCCATCCGGCTGCTAGCTCGCCGGATGAATCCTGCAGAAGTGGGGATTTGTCTGCCGACTCCAAAAACGTTGCATGCACCGTTTTTGGAGTCGGCAGACAAATCCCCACTTCTGCAGGATTCATCCGGCGAGCTAGCAGCCGGATGGCAGATAATTGCCACCCGGCGCGATCCAGCTCCGTGCAGCCCGATACTATCCTATGCAGCAAAACTCCGGTCCAGGCTGTCACTCCTGACAGCCTCGGACCGGACGCCGCCGCAGTGTGAAGCCAGCCTTAGGAGTGTGCTATAATTAGGGTATATGATTATAATTAGAAATGTGATATTATAATTAGGAGTGTGATATAATTAGGGGAAGTGATATTATTATCAGGAGTGTGATATCATAATTAGGGGATGTTATCATAATTAGAAATGTGATATTATAATTAGGAGTGTGATATAATTAGGGGATGTGATTATAATTAGAAATGTGATAGTATAATTAGGAGTGTAATATTATAATTAGGGGAAGCGATATTATAATTAGAAGTGTCATATAATTAGGGGAAGTAATATTATAATTAGGAGTTTGATATCATAATTAGGGGATGTGATCATCATTAGAAATGTGATATTATAATTAGGGGATGTGATATTATAATTAGGAGTGTGATATTATAATTAGGGGAATTGATATTATAATTAGGACTGTGATATTATAATTAGGGATGTGATTATAATTAGAAATGTGATATTATAATTGGAAGTGTGATATTATAATTAGGGGAAGTAATATTATAATTAGGAGTTTGATATCATAATTAGGGGATGTGATCATAATTAGAAATGTGATATTATAATTAGGGGATGTGATATTATAATTAGGGGAAGTGATATTCTAATTAGGACTGTGATGTTATGATTAGGGGATGTGATATAATTAGGAGTGTGATATAATTAGGGGATATGATTATAATTAGAAATGTGATATTATATTTAGGGGATGTGATATAATTATATAATTAATTAATACTGGACCTAGGTATACTTGTGTTTTTTACGTGACCCCACCCACAGGTTCTGGCTATTTATGGCCGCAGCTGCATGATAGTTCTCCTAGAGGCCGATGGTATGGAAGCAGCAATGTTCTTAAGCCCTCTATGGGTAGGGCTGGCCCCCAGGGCAGCTAGAGGTACCTGAGTGAGTTGGTAGTCATGTTTCTGGTGCTCTCGACACATTAAGAAAGTTCACAGACATAATGGGGTGCAGTTACAGTATACTCAGTTACTGTGCACCAACCCACTGAGCATTGGCTTTTCGGAGGCAGGGATCCAGCTACTCCCAGGTAGTAGGATCGTTTGTAATGGGTACCCCTTCTCTTTGCTTTCTCGGTCGTCTCACACTGCCCTTGCTTCTACCTTCTGCCTTGTGCCTCGCCATGACACACAGAGGTTGGAGACAGTAGCTGTAGGCTTTTCTTAGGTGTTGACCTGCAGTATCTCCCTTTAGTTCAGTACCTCTGTGGCAATGCATCCGCAGGGGCGCCACACTCCCCCCTCCTTAAATCCAGCCCGTCCTCCGGCTGGAAGAGAACAGAAAAACAAGTGGAATCAAGAAAAAAATTTTTATAATCCTAAACTGTGAAGCATTCAGAATTAAATTGGAAAATAAATTGTCACACAACAACTCCAGAGAAGTGTGGGCTGGAATGAAGCTATTGACTGGGTTTAAGGCAAGGTCAGATCAGGGGGTGGGGGGCTGATTATGGCTAATGAGATGAATGAGTTTTTCAACAGATTCAACAATAAATGTGCAATGTCAACAGGGGAGAAGGCCGGGGAGCGACAAGCAATATCAACTGGGAGGAGGAAGTTGGAGACTTTCTTGATCTCAGAAAATGATGTGAGGGAACAGTTTAGTAAGCTGGTCATTGGTAAAGCAGCAGGGCCTGATGGTATCTGTCCACGTGTCCCCAGAGTGTGTGCAAATCAGTTGTGCACTGTCTTCCAGCACCTGTTTAACTGGAGCTTACAATCACAGAGAGTACCAGTTCTATGGAAGACTTCTTGCCTGGTGCCGGTTCCCAAGACTACCTTCCCGAGCTCCCATAACAACTATAGACCGGTGGCCTTAACATCGCATGCGATGAAGTCCTTGGAGAGAATTGTACTTGCCTACTTGTGTCCGAGGGTGTCTGCTTTTATGGACCCCCTTCAGTTTGCGTATCGGCAGAGTCTAGGGGTGGACGATGCTGTAGCATATCTGCTACAAACAGTACATTCCTTTTTGGACAATGATGGAACCACTGTACGTGCCATGTTCTTCGATTTCTCCAGTGCATTCAACACCTTACAGCCACTATTATTACGTAAAAAGCTGGTTGAAATGGCGGTTGATGAGTGACTAGTGAATTGGATCACTGATTACCTGTCAGACAGGCCACAGTTCGTAAGGTTGGGGGTGGCCGTATCGGATAGTGTTCGGAGCAGTGTTGGAGCCCCTCAGGGAACGGTGCTGTCGCCATTCCTTTTCACATTATACACAGCTCATTTTCAGTATAAATCAGACCTTTGTCACCTTCAGAAGTACTCTGATGACTCAGTGATACTCGGAGGTATTGAGAGAGGCCGGGGGGAGGAGGAATACAGAAGGGTGGTCTCGGACTTTGTTGACTGGTGCCAGGCTAACCATTTAGAACTCAACGTAAAGAAAACCAGGGAGTTGGTGTTGAGTTATGGAAGGTGCATGAAGGATTGCTTACCTATCACTATTGATGGTCAGGATGTGGAGATGGTGGAGAATTTCAAATATTTGGGGGTTCACCTGGACAGCAAGCTTGATTGGAGGTGCCATATGGAGAAGGTTTGCAAGAAGGGGATGAGTAGACTTTACTTCCTAAGGAAATTAAGGTCGTTTAATGTGTGTAGCAAAATGCTTGAAATGTTCTACCAATCTATTGTGGCGAGTGCAATCTTTGCTGCAATAATATGCTGGGGTAGTAGTGTGCGCACAGCTGACGCTAATAAGCTGAATAAACTTATCAAGAAGGCTAGTGCGGCGGTGGGTCTACAACTTAGGACTTTCGAGGAGGTATTAGAGGATAGAATTAATAAGAAATGCAAGGCTATAATGAGCAACAATACACACCCGCTCTCTGAACTGTTTGCGAAGCAGAAGAGCACATTCAGCAAGCGTTAATCCAACTAATGTGTAAAAGGAAAGATACAGAAAATCGTTTGTTCCGACAGCTGTGGGGATGTTTAACAAATGTATAAGTGTAAAGCGTCCCAAGACTATGTGAAGTTCTATGTGTATGGGGGAATAGGTGAGGTACATGTACCAGTCTACCCACATCTGCTGTCCATATAGACTTATTTTGTAAAGTGTGAAATGTTCTTGATTTTTGTTCTGCTGCTGTAATACTGTAATTTCCTCCGGGATCAATAAAGTTTATCTTATCTTATCTTATCTTAAACAATAAGAACAAGAAGAAAGCTTTTCATCCCTTTAACAGGAGGTATAGTTACTTAAATGTTGCAAATAGAAAAGTAGAAAAGGCATAATTAACTATATACAGTTCCCGCCAAATTCAGTGCGACCCCTATCCGGGTATCCATCACACTGTCCTAGATGTAAAATTGGCGAGTGTCCCGCAACGGGTGTCTCCCTTGTCTTCGGGGGACCCACCACAAATGAACCCCCAGCACTGACCCTGGGCATGGTGACAGGGCTAAATGGACCAATTTTTCAGCCACACCACTGGGTTATTCTTCGTGGTCTTACTGACATGTCGGCTCTAAGATCAACAGGAAGCACACCGGAATGCTAACTATTTACATTCAAGTCTGCGCTACACATAGTCTATAGCCACACAGTCTTTTATCACATAATTGAAAAGAAAAAAATGTGTTGCGCCACCTGTGGACTTATCCTGCTATTATAAGGTTGCACTTAGGGATCAACTAACCTTTTATGGTTGTGCCAGTTCTGCACAACCAGAATGTGGGCGTGTGTTAAGGCTCAGGCTGCCAGCCTCGGACCTGTATCTCTTCCGTGTCCTAGATCCTCTCAGCTTCAGATCATGTGCCGATCAAGTGCTCACTCCAAGGCCAGGCCGGACGGCGTCAATCAGGTCCTTTCCCTCTGCAGCTCTGTTAGACCGCTTTCCCCGAAGGGAGATGTATACGAGTAGAAATTGTTTAAGCGGTTCTTCGGTAGAGCGCTGAGATTACACGAACACAATTATCTCCAATCTCTATCTTTATTCTTTAAAAGATAATGCTCCAAACTCCAACCCACAACATGTTTCGACGTGGCAAACACGTCTTCCTCAAGCGGATCCGCTTGAGGAAGACGTGTTTGCCACGTCGAAACATGTTGTGGGTTGGA
This sequence comes from Allobates femoralis, assembly GCA_033576535.1. NCBI lineage: Eukaryota > Metazoa > Chordata > Amphibia > Anura > Aromobatidae > Allobates > Allobates femoralis. The sequence continues at coordinate 770,381,580 of JARQOC010000003.1, forward strand.
GTTTGGAGCATTATCTTTTAAAGAATAAAGATAGAGATTGGAGATAATTGTGTTCGTGTAATCTCAGCGCTCTACCGAAGAACCGCTTAAACAATTTCTACTCGTTTTATCACGTAATTGGCATGCATTCTATTCTACTCTACACTCATACGAAAATCTACACTTACACATTGTTAAACAGGGAGTACACACATATATATATATTGTGAGGCACCGCTGGCATGGTCCCCATGGCCGGGGCGCATCACATGCAGGATCAGGGTATGATCCTGTTCACACTGGCCGGTTTTCCTGTGATGATGCTGTGTGAACCTACCCGGAACACAAGGTGTTAAATGGGAGAGTGATTGCTGTAGATGTGATACAATCCTGAGCCTAATGAGCGGCTGTGAGTGGCTCCGGAGATCGATGGGGCCCTGAGGAATGTAATGGGTGTTGATTGCTGACAGCCCAGGTGGGTGTGTCAGGTGGGTGTGTCCTGAGTAAAGCAGCCCAGCTGGATGAGTCAGTGTGGGAGTAGCAGGCACGATAAGAGCCTGCCAGCTGAGAGACTGAGAGATTCATTATCATTGAGATTGCAGCTGAGATCCTGCTAAGAGATCATGCTGAGAGATCATTCTGAGATTATGACCAACCTGAGTGCAGAGCAGTGCAAGGCTCTGTGTGCATGGAATAATGGGAGCATGCTAGCTCCATGCCGGTGCCTAGGTCCGGGGTCGTGGCAGCACCTGGATGGGGAAGCCATGGCTGAACCTGGTGGATACTGGTCCGGGCGTGGGGTGAAACACGTCCGGGAAAGGAGCCCGTGGGGATGCCTGGTGGAACCTGTGACACAGGTAGCGAAACCCGGATCCGTGCCCGGTAAGAAGAGCAGTTCCTGAATGCTTGTGTGAACTGTGCACCTTGTGTGTAAATCATGCTAGGCGAGCGTAGCCGCCATTGGGTCCAGTGAAGGACCTGTTGAACCTTATCAGTATTGTATGGCTTTTTAAAAAGACCCAGCGAGTGAATGTAGCCCTATAGCGGCAGATGTATGAAGTGTGCCAGGCGGGCATAGACCGCCCTTGGGACCGACTCAGTGTAATCAGTTAAAGGTCCTGATGAACCGGAATGTATGTAGCCTTTGGGAGGCGATTTTTTGAAGTGTGCCAGGCGGGCATGGACCGCATTTGGGACCGACTCAATGTAGTCAGTTAAAGGTCCTGATGAACCGGAATGTATGTAGCCCTTCGGGAGGCGATTGTATGTGGCCCTTCGGGAGGCGATTGTGTGTTGCCCTTCGGGAGGCAATTTTATGAAGTATGCCAGGCGGGCATGGTCCGCGCTTTGGTCAACTCAGAGTAGTCAGTTAAAGGACCCGATGAACCGGAATGTATGTATGTACTAGAGGTCAGATGCAGGGGTTAATAGGGCTCCTATTGTAGGGTAACAGATCGTTGTCCCGGATACTAAGGTTTGCCAATCCCTGTTCTGAACCCAGATGTGCCACAGTCCATGGATGTCTATATGATGGGCTGTGAGCATGTGAATGGACGGGTGTAGTCCATGGTGGCTTATAGGATGGATCACATATTGTGTGTAAGAACCCGGTCAGGCTGGAGTCCTGACTCCGGAGTAGTATGAAGCTGGGGAAATAAAGCCAGGCGGCTGGTTCCGCCATTGGGACCCATAGGGCTCGATGATATATGGTAACTGATGTAGTGTTAAATGTATGTGAAATGTAGATAGGCCGGAGGCCGTAGCCACCACGGGAGCGGTTGTTAGAGCTCCAATGGGACAGAGAGGTGGTTAAAGGTCCCGGGTAACTATAAGATGTTATGTGCAATATAAGTGTTATGTAATGTTATATGTAAATGTATGGTGTATTTATGTATGGTGTTTATAATCAATGTGATATGTGTCAAACATGCTACCCGGGTTATGTTATTATATGTGAAAAATAAACGGGTAGACATTGGTTAAATTATAAACACGTGTGTTGTTGTTATGCAAGCGGGTTCCCCGGGTGCTACCTCACAATATATATATATATCTTTATTACTTACCCAGTTAGGGTATAAATAAATATATATATATTTATTTATACCCTAACTGGGTAAGTAATAAAGAACTATTAAACTATATACATGTCTGCACCTTTGTTAATACACTAGCTATAGGTGGGCATTCTCCTCTTCCACAGTAGCACTGCACTTCCTCGTCATCTCCGCTTTTCTGGATTCCTGTAGTGCTATTTTCACTAGTGATTGCAGCCTGGTCTCGCGCTGCCACTGGTGTCATCGGCAATGGCACCGTTCGGGCAGCCGCATCCATAGTTCTTACAACCATCACGGCATATTCGGTAAACAAGGTCTGTGTAGCTGCGTCCCGGGTTCTGGGCACAGCTCTCTGGATGGCCTCTGGACTTGGCTTCTTCACTGGTGCGGACTTTGGCGGCTGTTCTCTGAGCTCAGGCACTGTAGGGGTTTCTGGCTGCGACACCTGGTTTTGCGCTGCATAAGCAGGCGGTCTATTCTCCACAAGATAGATAGTAGACATCAAGGGCATACCACCCTCCGCTCACCCATGTGTCGAGTGAAAGTTACGGTGTCTCTGGGGTACAGGTCGCACCCAGCGTGGCCCTCTGTTAGGTGGGCCTCTTCATTCTGCTAGGTCACAAACAGTTCTCTTTTGGTACCCCGTTCTTTCGCATATCCTCAGCCTTTGATGAGGTCAAACCGGACAACAGTGCCACAGGAAATGGCTATTGATGGCTGCCGCTGCACGACAGTTCTCCTAGTGGCCGATGGTAGGGAGGCAGCAATGTTCTTAAGCCCTCTACGGGTAGGATTGACCCCCAGGGCAGCTAGAGGTACCTGAGTGAGTTGGTAGTCGTGTGTCTGGTGCTCTCGACGCGTTAAGAAAGTTCACAGACACAACGGGGTGCAGTCTTCAGATCTTTTACTCACAGTTACTGTGCACTGGGTTCTCAGAGGCAGAGATCCAGCTACTCCCCCCGGGTAGTAGGATGGTACATAACCGGTATCTCTTCTCTGTGCTTTCTCGGTCGTTTCACACTGCGCTTGCTTCTCCTTCATGCCTTGCACCTTGCCACACAGAGCTCCGAGCCAGTAGCTGTGGGCTTTCTTAGGGGTTGACCTGTAGTATATCCTCTTAGCCCTATGGTTGCCACCTTTTTCATCAGATGTGCGTGGAAGTCGACTGTGTTCCCATGGAAGTTCCACAGCCTCTGAGTTGCTAGCTGAGCCTGGTCTGTTTTCTCCACTAGTCTTGGGGTTCCCGGTGCCCCTGTTCTTGGGGCCTGGTCCCTCCACTTGCCTGCGCCTGACAATGAATATGAGACCCATGGGTGGATTGCGTACTTCCCGTGTCTCTGGGACCCCTCTTCCTCCTGGAGCCACCTAGTTCTGTCTCTGCTCCTTGATCTGGCCTCAGGACGAGCTCCCACTTGCTCCAGTCCTCTGGACACTTCTCTCAAGTTCTTTGCTTTACGTGACAGGCATTCTTTCTCTAGCTTCCCTCCAACTCGATCCTCGCTGTTCAACTGTCTTTCCTGCATTCTAGATCAATTATTAGTCATATACTCCACAAATTGGGCCTTTATGGAGGAATGACTAATAAGAAAAACACTTTAGAAAGAAAGCCCTAAAAAGTTGCAATTTCAATTTGCAAAAAGCCATACAGGGGACACATCTAGCATGTAAACTAAGGTTCTCTGGTCAGATAAGACCAAAATAGAACATTTTGGACTAAAAGTATATGGTGGCAGAAAACTAACACTGCACTTCACATTGAAAACATCATCCCCACCATCAAACATGGTGGTGGCAGCTTCATGCTGTGGAGATACTTTTTTCAACAAGGAAAGTGAAGCTTCTCATAGTTGATGGGAAAATGGATGGAGCTCTAAATACAGGGCAACCTGTAGGAAAACCTGTTAGAGGCAACAAAAGGCTTGAAACTTCTCTTTGACAGCGCTGCACACACATATAAATAGTATGGGTTGAGAAATCCTTCTGACAGATTCCCCTTAAAAAAGAAAAATGGAGGAATCAAATATTTAAAAATGTGCTTGAAATTAAACCTGGACATTAAGAGAATGATATAGGCTTACAATATTGATAGAAGCAGATCGGTCATCAATATTAAACACAGGATGTAACTACAATAGGTGCAGGGGTTGCAATCGCACCTGGGCCCTGGAGAGTAAAGGGCTCCAAAAGTCCTATTGGCCTATACAAAAAAACTAATGCTATTAAAGATTTGTGATAATTGGGGGCCCCGTTGGAGTTTTTGCATCGGGCCCATGAGCTTCAAATTACATCACTGGTCAAACAAATGGATATTCAATACCCTCAGCTGTTAAAGGGAACTTGTCACATAAAAAAAAACAGGTTAATCTGTGGGTTAATAACATTTGAATCCTACCCGGATGCAGAAATAGTTGTTGCACCTGGATCTGGTAACAGATTTTGCACTGGGGCCCAGGAGCTTTAAATTACATCTTTTCTGATATATTACAGTACAGTATATGACCTTTAATTTTTTTCCACTTTTTGTGTATTGTTAGAATTACTGGTTTCTGGCATCCATAATTTCCCATGCTTAGAAGAAGTATCAATTATCCAGCCAAATAATACAGAAATCATAAACAATTTGCCAAATGATTTCCGAACACTTAAAAGAATAAAGAAAATTGTATTTCAGAGCTCAGATACTGGAATTGATTCAACAAGCTTTGGTAAGAGTCTAGTTATTATATTTAAAGTACATTGTAATCATTTTAGTAGTTATTGAAATATCACCAGAAATGCAAAGCTTTTTTAGGTGTGGTTTACACATTGCATATTTCTTGTGGAATTTTGAATGATAAATCTGATGCACTCCAGGGCCGTGGGGTAATCGAAACCAGGCTTTAATGCTTCTGGGGAGTCACAGGGGTCGAGACTTGGCTCCGTGACCCTGTGTTCAGCGTCAAAGAATTCTTGGGGATAGTGTGGTTTAAAGGGAGAATTATTTGTGACTCCACCCGTGGTTTGCGACTATGGTTAGCAGCCGCTGCTGCAGAACCTCTGGGACGATGGAAGAGAAGCTAGGATGTAGTGGCTCCCCACAGGTGAAGCGCGTCCCCAGGGCAGTGGATGGAGATATTGGTAGTCTTTGGCAGGCAGGGGTTAATGTTATGCCTTGTTACTTTACTCAGTTGCCTTCACCAACGATTGCCGCCAGGGGCGTAACTAGAACTGGCAGGGCCCCATAGCAAACTTTTGAACGGGGCCCCCTCCATGACACGCCCCCCAATGACACGCCCCCTCCAAGACACACACCCCTCCAAGACACGCCCCTTCAAGACACATCCCCTTACAGGCCCCAGCAGTATATACAGCAGCCCCAGTGGTATACCGCAGCCTCTCCAGTGGTATATACAGGCCCCAGCAGTATTACAGCAGCCCCAGTGGTATACAGCAGCCTCCTCAGTGGTATATACAGGCCCCAGCAGTATTACAGCAGCCTCCGCAGTGGTGGTATATACAGGCCCCAGTGGTGGTATACAGGGCCCCTGGTGGTGGTATACAGGGCCCCTGGTGGTGGTATACAGGGCCCCTGGTGGTGGTATATACAGGCCCCTGGTGGTGGTATATACAGGCCCCTGGTGGTGGTATATACAGGCCCCTGGTGGTGGTATATACAGGCCCCTGGTGGTAGTATACAGAGCCCCTGGTGGTGGTATACAGAGCCCCTGGTGGTGGTATACAGGCCCCTGGTGGTAGTATATAGAGCCCCTGGTGGTGGTATATTCAGGCCCCTGGTGGTAGTATACAGAGCCCCTGGTGGGTATATACAGGCCCCTGGTGGTAGTATACAGAGCCCCTGGTGGGGGTATACAGGCCCCTGGTGGTGGTATATACAGGCCCCTGGCGGTAGTATACAGAGCCCCTGGTGGGTATATACAGGCCCCTGGTGGTAGTATACAGAGCCCCTGGTGGTGGTATATACAGGCCCCTGGTGGTGGTATATACAGGCCCCTGGTGGTAGTATACAGAGCCCCTGGTGGTAGTATACAGAGCCCCTGGTGGTGGTATACAGGCCCCTGGTGGTGGTATATACAGGCCCCTGGTGGTAGTATACAGAGCCCCTGGTGGGTATATACAGGCCCCTGGTGGTAGTATACAGAGCCCCTGGTAGGTATATACAGGCCCCTGGTGGTAGTTAATACAGAGCCCCTGGTGGGTATATACAGGCCCCTGGTGGTAGTATACAGAGCCCCTGGTGGGTATATACAGGCCCCTGGTGGTAGTATACAGAGCCCCTGGTGGGTATATACAGGCCCCTGGTGGTAGTATACAGAGCCCCTGGTGGTGGTATACAGGCCCCTGGTGGGTATATACAGGCCCCCCACTCTCCATTACCTGCAGCAGGCAGTCGCGCTGATCGTAGCCACAACCTGTCATGTAGTGTGACGCTGTAGCCGGCGATACAGGAAATAGAGCGGCGCCGGCTACAGCCCACATGACAGGCAGATCAGCGCGACTGCCCGCCGGTAATGGAGAGCGGCCGGGGGGACGCAGCAGTAATGGAGGCAGCGGTCAGGGGCCCCGAGGATAGCGTGTGGGGGCAGCGGTCAGGGGCCCCCTTGTATGACATGTGGGGGTGCTCAGGGGACCAATGGGCCCCCCCTTTCCGTCCGGGCCCCCCCTACAGCACCCAGGGGGTATGGGAACGGGACTTAGTGGGCATGGCCCCAAAGTGTCGGGGCCCGCCGGGCCAGTCCGCCCCTGTATGTATCGCAGGCGCAGCTGCCGGTATAGCAGCGGCTGCGTAGCGGCGCTGGGTCCGGGCCCCCCACAAGCGCCGGGCCCCAAAGCGACCGCTACGGCTGCTATGCCGGTAGTTACGCCACTGATTGCCGCATAAATACCACAGTGTCACACATTTGTGCAACTCTGTACCCGGGTTTACTCACAGCAAGCTTCAAGTTCCAACAGGTCATAGATGTTACACTCTCTCAGATAAGCTCCAGCCTGTGTAGTCTTTAAGAGATCGGGGTAGCAGATATGAGATCCTCGGTGGTGTGCCTGCCTTTTCCGCTCTCTGGTCCTGTTCCTCAGCACTCCTTTTAACGCCTCTGCATGCAGAACCCTGATCCAGCAACCACAGGTATTAGTAGGCGACTGGTACCTTGTCCCCAAACCCTTGTCTGGCTGCTCTTTTTCTGGGAATACGCCAGGTGTAAGCCACAGCTCCTATACAGCTCATGGTCTCCGGTTCATCGGTTCGGGTATGGAATCTCCCGTGCCATGTTCAGGTCCAGTCCCTGTTTCTAGACCACAACCCCTCCGTCTGGTATCGCCAGTCCCAGATTCGGGCGCACGGGCCGCTTCAGCTCCACCGATGCCCTAGGGTTCCTTCCTCTCGGTTTCCCGAGACGAGTGTAGCACAGCTCAAGTCCACTTTTCTCCAATTTAGCTGCTCTCACCTCCTCACTTGACTCGACTTCCTCTCTCCTCTTTGTCTGTTCTACACTACTCAGTTGTTCTACCTCCCACCCACACTTCTCTACCCTATTCTCCTCTTCTGAGCTGGGTCTTCCCTACAGCGTGTCCACCCTAGTCCCTAACTAGGGTTTATGTGTTTGGGTGCTTGATGAGGATCCCATAACTGCCATCCCCCATCTCCTGACTACAGGAGAACCATACCCATGGCTTGGGTGCAGTGCCCCTTGTGGCATCCAGACCAGTGGGGCGCCACAAATCCAAAAATCATTTACTGTGCACAGCACACATGTTCTGTTTTTTTTTTAATGTGATCTAGTTTTCCAGTGGTGTGAACACGGTCCTACAGACTTGCTCATTTTGGACACTTACAGCTGAGCCAATGCACAATTAGTTTCTTGTTATGCAAGATAGGGAGTTTCCCACCCCTTTAGTGAGCCAGGCACATAAAATGCCGTCTTTTACAGCGAGTCCATATTGGACCCTGGCCCTTCTGTATACCGCATCCATAGGTATTGTACATAGAATCAGGTTTTAAAGGGAACCTGTCATCTAGATTTAAGCCCCTACACAATCACTAGCTGTCCCTACACTTTCCTAGCTGCTCCCTATCTATCCCTTTCTGATCTAAAGGGGCCCAATTAAACATCGCGACGTCACATCCGGCGCGATGCATTTTGGGGCCGATCACTTGATTGGCCCTAGTGCATTATGGGGCCGATCACGTGATCGGCCCAGCTTCAATAAGCGTATTGCACATGCGCGGAGCCACGCCGATCACGTGATCAAGCCCATAATGCACTGGGGCCGATCATGTGACCGGCCCCATGATGCACCGTGCCGGATGTGACGTCGCGGCCAGTGCATACTATGTCTACAAAGGGCGGGAGATTCCAAACGGTGGAGGCGGGGAGGAATAAAGAATAATGCTGCCCAGAGGGGCGTGCGATGCAGCATCTAGGAGGGAACACTGGAGCGTGGGGCCGCCTTTCCAGTCCCCTAGCCTCAGGGACTTCTGTAAGTTAAAAGTTATTTTTCTGATGTTTAATAGGGCCCCTTTAGATCAGAAAGGGATAGATAGGGAGCAGCTAGGAAGGTGTAGGGACAGCTAGTGATATTATAGCATCTTAAATCTAGATGACAGGTTCCCTTTAAATAAGTTAGATAGAGACCATTTTGATATGGGTTACCTTGACGTTGGTAGAACGACTTTGTACATTTTTTGGAAAAAATGTATTAACTAAATACCCTGTTATTATCACTGTTTTCCATGAGCACTAGCTCTGCTGTAATAGGTAATAATAGAGTATTTCTACATGTTTGTTTTTTTGTGACCCATGTTCTGCAGTGGATTGCAGATAAATATTGGATTTTCAGGTCCATAGTATATTTGATATGTTGTAACTAAAGCCTCAGATTTTAACCGTGAATTTTAACCCCTTACAAATGTTCATTTATGTTCTATATCGGGCTCTTGACTTTGATGCAAACTCAGAAACTGAGCTTCATCAGTCCAAGCAGATAGTGGCTGGGATATACATTGCAATCCAATGAGTCAAATCTGCAGCAAAGTCCAAATGTAACATGTAGATTTATAGGCTGGTAAAACAGCACATGACACTGTGTGAACCTGGCCTTCGTTGTGTTGTGTATGTTGCAGTTGCTGTTTTTGATGTACGGTAATATCTATTTTATTGCAGAAAATGTCATCCAAAGTTTTACGGATCTGGAAGTTCTGCATTTGAATTTCAAAAACCTTCTGGATAGTAATGGCCTTATAAATTCACTCACAACTTGTGAGAAACTGAAGGAATTGAATCTAAGTGAAACCCCACTACAAGATGGTGACATGGCTTTGCTAGGTAAGAATTTTATGGTAATGTATATCATCAGGGAATAACTATAGGGGTTTGAAGGTATCAGTCACTCCTTTAAGGGTAACTAATAGGTCAGATATGGTTATTAGTCTGCAGGATAATAGGAAGGTGCTAAAAGTGTGGCACCCAAGAGAAAATTAACTTTATTTGTTCCAGAAGCTGACAGCTATCAGTCATACAACAATGCCAGCATGGCTTTAGTAATTGCTTACAGAATTGTAAGTTACAGCTATAAGCATGCTCCTACACTGACTGACAGCCAGCTTAGCACTGAAGCTAAAGTTCATCTTGTGGATGGCTTATGCAATTTTTGGTTGATAAGCTACTAATTTAACATTTATGTTTTTATTTATATAGCAATAATGGGATCAGAGTCAGATCTTGGTTTTCTGGCACCCAAGGCAAGAATTTAGAATTTCTACTAAATGTGCTCAGCATGACTCAATACAAGTGATTCGGGGAAGGCAGCGTAGGTCTAGTCGGCTCATGACTACATGTATGTATAATTTACACATGGTTACATGACAATGCACCCCTGCCAGCTGAGCCCAGGGAAATGCCCCGCCTGCCCCCTCCTAGTGGAATTTATGTATTCATTAATCACAGTGTGTTGACGCATAGTGTATGTATATATCTGAAAACATACCTGCCAAATTCTTGAAATGCCCTTGCAAGGGCTAGGATAATGTAATGTTTTACAACCTTTTTCTCCTGTCACCTTAATGTGCAACTGGACCCCCGGGCTCAATATGATGAAATAACCAGGCATCACATGAAAGAAACCTTTAAAGGAAACCGTCATGTTCCCAAACACTATTTACCTTTTATGTAGGGATAATCTGTAGGTAAATAGTGTTACAATGCTGTCCGGATGCCTTGTTGATGGTGCGGCTGCTGGGAGAAAATTAACTTTATTCCTCCAGGGAGCCACCTGCTTCAATCAAAGAGGCATGATAGAGTTTCTTCAGTCATTGCTCACAGGATTGTAAGCACATTAATTCTGCACTGATGCACTGTAGAGCGGGGGTGTCAATTTAATTGCTGGTATGTGAGTATAGCCGCCACTCACTGTGAAGTGGTGACCAAAGCCATTGTGGCTTGCCTCAATGACAGATAGGTGGCAGCTCCTGTAAGGAATAAATTAAATTAACCTCATATATGCAGGTTAATAATGCATGAGGACATGGTTGGTTTCCTTTAAAGGTACCTTTACACGCGGCAACTTTTCTAGGAATTTCACTGGCAACTTACTGGTTGCAGTGAAATCATGGACTCATTGTTCCATTTGTACACAGCAACAAAACAATGTGTCCATGATTTCACTGCAACCCGTAAGTTGCCAGTGAAATTCCTAGAAAAGTTGCCGCGTGTAAAGTTACCCTTAGAGGCGCTGCTTACTTGGAGACTCCAAGAGGCTTATATAGCATTTACAAGCTTTTATAGCATCTGTGTATGGGTGGAAGTCTATAGCTGAGGAGTCTGCTGTGCCTAAAATGCAGTGGTAGGAAGTATTTGCACTAAACCCTCTGGCATCTTCTCACTGTTTAGAGGGGGACCAGAGATCGAAACCTACCAATTATAAAGTAATGGTGTAGCCAATTCATTTACCTTCATATTTTAATATAGAAATAACTCTTTTTAATATCATCTATATATAGTATAATGATGAGCAAAAATTATTTGCATTTATTTAAAAAAAATACCAGACTTCCCATGGGTGTCCTTACTTTTTCCAATGACTGCATCTCATGTATATTTTTCAATTTTAATAGATGTTGCTATCCCATCATTTCTGGGAAGGCACTACATGAACTAATATAGACTTTGCTTACAGATCCTATATATTTTCTTACAGCTTCTACAATGAAGAATTTTACCAGACTGAAAATGTTAAATTTGCACAATTGGAAAATAAAAGCAAAAGATATTTCTGAGACCTTTGGTAAAGTATGCAGTCTACTTTATATTTGAACATTCTATGTAGAATGTTATACATTATAAAACATAATTTGAATACACATAGATACTGTATAAGCAGAACCTCAACCATATCGAGCTTCATGGCGGGTTTACACGTTGCGATATCGCAGTACAATTTCAATGAAAAGTCATGTGGTTCGGGCGTTGGAGCCGATATCGTTCCTGCGTTGTATGGTGTGAACGTTCAATACGATGCAGGAACGATGTCAATGCGATATCGGGGATTGAATGAGCGTGCTATTCAACGCTCTGATATTGAATGGAGATTGGAGCCGATCGTGCTGTGTAAACGCCCAATTACGATGCGATTTGAAACGTCACCCATTCACTCCCATGTTAACTATGCGATCCTGGGTTGGGAGGCGGAGACATCGCACGGACGTTGTATTCCGATATCGCAGCGTGTAAACATTCAATGCGATGCGGGAGAAACGTGCACTAATTGCGCGCTCCCGCGCCATTGAGTTGTGATATCGAAACGATATTGAAGCGTGTAAACCCACCATCAGGTTTGTGCCTGTGCCCTTGTTATGGCAGCATTTCTTCATAGTAAGTGATATGATGATTTGTAGTCCATTGTAGGTAAAGGTGGTAGAATAGGTAAGCCAGACTCAATATTGCTGGCCAGTAAAAGGTGTACGGTATTTTTTTTCTCAAGATCATAAAAATATTCTTCCATGTGTTTTTTTTTTCTTTCAGAAACAATGGCAATCATTAAAGTTAATCCCAGACTGCAGCCTCTAAGAGAAACAAACTGCTCTGTATTTGGCTTCCCCCGTGTTGACGAGACCTGCTAGTGAACCCGGGGAGTGTGAGTGTACCACAGTTTATTTCTTTATAATAGTCTGCAGCCTGGATTAACTGGTAATGGAAAGGAAAACCCATTAAATGTATGAGGTCACAATAGCAGCATTGTTAATATTCACTATTATATCCCCAAACATTAATAAAGTCCCCTATTTATATTAAAATGTCCCCCATTCTGGCCTCCAATATCGGAATAATGTCCCCCATTTTGGCCCACAATATAGGACTAATATTCCCCTCTGTGGTCCCCATACAGTATATTTTCTCCTCTGTGGCCCCAACACATTATATTGTTCCCATTTATGGTGAAAATACAGTATACTGTCTCCATCTGTGGCCACCGTACTGTATACCCTCCCCCTCTGTGGCTCTCATACAGAAAAATCCCCCCTCTGTGGCTCTCATACAGTATAATGCCTCTTCCGTGGCTCACATACAGTATACTGTCCATATCATACAGTATGTTGTCCCCTTCTGTGGCATGAATACAGCATACTGTCCCTATCTGTGGCTCCCATACAGTATACTATCCCTATCTTTGGCCCCCATGTAATATATTGTTTCCATTTGTGGCTCCCACACAATGTAAGGTCCTTTATTTGGCCCTCATACAGTATGCTACCACCCTCAGTTACTTCCATACAGTATAATGTCCCCCTCTTTGGCCCCCTCACAGTATAATATCCCCTATTGTTGCTCCCATCTACTTACATAATTGTGAAGTCCCATCCGTCATCCACTTCCGGTGTTATGTTATCCCGATATCCCATGTCACAGCAGTCATATTTGCACACCCAAGTGACGGTGTGCAAATATGGCACACGCTGATGCTAATGGCCCATTGCGCACTACCCCCAGTGGTACCGCAGTGGTCCGCACCTGACACCACCCAAAACCACCGGGACACTTCGTTACCACTTATTCCCAATGCTCCACGCTGCCGTCACCGAACTTTACCACCGCAAACAACGCCACCTCAGTTACTAAGCATGGGGGGGAGAGACAGCACACGTGGGACAGAGAGCACAAGGGGAAGAAACAAAGCACAGGGGACAGAGACAGCACAGGGAGAGGAGAGACATCGCAGGAAGGAGAGAGAGCATGGGGGAAAGACAGCACAGGGGAGAGAGACAAAGAACATGGGAGGGAGGGACAAATCACAGGGGGAAAAACATCACAGGGGAGCGAGAGCAAAGAGGGAGAGACAGAACAGGGGAGAAGAGAGCACGGACAGGTGGGAGAGCGCAGGGGGAAACGACAGCACAGGGGAGAGACAAAGCACAGGGGAGAGCAAATGAGAGAGAGACAGCACACGGGGGCAGAGAAAGTGCACATGGGGAAGAGAGCACACAGGGGGGTCAGAGACAGTGCACATGTGGCACCCCTGCAGACTGGTCACCACAGTGTTGCTGCACCTTCTCCACAGGTGTGGTGTCACTGCTCTCAGGTGAGAGGGGTCACAATCCCGAGACACAAAACCTACATCCAACACCATCACAACTCCAGGCCAAGAGGTATGGGCAGACCCTATCCAGGGAGGGCCGCAGCTTTAGGCTGGAGGAGGGGTTAGGTAGAGGGGGTAAGAGAGGAGTTAGCGAGTGAGTGAGTGGAGAGAACGGAGAGGGACAAGTAGGAGGAAGGCGTCCGGGAAGGATTCAGGTGAAGGAGTCCCAGGGGGCATGGGAGTGGAGGATTCACCCGTGGGCCCCGAGTCCGAAACCGACCCAAGTCAGGTGGAAGGACTGGTTGCGAAGAGGGGACCGGCCCCGATCTGGTGAGAATGCTCCAAGGTTCCACCAGGAAAGCCGGAGGCCACTGTTCCTGTAAGAGCAGTGGCTGCCATCTGTGGACAATCTGCAGGACAGTAGCTAGAACAAGGGTCAGGGGACACATGGCCCAATGCCCGACAAGGCCCGCAGCTACCAGCTTGGGACCTTGTTCATAAAGGCACAGGGAAGGAGAGATGAGTTATCCAGTGCATGAGAGGAGCAACCTGGGAAAGCCCACAAATGGTGTCTCGGAGGAGCGATCTTGATTGCCTGGGAGCTGACCCTGCTGAAGTAAAGAGGTAAAGAACTACATGAGCTGAGTCTGTCTGCTACTTCCGCTCCCGGCCACCTTCTACACTGACCATCACCGTCCCGTTAGACTGTCCACACCAACCCTGGTGCCCCGCTCCATCTGTGGGGAGCGATATCAACCTGGCTGCATCACCATCTGCCCCAGAGGTCCTAATCTGCAGCGTTGACCATCCCTGGCCAAGTGCTACGGGTGGCGTCATGAACTTCCCCTGTAAATATCCCATTTACTGCACGCCCAGGGCCACACAGCCAGGTCACAGCCACCATGACCTCCCAAAGAACCGACCAACCCGGCTACAGAGTACCCCCCAGCCCTGGTGGATGTTGCATTTTGGTGTTACGAACAGGATTCGGACCCCCCGCTAATACCGGGTCCCATGCACCTAAAAACGTGCTTAAAGAACTATGTAATGGTGGCCGTAACCCACCGTCAATAGGACATAAAATCAGAAAATTGTCCAATTTTGGTGAATCTCAAAATGTTAAACAAACATATGGCAGCAAACATATGGTTAGGACTCATAAGTGTGAGGGCCCTTGACGGTGAGCTTACGTATTTTGGCCAAAATATCTACTAACACATTGTCATCTTTAGTGTTTTGTTGCACCTTTTTTCATCTGCAGTTTGAGGCTGGGCCCTCAGGGGGGCGTCTGTCAATTGTGAGGCATATAATTGGTGTGGAGCAGCCCACCTGATCTAATAGCAGTGCGTGACTAATAGGCTGCTCTGAAACTATGCTCCACATGTACCTGAGTGGCAGAGCCCTATGGTAACCTTGTGTCTATGAATGCCACCAGTCACCTCCCTGACAGTATGGCCGGATGCTGGTGCCACAACTGCCCCCATCTGTGGGTTGCAGGTGATTGAGCACTGGTTTACAGACACCTTTATTGCCTCTCAGGGGAGCTAGCAGACCGCTGCTAGGTGCAATCGATATTTACCTAGTAATTAATTGGTGAGTTTTTTCTGATTTTATGTCCTATTTCGATGAATCTCACTAAGACACCCAGGCCTCAAATATAAACTGTCGGTGTGGCCGAAGAGCCAAATGAGGCCATACCTTTGCCCTGTAGCCACTCCCAGGGACGAACTGAAGGTGGGTTGGGGTTGTTCCCACCAAACACACTTGACCCAGCAAGGGGACACTTTGTCTTGGTGCCCTTGCAAAACTGTGTCGAAAGCTTAATGGGTGTTTGTACTTTGATGTTTTTTTGTACTTTTGTACGCTAACTGTTATGATGCAACATCCAAGGAAGCGCCCCCCATAAAGGGAAGATATTGTTGTTGCTGTTCAAATGTGCACATGAAAAAAAAAATTAAGTTCTTATGCTTAACATCTGGTACCTATTTTGCAGCCCACAGACGTGCTGTGTTTTGCCAAGGTGGAATGTGTCGCCCCTGTGGACTGGTCGCCACAGTGATGCTGCACCTACTCCACAGGTGTCATGTTACCACTCTCAGGTGAGAAGGGTCGCAATCCTCCATCCAACACCATTCCATCTCCAGGCCAGGAGGTCTGGGTGGAACCTATTCAGGGAAGTCCCCATCTTCAGACTGTAGGAGGGCTTTGGTAGAGGGGGTAGGAAAGGAGTTAGCAAGTGAGTGGAGAGAATGAAGAGGGAGAAGTAGGAGGAAGGCGTCTGGGAGGATGCGGGACGAAGGAGTCCCAGGGAGAATGAGAGTGGAGGATCCACCCATGGGCCCCGAATCCGGAACCGACCCGAGTCAGGTGGAGGGACTGGTTGCGCAGAGGGGAACGGCCCCTATCTGGTGAGAATGCTCCGAGTATCCACCAGGAAAACCGGAGGCCACTGTTTCTGTAAGAGCGGTGGCTGCCATTCATGGACAATTTGCAGGACGGTGGCTAGAACAAAGGTCATGGAACGTATTGGCCATTGCCCGACAAGGTCCGCAGCCACCAGCTTGGGACCATGTTCACGTAGTCGTAGGGAGGGAGAGGCGAGTTATCCAGCGCAGGGAAGGAGCAACCTGGGAAGGCCCACGAAAGGTGTCTCGGAGGAGCGATCCTGATTGCCTGGGAGCTGAGGTGGCCGCACCCTGGAGAAGCACAGCACTCGGTTGGGTGACGCTTGCCCGATCAACAAGTAAAAAGGTAAAGAACTACATAAACTTTGTCTGCCTGCTCATTCCGTGCCCGTCCACCTTCTACACTGACCATCACCGTCATCCTGTTAGACTGTCCACACCAACCCTGGGGCCTCGCTCCACCGGTGTGGAGCGATACCAACCCAGCTGCATCATCATCTGACCCCGAGGTCCTAATCTGCAGCGTCGACCACCCCTGGCATAGAGTGGAGAAGACAGGGAGAAGACAGCTCAAAGGAGAGAGCATTTGGAGGGAGAAGACATAACACAAGAGGGAGAGAGAGGATGGACGGGGGGAAAGCACACGGGGAGTGAGACAGATGCTATCCTCCCAATGTGATAGCCTGGGGTACCCATGTAGTACAATATAATCTCTCTCTGACTCCATATAGTATAATGTACCCCTCTTTGGCCACCATTTCATCCACATCTCTAACACACTCTCATCCCTTGGCATCACTGAAACCTGGCTCACCCCCTCTGACACAGCCCCTCCTGCTGCACTCTCCTATGGCGGACTCAGTCTCACCCCCCCAACAAACATGGCAGAGGCATTGGCTTACTCCTGACCAATAGCTGCTCCTTTTCCCCTATTCCACTGCCACCCTCCGCTACTCTCCCCTCTCTCGAAGCCCACTCCATCTGCATCTGCTCTCCCTGTAACCTTCAGCTGGCTGTCATTTACCGCCTCCCTGGATCCACCACCTCCTTCCTTGACCATTTCACCACCTGGCTACTTCACCTCCTTTCTGCAGACATCCCCACTATCATCATGGGCGATTTCAATATCCCCATTAACACTTCCCACCCAGCCGCCTCTAAACGTCTTTCACTGACTACCTCCTTTGGGCTCTCCCAATGGTCCTCCTCTGCCACTCACAAGGATGTCCACACGCTGGACTTACCGGCCTCTTCTCTCACCTTTGCTCCCTCGCAAACCTTTCAAACTCACCCCTCCCCCTGTCTGACCACAATCTACTGATTTTCTCCTCCCTCTCCTCCCCTACTACACTACCCCCACTCCGAAAACTCAATCATCCTCGCAGAAACCTAAAACACATTGATTTACACTCATTCTCAGAATCCATTCTTCGACTCGCCGACTTAGCTTCCATACGTGACACAGACGTTGCCACCACCTTTTATAATATCACAATAACTGCGGCCCTCGACTTAGCCGCCCCCTCACATACAACACTCCTCACACAAACAGGCAACCCTGGCACTCTAACTATTGCCCTATATCTCTTCTCCCCTTCGCCTCAAAACTACTTGAACAACATGTCCATTCTGAACTGTCCTCCCACCTCGCCTCCTGCTCCCTCTCTGACTGCCTACAATCCGGTTTCTGACCCCACCACTCCACCGAAACAGCCTTAACCAAAGTCACCAATGACCTACTGACCACCAAGAGCAAGCGACACTAGTCCGTCCTTCTCCTCCTCGACCTATCTACCGCCTTCGACACTGTTGACCATTCCCTCCTACTTCAGATCCTGGAATCTCTTGGCATCACTGACCTAGCCCTTTCCTGGATCTCCTCACGGACCGGACTTTCAGCATCACCCACTCCCACACTTCCTTTTCACCTTACCCCCTATCCGTCGGTGCCCTCCAAGGATTGGCCCTGGGACCACTACTCTTCTCCATCTACATTCTCAGCCTAGGACAACTCATTGACCTCATGGCCTTTAGTACCATCTCTATGTCGACGACACCCAGATTTACCTGTCTGGGCCAGACATCACCTCCCTACTATCCAAAATTTCACAATGCATGTCCGCCATCTCATCCTTCTTCTCTGCTCGCTTCCTTAAGCTGAACATGGACAAAACTGAGTTCATCGTTTTCCCCTCCAAGTCTCTCTCCTCCACTACCCGACCTATCCATCCTTGTCAATGATGCTCACTCTCCCCAGTCCTCCACGCCAAGTGCCTCGGGGTAATCCTCGACTTTTCTCTCTCCTTCAAGCCTCACATCCAGGCCCTCACCACCTTATGCCGACTCCGGCTCAAAAGCATTTCCCGGATTCGCACTTTCCTTGACCACGACACTACTAAAACATTTGTTCATGCTCTCATCATCTCCCGCCTCGACTACTGCAACCTCCTACTTACCGACCTCCCCGCTAACTCCCTTGCACCTCTCCAATCAATCTTAAACTCCGCTGCCCGACTAATCCACCTGTCTCCCCGCTACTCCCCTGCCTCCCCCCTCTGCGAAGCCCTTCACTGGCTCCCCACTTCTCAGAAATCCCGGTTTAAAACACTAACCATATACAAAAAGAGTGAACCCTGGCACACACACACTGGAGACAAGAGTCCATGCAATTGATTGTCAGGATTGATTTATATGAAATAAACGATCAATTGCATGGACTCTTGTCTCCAGTGTGTGTGTGCCAGGGTTCACTCTTTTTGTATATTGTAATTATCCTAGAGCACCACTATATCAATTGAGCACACCCTTATAGTTAGTGTTTTATAAGTCCTGACATACAAAGCCATCCACAGCCTGTCCTCTCCTTACATCTCTGACATGGTCTCCCGATACCTACCCTCACGCAACCTGCGATCCTCCCAAGAGCTCCTTCTCTACTCCCCACTCATCTCCTCCTCTCACAACCGCATACAGGATTTCTTCCGTGCATCTGCCATACTCTGGAACTATCTACCCCAACACATCAGGCACTCGCCTACCCTGGGAACCTTCAAAAGAAACCTGAAGACCAGCCTCTTTCGTCAAGCCTACAACCTGCAGTGAGACCCAGTTCACTGCATCACCTCACGATTGGCACTACCTCCTCCTATTGTATCCCCAAACGTCCTCTTAGACTGTGAGCCCTCGTGGACAGGGTTTCTCTCCCCTCCTGTATCTGTACGACTTGATTGTCCACATGTATTAAACTTGTCCTTGTCTGCCCTTTTCATATGTAAAGCACCATGGAATCTAATGGCACTATATAAATAAATAATAATATCTCCCTTTGTGGCCAAATTTAGTATAATGTCTGCCTCTATAGCCTCCAATTATTATAGTGTCCCCCCTCTGTGGCCCAGATTTCGTATAATGTCCCCCTTTGTGGCTCCCTTTATAGTATAATGTCACCCTCTGTGTCGCCCTTAACATTGAAGTATAAAATAACCCCATAATTCTACTCATCTCACCCCATGCCCAATGACAGCTTCTTCCAGCTCCATTATATGAAGCAGGTGGTGCAATGCAGTGACGTGATTGCACCATTTTTTAGTCACATGATGCCACATGATGTTGCTGGCATCTGATAGGCCAATGGTGTGGAGTTGATGGTTCTCTGGTTCACAATACGTTTCAACTGGATGCGAGAATGGAACTCCAACTGAAATTATTGGTGACACCGGCAGGCCCCTCTCCACTCCAGGTCCTGTGTACTGTTGTAGTTGTACCATGTACGACCTTAGGGGCCCACTGGAGTCTGAGAGCCCACGGAAGTATTCCCAGTCCATAGATGGACCAGTCCAAGGCTGACAGCAGTCTTGCTACAATGTTTGTGACATAATGGGTCTGTCTGTTACAGATATGCAAATTAATTAGAATATCATCAAAAAGTTAATCATTTTCAGAACTTCAATACAAAAAGTCAAATGCATATATTATATACAGTCATTACAAACAGAGTGATATATTTCAAGTGTTTATTTCTGTTAATATTGATGATTATGGCTTACAGCCAATGAAGAACCAAAGGTCATTATCTCAAAAAATTTAAGTAGGGAGGATGAAGGGTTAAAAACCACGTTGTCGTGTTCCACGAGACATCAAAGCGTGAATATACACTAGTGGCCAAAATTGAGGCAACACCTGCAGGTTTTCACCATCACCAATATTTAATGAAAGTTTTCACTGACATACTTACTTGAATACAAGCCCTCTTGTGCGATTTGTATTCTATGTTTGTTTATAGTGACCTGGATGTGATTTAAGACTGATATTGTGTGATTAAAAGGCTTTGACATGGGTCAAAGTGTTACCTATCAATGGCTGGGGCCACAGCCATTGATAGGTAACACTTTGACCCATGAATTGACTTACTTATTAAGCATTTGTGATTTCTTTGCTTACTATGTACCCAGTTTTGGGGCATTGTATTGGTATTGAATAAGCAGTATGGTGTTTTTGTTCATTTTAGCTGCACCTTGCATGTCTCATGTGGTCACCTTTCTTATTGTGCTGTGTTGCATCACTTTTATTTGCGGCATTTTGCTGTTATTTTAATAAAGTGCACTTTTCTCCAGTCATTACAGCTGCAATAAATCCACAGAAAGATCCCACATCTGCCAAGTCTGGTTAAATTTGTCCATTGTATTATGGAGTGTGGCAGTCAGTCGTTCCATTAATCGGATGTCTTTTATCCGTGCATACCAATCAGATAACGAGGGTGTAGCCCTCCTCTTCCAGTTTAGAGATATGAAGCATTTCGCTGCTGTAAGTTGATGTATTAAGAGCCTGCTCTTAGATTTATTCAAATATGATGGAGAGCGGAACATGAATGCCCAATCCAGCCTGTCTAAGGCCTTCTCCGCATCTAAACTAAGCAAAATGGCCTCCACTGCTCCCCTGTTGGCCACCCCAATCAGGTCCAAAATACGCCTGGTATTATCGCCCGCCGGGCGGAAGCGAACGACGCCAACCTGGTCTTTATGGATCCGACATGGAAGCCAGGTCCCCAGCCTATCCGCCAAGAGTTTGGTGAAAATTCTTCAGATCGGCATTTAACAGGCTGATAGGACGGTAGCTTGCACACTCCGTCGGGTCTTTACCCTCTTTTGGGATTACAGTAATGTAGGAACGGAGTATAGAATCGTGTATTACTCCCCCTCCATGAAATAATTAAACAAAGGGACCATAGGGGGGGACTGCACATCTACTGTGTTTCCCTGAAAATAAGACAGCGTCTTATATTAATTTTTGCTCCAAAAGATGCGCCATGTCTTATTTTCGGGGGGTGTCTTACTTGTCCATGACCAAGAATTCACATTTATTGCTGAACAAAAAAAAGGACCTTTTATGATCCCCTTGCGGCCCCCAATAAAGTAACCCCATCATCCCCCAATATGGTATCAGGGACACACACACACAGGGCATACACGCGGACACACAAACACAGGGGTACACACACTGGGGCACACACACGGAGACTCACACACAGGGGCACACACACAGGGGCACACACAGTAACACAAAAACACAGGCACACATACACAGGGACACACAAACACAGAGGCACACACACACAGGGACACACAAACACAGAGGCACACACACAGGGACACAAAATCACACAGGGACACAAACACACAGACAGGGACACACAAACACAGGGGCACGCACACAGGGGCACGCACACAGGAGCACACACACACACAGACAGGGACACTTCTCACCGGTCCCTGCTGCATTCCGGTCCGCTCTCAGCTGCCCGCCGCTGTCCCGGTGCTCGCCGCTGCAAGGAGGACGGCACCACTCTCATCTCCTTGCCGCAGGTGCCGTAGGTGTACGGTGCCACTGGCCCAACCATTCACAGGCCAGGAGCCAACTGGGCAGCCAATCATAGACCAGAAGCCGACGTTATGCAGCGACTGTCCTGTGATTGGCCGCTGGGCAGTTTCTGGCTTGTGATTGGCCAGGATAGTGGCAGGGGGCTTGAAAAATAGAGTGGTGCCGGTCTACATGCATCTGCGGCACCGCTCACAGCGACGGGCACTGGGACACAAGCAGGGGGCGGGCTGGAGGAGTCACAGTTGCATGCCCCGGTCTTCAGATCGGTGGCATGCTGGTATTTGTAAAATAGAGACATGCCTTATTTTTGGGGGGTGCCTTATACTTACAGGCACATTAAACCCCCCTGGCATGCCTTACTTTTGCGGGGCGCCCTATTTTCAGGGAAACATGGTTATACAGTTGTGGCCAAAAGTATTGACATCCCTGCAATTCTGTCAGATAATACTCAGTTTCTTCCTGAAAATGATTGCAATCACAAATTCTTTGGTATTATTATCTTCATTTAATTTGTCTTCAATGAAAAAGCACAAAAAGAATTGTCCTAAAGCCAAATTGGATATAATTCCACACCAAACATAAAAAAGGGGGTGGACAAAAGTATCGGCATTGTTAGAAAAATCATGTGATGCTTCTCTAATTTGTGTAATTAACAGCACCTGTAACTTACCTGTGGCACCTAACAGGTGTTGGCAATAATTAAATCACACTTGCAGCCAGTTGACATGGATTAAAGTTGACTCAATCTCTGTCCTGTGTCCTTGTGTGTACCACATTGAGCATGGAGAAAAGAAAGAAGACCAAAGAACTGTCTGAGGACTTGAGAAACCAAATTGTGAGGAAGCATGAGCAATCTCAAGGCTACAAGTCCATCTCCAAAGACCTGAATGTTCCTGTGTCTACCGTGCGCAGTGTCATCAAGACATTTAAAGCCCATGGCACTGTGGCTAACCTCCCTAGATGTGGATGGAAAAGAAAAATTGACGAGAGATTTCAACGCAAGATTGTGCGGATGGCGAATAAAGGACCTCGGCTAACATCCAAACAAGTTCAAGCTGCCCTGCAGTTCGAGGGTACAGCAGTGTCACCCCGTACTATCTGCCGGCGTCTGAATGAAAAGGGACTGTATGGTAGGATACCCAGGAAGACCCCACTTCTTACCTCGAGACATAAAAAAGCCAGGCTGGAGTTTGCCAAAACTTACCCGAGAAAGCCTAAAACGTTTTGGAAGAATGTTCTCTGGTCAGATGAGACAAAAGTAGAGCTTTTTGGGCAAAGGCATCAACATAGAGTTTACAGGAGAAAAAAGAGGCATTCAAAGAAAAGTACCTACAGTCAAACATGGCGGAGGTTCCCTGATGTTTTGGGGTTGCTTTGCTGCCTCTGGTACTGGACTGCTTGACCGTGTGCATGGCATTATGAAGTCTGAAGACTACCAACAAATTTTGCAGCATAATGTAGGGCCCAGTGTGAGAAATCTGGGTCTCCCTCAGAGGTCATGGGTCTTCCAGGAGGACAATGACCCAAAACACACTTTAAAAAGCACTAGAAAATGGTTTGAGAGAAAGCACTGGAGACTTCTAAGGTGGCCATCAATGAGTCCAGACCTGAATCCATAGAACACCTGTGGAGAGATCTAAAAATGGCAGTTTGTAGAAGGCACCCTTCAAATATCAGGGACCTGGAGCAGTTTGCCAAAGAAGAATGGTCTAAAATTCCAGCAGAGCATTGTAAGAAACTCATTGATGGTTACCGAAAGCGGTTGATCGCAGTTATTTTGGCTAAAGGTTGTGCAACCAAGAATTAGACTGAGGGTGCCAATACTTTTGTCTGGCCCATTTTTGGAGTTTTGTGTGAAATGATCAATGTTTTGCTTTTTGCTTCATTCTCTTTTGAGTTTTTTCATTGAAGACAAATTAAATGAAGATAATAATACCAAAGAATTTGTGATTACAATCATTTTCAGGAAGAAACTGAGTATTATCTGACAGAATTGCAGGGGTGTCAATACTTTTGGCCAACACTGTATCGTTGTGTCGCCTAGGACTTTGAGGAGCTACCTAAAGGTGGCGCTAGAGTTCATTCACTTCCTCACTGAAGTGACAATTTACTTTATGTATTGAATTACTGAAAAAAATTAACTTTTGATGATATTCTAATTCATTGAGATGCAGCTGTACTTTCTGTTCAGATTTCCAAATATACAAAAAAGAAAATAAAGCCATGTTTTACTTAATTGATTTTGAATACACATATTCTTTGATAGCTGAAGCCTTGGGCTCTCTCATTCACTTGGAGAAGTTGTGGTTGCCTGCAGGAGAAGGGATGGCTCATGCTGCAAAACTGATAATCAGACAGTTCAGATATCTTCCAAATCTTCAGCTCCTTGTCATGGTGGAGATACTAGATGATGAGAGTATTGCTTTATTAGGTAAGTAGTTGATTTACAGATTTTGTTGTACCAAATTTTCATACAGTAGGCAACAAGTAGACAACTACTGAAAACCCATTTCCTTTACTCCTCCTCAGTGTCCGTATTACTAATCTAGCTGTATACTTTATCTTACAGTTTTTAAAGCATTGAATGTTTACAAAGACAATGCTGCTTGTTTCCTCACCTGGGTATTTTGTCCCTCTGTTCGGTCTCATTCAGATGTCCATTTTTCACTTGTGTAGATGTTCTGTGTTTTTCAAACATAGAATAAATACCTATTATATGAAGAAAAACAGGAAGGAGGGCGGCTTACTGATAAAAGAGATGTGACAGAAAGAGCAGTGATTTGTGAATGGAAGCCAGGGCTTCAGCACCATGGACAGCTCCTTACAAATCACCGGCTTATTCTGTGTAATCTCTACACCCGACATACACTTGAACCTGGTTTACAGAATAATTAACCCATTCAGACACATGATGTCATGTCACCATGTATCCAGGGGGGGAGGACAACCCCTGGACAGATGGTGTCATGACACTAGCATCTGATTAACCCCTTAATCACCGGGTTAAAACCCCTCGGTAGCACAGTGCAGAATGAAGTCCTGAACAGCCGACATGGTAAAAACATGTCAAATCAAGCTGATAAGTGTAACTTTGCAAAAAATAATAAATTATACATACAATACTGCTTCACTGCTGCTGTCACAGCAATAAAACATTATTGTAACTGTGTGTGGATAGCAGGAATTATACAGGCGAGCAGCACTAATGCTGTTCCGTGGTCCATCAAGCCCATGGACAGCAGAGAAAAAAAACAACACACACGCACTCACACCTCACACTCTCACCACATACACTTACATACAGCCAGGCACACTCACCACACGCACCACACTCGCACCACACTCGCACCACACTAGCACCACACTAGCACCACACTAGCACCACACTCGCACCAAACTAGCACTGCACTCGCATCACTGTCGTGCATCAATCACGCTCCGTGTTTGATGCACGACAGTGTGCCTGTACCCTAATGGTCAGGCAGGTTTGGGTTCTTTTGCATAAAAGAAAAGCTGTTGCCACTCTGCTCATCAAAACAAAGATGCTGGCCAAATATGAATATAAATCAGATCCAGTGCACTGATAAAAATGTGCTTTTTTTTTCATGTCCACAAAAAAAAAAAAAGAGTTGAAAGAAGCCTTTCCTTAGGGTTCGCTCACACTGGCATATATTCTCTCAATCAAGAGAATTGGGCTGATTACAGTTTAAACTGAGTGTCATTACCACAATCAGAGTTGGAGCCGAGTGTCCGTTTACTGTAATGATATTCTCTTGCATACGAGGATTAGAGCACAGGTGAAGAGAAGATGGAGAACTTAATTCCTCCATCTTCTCCCTTGATGGCGTATATCATACTGTACTCGGATGACATCTGAATGCAGTCCGATGTTTTGCATACACCCATAAACTGGTATGGGTGCGCAGTGTCTGATATACGCTGCCACTTGCAACATGCAGAGATTTTTTTTCTCATGCCGAATCGGTCGGCAATGCTCCAAAGTATAACATTGAGTGCTAGCCAGCGCCGGACTGGGGTGACTGGGGCCCACCAGGAAAATTGACTCCAGGGGCCCACCCACCAGGAAAATTGACTCCAGGGGCCCACCCACCCGGGCCCACCCATTCTTCAGCAATATGCAAATACCTGTTATGCGTTATACCTATTATAGTGTAGCGTGGGCTGTAAAACACAGATGGCTCCTGCACACCACTGTGCGCTCAGTATTACTGCGATGTATAATAACTGTAGTTTGCATTAATTTGGATTTGTTGGTGAAAACAAGTTATCAGCGATGCACAGGCAGGGGCTGGCTGGCAGATCTTGCCCTGGGGGGTTGTTGACTTTTTCTAGCCGGTGGCCAACTGAAGAGCGGGGGGATGGGTGCTACCACTACAGAGGCCAACTGAAGAGCATGTGGGTGCGGGCTCTGCTCACTAGCCTGCCAGCTGCCTGCTGCCGCCGCGCCAATCCAAGGTCACAGCCTCCACGCTGACGCCCGCGTCCTGCCTGCTGCGTCCCGGGTCCCACGTGGCCGCTCTCACTGAGGGGGCGGCTCTAAACTGGGACTAAACCACCGGCCTGGGGGGCAAATGCCTCCCTGCAACCTGGGCCAGTCCGCCCCTGTGCACAGGTTAGGAATGTGATCACTTATTTATTGGTGGAGTCCGCACCATCAGAAGAATGTAGCACTTAGAGTATTTGGTGAGATTTGTACCTCAGTATTTGTAAGGCGACTTCACACCACGATGTGAATCAGAAAGCCCCTGTCCCACTTTTGACATAATGCAGCCCTATGGTGCTGAACAGGGCCAGATGGCAGCTATTTGCCATCCGGTTTTGTCCCTGTCTGGCAGCATCAGGCTGCAAATGATTTTTGCCCCGGACACAAAAACGGAGCTTGCATCATTTTTGTGTCCGGGGTGAAAAATTTAAGCAAACCAGATCCTACCGGATTCTTCCGGTTCCAGAGAGTCTGCCAGGTTCCCGGACGCCGGCTGCTGCACTTCAGCGTGAGCTCCGCTGACCTTCAGCCCAGGAGCTGTCCCCTGTGAAGAGGTTCAGCACCATTTCAGTAGGGGACAGCTCCTGAAGCTGCGCTCTGCAGAATCTGGCTACAAACAGGACCACAGGGCATATTAACTCTCCGCTTCTATTTGTCCGGACCTGTCAGGCTGTGTCCGGTGCCTCCTGCAAAGCACTGGATACAGCCTGACAGGGGGAAAAACGTGGTGTGAAGCCGGCCTAAGACAAAACCAGGAGTAAAGCAAGCAGAGGTAATCCTAGATTTGTCTTATAAATACTGAAGTCACCAAATGCTCAACTTTCTTTCTCTGGCAAACCTCTGCATTTTTCACCCCGGACACAAAAATGCTGCATGCTCCGTTTTTGTGTCCAGGGCAAAAATCGTTTGCAGCCTGATGCTGCCAGACAGTGACAAAACCGGATGGCAAATAGCTGCCATCCAGCCCTGTCCGGCACCATAGGGCTGCATTGTGTGAAAATCGGGTCCGGGGCTGTCGGGTTCACACCGGACAGCCCCAGACCTGATCACACCATGGTGTGAAGCTGGCCTAATACCATATACAAGGAACAAATCCCGCCAAGCCATGACCAGAGCACATAATGGCACCAGATAGTGACCAATAATGAAAATGTAAAAAGCTCTGTATATAGAGTCAGTGTAAAGATAATATAGAGATTACCAGTGACATTATACACAGGAGCTCTGTATATATTGTCAGTGTACAGGTAATATAATGATCACCAAGGACATTATACACAGGAGCACTGTGTATAGTGTCAGTGTGTGTCGATAGGTAATAAACAAACTCACCAGTGATGTCTCTAGGTGAAGTTCTTTATCTGTTGCCGACTGATATCACATCTTCTATGTAGGACCTATCTCTGCAGAAAATAACATAGTTACTACAACTAATCACTTCCAGAGCACAATCCACACTTTTGCCACGATTTCTACACTACATGAAATGACAAGTGCTCCAGTGTCATTCTGTCCCTGCTCATCTCTGTCAGCTGTTTACTAGAAATTCATGGTGGCCATGTCTAATTTGGCGTGACGACATGAATTTCAGGCTTAGTACCAGCTGATAATGGGGTTAGTAGCAGGTTTGTATTATTATCCAGCGTGCCACCCCCCACCAGGACTGCTGGAAGAGCTGGAGAAAGTGTATGGACATGATGCTATGATGAAAGCACCATTTTTAGGGGTGGCTGTGGGCTGCGATTTTCAGCGTGGGGGGCCAAGAACGCTTGGGCCTTACCATGCTGAGAATCCCAGTCCCCAGCTGCCTTGCTTTATCTGGCTGGCGATCAACATATGGCGGGAGCATACGCATGTTTTTTCCAAAAAAAAGTGAAATAATTTTAAAACAAATATTAGGCTTCTCTGTCTTTTGATCGCCAGACAAGGTAAATCCAGGCAACTGGAGGTGGCAGCCCGTAGCTGTATGCTTTATCTGCGCTGAGAATCAAAAAATCTGCGGAGCGCTACGTCATGTTTTTTTTAGTATTTGTTTTCACATTTCTATATGTGTGACAGGCCCAACAGCTAATCACAGACACTGACACAGAGAATGGGCATCTGTGATTGGCTGCTTGAGTAACCTGAATGCAGCCCATACGTAGTACCGTACTAGAATGTATGGGCTGGTTGTAGATTACTCGAACAGCCAATCACAGATGCCCATCCTCTTTGACCGCATCTGTGATTGGCTGTTGTGGTCTGTCACATATAGAAGTGTGAAAATAAATAATTTTTAAAAACATGACATAGCGCTCTGCAGAATTTTTGATTCTCACCGCAGATAAAGCGGACAGCTACGGCCTGCCACCCCCAGCTGCCTGGCTTTACCTTGGATGGTGATCAACAGTCAGGAAAGCCCATTTTTTTTTATAAATTGTTAAAAAAAAAAATGAGTGGGCTCCCGCCATATTTTGATCGGCAGCTGGTGGCTGGGATTCTTAGCATGGTAAGGCCCAAGCATTCTGGGCCCCGATGCTGAAAACGGCAGCCCACAGCCACCCCTGGAATTGGCGCAGTCATCATAGCGCCATTTCCAGGCGCTTTATTCGGCTCTTCCCGTGGCCCTGGTGGTGGGTGGCACCCTGGGTAATAAAGGGGTTAGTACCAGCTTTGTATTATCAGTTGGTACTAACCCTGAAATTCATGGCATCACGCCAAACTAGACATGGCCACCATGAATTTCTAGTAAACAGGAAAAAAACACAATATAGAGAAAATAAATGTTTAATAAAACTCAAATCGCATTTAGAGACTACATCTTTAATAAAAAAAAAAAATCCTTGCTCTGACGTAATTCACAGGTCTTCTGTCTTCAGCTCTTTGCAATCAGACAATATGTCTGCTGACAGAGATGAGCAGGCACAGAATAACAGTAGAACACACCTGTAAGTGATAGAAGCGCTCAGCTGGCCTCCAGCCGCCGACCGTGTTTCCTGTGCATTGCAAATAATGCATACTTTCAAACGCATGGCCGTTTTTGCAAGCGTTAGAATGCATTTTTGCAATACAAGTCTACGGTACATTGCATTTGTGCTGATTTACAATGGATCCGTTGCAACGAACAGCATAAACGCAATGTTAACAGCTGTGAAGAGGGGAGACAGAGCCCTGGATAACGCCTAGTCAGTCTACTGATGGTACTATCTTGCCCATTGCCCAGTATGTCCTTCCAGCCTTTGTGGCACTATTATGCCCATTGCCCAGTATGTACTGCCTCTGTGGTACACTCATGCTAGTACTACCACCAGTGACTGTCAGGACATGCTGGGTGGGCATGATTGTACCACAGATGCTGGCAGGACATATTGGGCAATGGGCATGCATGATAGTACCACCAGAGGCTAGCATAACATGCTGGCCAATGGCCATGATAATCATGGCCATTGCCCAGTAGTATGTCCTGCCAGCCTCAGCTAAGGGTCCCAGGCAGTTACCTTCTCATCCGTTCTGCTGGTGGCTGGGAGTCCTATACAGTGCAGCATGTAGTGTGAATGCCACACTATGGAGATGCTGCTTCTACTACTGCCACATGGAGGCGAGGCTCAGGGCCACATAGAGATTACAGGGGCCGCATAAGGGGCGGATATGGGTCCCAATCAGGGGCGTACATAGAGATCAATGGGCACTCTCAGGGGCGTGCATAAAGACCATGGGGCCGAATCATAGGCGTACATAGATAACATGGGGCACAGTCAGGGGCGTGTATAAAAATCATGGGGCCCACTCAGGGTTCGTACATAGAGATCATGGGGCCCACTCAGATGCGTACATAGAGATCATCATGGGGCCCACTCAGAGGTGTACATACAGATTACGGGGCCGACTCAGAGGCGCACATAGAGATCATGGGGCCCACTCAGATGCGTACATAGAGATCATCATGGGGCCCACTCAGAGGTGTACATACAGATTATGGGGCCCACTCAGATACATACAAAGAGATCATCATGGGGCCCACTCAGAGGTGTACATACAGATTACGGGTCCACTCAGAGGCGCACATAGAGATCATGGGGCCCACTCAGGGATCGTACATACAGATCATGGGGTCCACTCAGATGCATACATAGAGATCATCGTGGGGCATACTCAGAGGCGTACATAGAGATTATGGGGCCCACATACAGGCGCACATAGAGATCACGGGGTCCACTCAGATGCGTAGATAGAGATCATCATGGGGCCCACACATAGGTGCACATAGAGATCATGGGGCCCACACAGGCGCACATAGAGATCACGGGGCCCACTCAGATGCGTACATAGAGATCATCATGGGGCCCACACATAGGCGCACATAGAGATCATGGGGCCCACTCAGATGCGTACATAGAGATCATGATGGGGCCCACACATAGGCGCACAGAGATCATGGGGCCCACACATAGGCGCACATAGAGATCATGGGGCCCACACATAGGCGCACATAGAGATCATGGGGCCCACACATAGGCGCACATAGAGATCATGGGGCCCACACATAGGCGCACATAGAGATCATGGGGCCCACACATAGGCGCACATAGAGATCATGGGGCCCACTCAGATGCGTACATAGAGATCATGATGGGGCCCACACATAGGCGCACATAGAAATCATGGGTTCACTCAGATGCGCACATAGAGATCATCATGGAGCCCACACATAGGCGCACATAGAGATCATGGGGCCCACACATAGGCGCACATAGTGATCATGGGGCCCACTCAGGGGCGTACATAGAGATCATCATGGGGCCCACACATAGGTGCACATAGAGATCATGGAGCCCACTCAGGGGCGTACATAGAGATCATCATGGGGCCCACACATAGGCGCACATAGAGATCATGGGGCCCACACATAGGCGCACATAGAGATCATGGGGCCCACACATAGGCGCACATAGAGATCATGGGGCCCACACATAGGCGCACATAGAGATCATGGGCCCACACATAGGCGCACATAGAGATCATGGGGCCCACTCAGATGCGTACATAGAGATCATGGGGCCCACTCAGATGCGTACATAGAGATCATCATGGGGCCCACACATAGACGCACATAGAGATCATGGGGCCCACACATAGGCGCACATAGAGATCATGGGGCCCACTCAGATGCGTACATAGAGATCATGGGGCCCACTCAGATGCGTACATAGAGATCATGATGGGGCCCACACATAGGCGCACATAGAAATCATGGGTTCACTCAGATGCGCACATAGAGATCATCATGGAGCCCACACATAGGCGCACATAGAGATCATGGGGCCCACACATAGGCGCACATAGTGATCATGGGGCCCACTCAGGGGCGTACATAGAGATCATCATGGGGCCCACACATAGGTGCACATAGAGATCATGGAGCCCACTCAGGGGCGTACATAGAGATCATCATGGGGCCCACACATAGGCGCACATAGAGATCATGGGGCCCACACATAGGCGCACATAGAGATCATGGGGCCCACACATAGGCGCACATAGAGATCATGGGGCCCACTCAGATGCGTACATAGAGATCATGGGGCCCACTCAGATGCGTACATAGAGATCATCATGGGGCCCACACATAGGCGCACATAGAGATCATGGGGCCCACACATAGGCGCACATAGAGATCATGGAGCCCACTCAGATGCGTACATAGAGATCATGGGGCCCACTCAGATGCGTACATAGAGA
This sequence comes from Allobates femoralis, assembly GCA_033576535.1. Classification (NCBI taxonomy): domain Eukaryota; kingdom Metazoa; phylum Chordata; class Amphibia; order Anura; family Aromobatidae; genus Allobates; species Allobates femoralis. The sequence goes on from JARQOC010000003.1 coordinate 770,413,685, forward strand.
TCATGATGGGGCCCACACATAGGCGCACATAGAAATCATGGGTTCACTCAGATGCGCACATGGAGATAATCATGGAGCCCACACATAGGCGCACATAGAGATCATGGGGCCCACACATAGGCGCACATAGTGATCATGGGGCCCACTCAGGGGCGTACATAGAGATCATCATGGGGCCCACACATAGGTGCACATAGAGATCATGGAGCCCACTCAGGGGCGTACATAGAGATCATCATGGGGCCCACACATAGGCGCACATAGAGATCATGGGGCCCACACATAGGCGCACATAGAGATCATGGGGCCCACACATAGGCGCACATAGAGATCATGGGGCCCACACATAGGCGCACATAGAGATCATGGGGCCCACTCAGATGCGTACATAGAGATCATCATGGGGCCCACACATAGGCGCACATAGAGATCATGGGACCCACACATAGGCGCACATAGAGATCATGTGGCCCACTCAGATGCGTACATAGAGATCATGATGGGGCCCACACATAGGCGCACATAGAAATCATGGGTCCACTGTGATGCGCACATAGAGATCATCATGGAGCCCACACATAGGCACACATAGAGATCATGGGGCCCACACATAGGCGCACATAGTGATCATGGGGCCCACTCAGGGGCGTACATAGAGATCATCATGGGGCCCACACATAGGCGCACATAGAGATCATGGAGCCCACTCAGATGCGTACATAGAGATCATCATGGGGCCCACACATAGGCGCACATAGAGATCATGGGGCCCACACATAGGCGCACATAGAGATCATGGGGCCCACTCAGGGGCGTACATAGAGATCATCATGGGGCCCACACATAGAGCGCACATAGAGATCATGGGGCCCACACATAGAGCGCACATAGAGATCATGGGGCCCACACATAGGCGCACATAGTGATCATGGGGCCCACTCAGGGGCGTACATAGAGATCATCATGGGGCCCACACATAGGCGCACATAGAGATCATGGGGCCCACTCAGGGGCGCACATAGAGATCATGGGGCCCACTCAGGGGCGCACATAGTGATCATGGGGCCCACTCAGGGGCGTACATAGAGATCACCATGGGGCCCACACATAGGCGCACATAGAGATCATGGGGCCCACTCAGGGGCGCACATAGTGATCATGGGTTCACTCAGATGCGCACATAGAGATCATCATGGAGCCCACACATAGGCGCACATAGAGATCATGGGGCCCACACATAGGCGCACATAGTGATCATGGGGCCCACTCAGGGGCGTACATAGAGATCATCATGGGGCCCACACATAGGCGCACATAGAGATCATGGGGCCCACACATAGGCGCACATAGAGATCATGGGGCCCATCAGATGCGTACATAGAGATCATGGGGCCCACTCAGATGCGTACATAGAGATCATGATGGGGCCCACACATAGGCGCACATAGAAATCATGGGTTCACTCAGATGCGCACATAGAGATCATCATGGAGCCCACACATAGGCGCACATAGAGATCATGGGGCCCACACATAGGCGCACATAGTGATCATGGGGCCCACTCAGGGGCGTACATAGAGATCATCATGGGGCCCACACATAGGTGCACATAGAGATCATGGAGCCCACTCAGGGGCGTACATAGAGATCATCATGGGGCCCACACATAGGCGCACATAGAGATCATGGGGCCCACACATAGGCGCACATAGAGATCATGGAGCCCACTCAGATGCGTACATAGAGATCATCATGGGGCCCACACATAGGCGCACATAGAGATCATGGGGCCCACACACAGGCGCACATAGAGATCATGGGGCCCACTCAGGGGCGTACATAGAGATCATCATGGGGCCCACACATAGAGCGCACATAGAGATCATGGGGCCCACACATAGAGCGCACATAGAGATCATGGGGCCCACACATAGGCGCACATAGTGATCATGGGGCCCACTCAGGGGCGTACATAGAGATCATCATGGGGCCCACACATAGGCGCACATAGAGATCATGGGGCCCACTCAGGGGCGCACATAGAGATCATGGGGCCCACTCAGGGGCGCACATAGTGATCATGGGGCCCACTCAGGGGCGTACATAGAGATCACCATGGGGCCCACACATAGGCGCACATAGAGATCATGGGGCCCACTCAGGGGCGCACATAGTGATCATGGGTTCACTCAGATGCGCACATAGAGATCATCATGGAGCCCACACATAGGCGCACATAGAGATCATGGGGCCCACACATAGGCGCACATAGTGATCATGGGGCCCACTCAGGGGCGTACATAGAGATCATCATGGGGCCCACACATAGGCGCACATAGAGATCATGGGGCCCACACATAGGCGCACATAGAGATCATGGGGCCCATCAGATGCGTACATAGAGATCATGGGGCCCACTCAGATGCGTACATAGAGATCATGATGGGGCCCACACATAGGCGCACATAGAAATCATGGGTTCACTCAGATGCGCACATAGAGATCATCATGGAGCCCACACATAGGCGCACATAGAGATCATGGGGCCCACACATAGGCGCACATAGTGATCATGGGGCCCACTCAGGGGCGTACATAGAGATCATCATGGGGCCCACACATAGGTGCACATAGAGATCATGGAGCCCACTCAGGGGCGTACATAGAGATCATCATGGGGCCCACACATAGGCGCACATAGAGATCATGGGGCCCACACATAGGCGCACATAGAGATCATGGGGCCCACACATAGGCGCACATAGAGATCATGGGGCCCACTCAGATGCGTACATAGAGATCATGGGGCCCACTCAGATGCGTACATAGAGATCATCATGGGGCCCACACATAGGCGCACATAGAGATCATGGGGCCCACACATAGGCGCACATAGAGATCATGGGGCCCACTCAGATGCGTACATAGAGATCATGGGGCCCACTCAGATGCGTACATAGAGATCATGATGGGGCCCACACATAGGCGCACATAGAAATCATGGGTTCACTCAGATGCGCACATGGAGATAATCATGGAGCCCACACATAGGCGCACATAGAGATCATGGGGCCCACACATAGGCGCACATAGAGATCATGGAGCCCACTCAGGGGCGTACATAGAGATCATCATGGGGCCCACACATAGGCGCACATAGAGCTCATGGGGCCCACACATAGGCGCACATAGAGATCATGGGGCCCACTCAGGGGCGTACATAGAGATCATCATGGGGCCCACACATAGAGCGCACATAGAGATCATGGGGCCCACACATAGAGCGCACATAGAGATCATGGGGCCCACACATAGGCGCACATAGTGATCATGGGGCCCACTCTGGGGCGTACATAGAGATCATCATGGGGCCCACACATAGGCGCACATAGAGATCATGGGGCCCACTCTGGGGCGCACATAGAGATCATGGGGCCCACTCAGGGGCGCACATAGTGATCATGGGGCCCACTCAGGGGCGTACATAGAGATCACCATGGGGCCCACACATAGGCGCACATAGAGATCATGGGGCCCACTCAGGGGCGCACATAGTGATCATGGGGCCCACTCAGGGACGTACATAGAGATCATCATGGGGCCCACACATAGGCGCACATAGAAATCATGGGGCCCACTCAGGGATTGTAGATAGAGATCATGGGGCTCCGTGAGGTTAGGCTCTCACTGCACCCCAGTATGGTGCCATCAGGGAGCTCCCACAGTGTTTGCTTCATACTAAGGCCTGTGATGCCCTGTGGGACCTCCCTGATGGCACCATGCTGGGGGCAGTAGTAGAAGCAGCAGCAGCAGTATCTCCTCCCACTAAATGCTGCACAGCACTACAGGCCCCCAGCAGGTGAGACTGTATGGTGGAGGCTGCAGCACGGTCTGGGACCCCCCACACCCCAGGCTGATGGCTGAGGAGCCCATCTCTTATGGAATAATGGGCTCCTCAGTCGCTCAGTTACCAGGACGACCTAGCACACACACACCCCCGCACCCAAGCCTCCTTCCCCTGGCCACCCAAACCCCCCCCCGCCTTTATAGTCACCCTGGGCCTGTCTGCAGGGGCGATGACGGGTCCCTCTCCTCCTCAGCGACGCTGCCGGCACCAGCGCACACAGCCTGGATGGAGGCAGTCATCGCAGGCTGAGGCTGTCTCCATCTGCGCACGCGCCGGCAGTGTCGCGCTGCGCAGAGGAGGCTGGGCGGCACCGCAACAGCAGGCAAAGCACGGAGAGCTCTCTCCGTGCTTTGCTGCTGCAAGACCAGAACAATCACTCACTAATCATATCGGCAGTGCGCCGATATGATTAGTGATAATACCGGAGGGGGGCCTCACACTGTCACTCTGCAGGGCCCAGTGGGGGTATGGGGGCGTGGCTAAGTGGGCGGGGCTAAAAAGTGTCGGGGCCCCCCGGGGGATCTCTCGATCTCCCGCCGGGCCAGTCCGCCCCTGGTGCTAGCTCATGTTTGATAGAATAGAACTCTAATCATGTTGTACGTCATATGTCCTGTCCCTGACTTTGATGTGGACACGCACACCAAGCCCACATCTTTCTAAGGCTGGCTTCACACCACGGTTTTTGTCTGTCAGGGTGGATCCTGTTTTTTGCAAGATCCACCAGACAGAACCTGACAGGACAGGATGTGCAGAAAGTGTGTGCAAATATGGCTGGTTTCACATAGCGATTTTTTTTTTCCTGTCCGTGGGATCCTACTTTTTGCAGGATCCCACGGACAGGAATGTACAGCATCAGAGGTGACCTCCGGATGCTATTTCTGTGTCCGGGCCCTTGATTGTCACGGATCCGGACACAGAAAGCTCGATCCGGGCACTTTCACTCCCGCAATGTATATATATACATTGCAGGAGTGAACTTAAGTAAAAGCAGGTTGTGAGGCACTGCCTGCATGGTCCCCATGGCCGGGGTGCATCACATGGAGGATCAGAGTATGATCCTGTCCACACTAGCCGGTTTTACTGTCATGATGCTGTGTGAACCTACCCGGAACATAATGAATTAAATCTGAGAGTGAGCGCTGTAGATCTGACACATAGATGAGCTGGATGAGCGGCTGTATGGGAGCTGTGTGTCCTAATTGGTAGCAGCCCAGGTGGGTGTGTCCTGAGTAATAGCAGCCAGGGGAATGTGTCAGTGTGGGCGTGGCAGGGACGATAAAGAGCCTGCCAGCTGATTGAGTGGGAGATCATCAGACAGAGATCACCAGAGAGATGCAGCCAGACATTGAGACCCAGTCTGTGTGAGAGACAAGTAATTGAGTCTCAGACTGAGGGACGCTGAGAGCAGAGCAGTCCAGAGCTCTGTGGTGTGCGGACATGAGGGGAGCGTGCTAGCTCCATACCGGTGGCTAGGACCAGGGTTGTGACGGCTCCTAGAGTGGGGAAGCCGTGGCTGAACCAGGTGGACGCTGGTCTGGATGTGTGGCGAGATGCGTCCAGGATGGAGCCCCTTGGGGATGATTGGTGTACCCGTGACTCAGGTAGCGAGACCCGGATCTGTGCCCGGTAAGAAGGCAGTTCCCATATGCGAGAGTGAACTGTGTACCCTGTGCGTAAAGTGTGCCAGGCGGGCATAGGCGCCATTGGGTCCGACTAAACAGTCAGTGAAGGGACCTGTTGAAGTGTATGTGTATTTTATGGCTTATGTAAAAGACCCAGGGAGTGTATGTAGCCCTACGGGAGGCAGATGTATGAATTGTGCCAGGCGGGCTTAGCCGCCATTGGGTCCGACTAAGTAGTCAATGAAGGGACCCGTTGAAGTGTATGTAGCCCTACGGGAGGCAGACATGTGAATTGTGCCAGGCAGGCATAGCCGCCATTGGGTCCGACTAAAACAGTCAGTGAAGGGACCGGTTGAAGTGTATGTACCGGTGGTCAGAAGTAGGGGTTAGAAGGGCTCCTAGAGTGGGGAAACCATGGCTGAACCAGGTGGACGCTGGTCTGGACGTGTGGCGAGATATGTCCAGAAAGGAGCCCCTTGGGGATGCATGGTGTACCCGTGACTCAGGTTGCTCAATCCCTGTTGTGGACCCAGAGGAGCCTCAGTCCATGGATGATTATATGATGGGCTGTGAGCGTGTGGAAGGACGTATGTGATCCATGGATGCTTATATGATGGATCACATGCGGTGTGTAAGAGCCCGGTCAGGCTGAAGCCTGTACTCCGGGGTAGTGTTGTGCTGGGTAAATAAAGCCAGGCGGCTGGAACCGCCATTGGGACCCACAGGGCCCGTTGATGAATGTGGTTACTTATGTATTGTAAAATGTATGTAGAACATTTAAATAGGCCGGAGGCCGTAACCACCACGGGAGCAGTTGTTAGTGCTCCAAGGGTTTAAAAGAGAGGTGGTGACAGGATCCGGGTAGCTATAGGACGTTATGTGCAATATATGTGTTCTGTAATGTTATATGTAAATGTATTGTGTATTTATGTACTGTGCTTATAATCAATGTGCAATGTGTCAAACATGCTACCCGGGTAATGTTATGTATGTGAGCAAAGAAACGGGTAGTCATTGGTTAAATTATAAGCACGTGTTGGTGTCGTTATGCAGCAAGCGAGTTCCCCGGGTCACTACCTCACAAAGTGTTATATATTTGTTATTTGCAGAAAGTAGCGGCACACGGATTGGATCCAAAAATTTCCGGCGTTTATTTGTGCACGTAGCCCGTGGAAGAGGAGTACCTTGAAACGGTCCGTTGCACCTTCAGCACCCCCCCCTCCCTGCACCACCTGTAACTTGATGCACAAATAAACGCCGGAAATTTTTGGATCCAATCCGTGTGCCGCTACTTTCTGCAAATATCAAGAGTTTTTCTCCAGCAGAGCACCGGATCCCAGACACCGCCGTTATCTGCAAAGAATCTGCAGCAGGTTAGTGCCCGGTTCACTTCTCCCAATAATTGCCGTTTATATATTTTTTATTTTTATGCTCACCTTTCCAGAGATCCCCCGATGCCTCCATCTATCTCCTGATGGTTGAAGGACCTGGGGAGGCGGGGCTACCCGATCAGCTGATCGGGTCACTTGACCGCGGTAACCGATCATGTGACCGATTAGCCCCGATTTTGGGCACAGCAATAAAATCAGACAAAATCGGATCCGATACAAATCGGATTGCAATAATTGCAAATCGGATTGCTGATCTGATCTGTACCCATAAGGATACAGGGGGCTAAATCGGATCCGTGACTGTCCGTTTTACAACGGACAGCCATGGATGAGCTACAAATGCAATGTGAAAGCAACCTAAGGCCTTGGATCCGGTTTTTTGTAGGATTCCTTTTTGTGCATCTGTCCATGGTCCTCAGGGGCTGGCTGGAGCCTCTGGCCCTGGGTGGCAGGTGCGGCCATCCAGCCCTGATTTGAGGATAAGGCCAGGGGTGGGGGGATGCTATCAGAAATTTTTGAAGACCCGGGGGGGGGGAGGGGGATGGGGGTTAGCTATCAGAAATTTTTGATGACCGGGAGGGGGGGGGGGGCTATCACAGTTTTCGGACCGCTCACTCACCATGTCAGCCGCAGTCTGCATCGCCACACTGACCGCGAATCGCACCCGCCGGCCGGCCTTTCCTGTGGGGGGGCGGCCCTACATGTGGGCTATACCACCAGCCCAGGGGGCACTTGGATCCGGGAAACGATCCAATTTTTTCACGGATCCGGCACCATAGACTCCCATTATATGAGAACCGTATTGTGCCGGTTCTGTCCGGTTTTGTCCTATTTTTGCACCAGAGACAAAAATGCTGCAAGCTCCGATTAGGGATGGTGAAAAACCTGACAAAACCAGATCAGGCACAGAATACACAAAACCTGATGGCCAAATAGGACCAATTCGGCACCATAGGGATACATGGAAGGCAAAACCGGATCAGGTTCTGTCCGGTTCAAACCGGACAGAACCTGATGCACAAAACCATGATGTAAAGTCAGCCTTAGGCAAGCTTCACACCACGGTTTTCTGCTGTAAGGTTCTGTCCGGTGTTTTGCAGGATGCACCGGACAGAACCTGACAGCATTGGAGGAGCACAAACTGAGGCTAAATATGCACTCCGATCCTGTTTTTTGCAGGATTCATTTGTGCTCACGTCTGCTGCTGTCCGCGGTGCTGAAATTTCAGCCGTGGAGCTCTCCATGGTGCTGAACGTTCAGCGGTGGCTCTGAAATGCTGCTACTGTCCATGGTGCTGAATGAGCAAGGCAGCATTTCAGAGGCGGCGCGGTTCGGTAAATGGCGTCCGGGAAACTATCCTATTTTTTGTCAGATCCGGGGGAATCTGGCGCCCATAGACTCCCATGTTATGGGCGGCGGATCACCCCGGATTCGTTTCCGTCCAGTTTTGTCCGATTTTGGCGCCAGAGCCAAAAAATGCTGCAGGCTCCGATTTGGTTTAAAAAACCGGACAGAAATTAATCCGGGACAGAATGTAACAAACCGGATGCCAAATAGCAGCTATCCGGCACCATAAGGATACATGGGGGCAACACTGGATCGGGTTGTGTCCGGTTCAAACCAGGCACAACCTGATGCTGAAAATCGTGGTTTGAAGCCGGCCTTAGCAGATAATGGCTAATTTAGGGTCCTTTCACATCAGCGGTTTTGCGCTGATCGCGGCAGTTGCGGTGAAAAAACCGCAACTGCCGCGATTACCGCATAACGGCTGCACTTGCGGTGTACTTGCGGCAAGCACCATACAATGTATATGCGGGCTTGCGGCAGGTGCGGTATCAGCATTTGCTGCAGGTTCGGCAGTGAAAAAAAACGCGGCTGACCGTGTTTTTTTTGTGGCCGCACCTGCCGCAAGTGCCAATACCGCACTTGCTGCACCTGCCGCAAGCCCGCATACACATTGTATGGGGCTTGCCGCAAGTACACCGCAAGTGCAGCCGTTATGCGGTAATCGCGGCAGTTGCGGTTTTTTCACCGCAACTGCCGTGATCAGCGCAAAACCGCTGATGTGAAAGCAGCCTAAATCAGTCGTCATGTGCCTGTAAGAGCTGCGTGTGTAGTGAAGCTGTTAACCTATTAAAAGCCACTGTTAATCTCTAGCAGCAATATTTAACAAGTGACAGTTGGACTGGCGACTCATTTTACGTGCCCATTTGCACTCTCGTGACGTGATCGCAGGACGTCGATGAGATGTCATGACAGTCAGGGCTCAGGAGTTGGTGATTTTAGCTATTCATAGCAATGCTGATGCACTGCTATGCATAGCAAAAGTGATCCAGTGATCGCAGATTCAAGTTCTCTAAAGGCCCCGTTACACGTGGAAACATCTTTGGCAACATCGCCGGCAACTGACGGGAGCGCACACGTTTTTGGCCGCTGGCCAAGTCCGCTGGGGAGCTGTCAGACGAGGAGACATTGCCGGCAACACAGCGGCAATGTTGAAAGCAGCTATCGCTGCCAGGGTTGATTTCAACCTGGCAGCGATCCTTAACATTGGATTCAATGGGGAAAGTTGCTTGCAACATCGCTGTTGCGATGTTAGACAGGGCGATTCAGACAGATCGCCTGAGTAACATCGCCACATTTCAGGACATTGTCCTGAAACCAGGCGAAGTTGCTGAAGCAACTATCGCCGTTGATATCACCCTGTTACACAGGGCAACTCTCCAGCGATGTCGCTTCAAAATGGCAACGCCCCTGAGTTACCGGCGATGATGCCGGAGATGTTTCCCCGTGTAACGGGGCCTTAAGGGTACTATTAAATAGAGTAAAAGTTGAAAAAAAGTTATCAAAACACAAAAAAAAATCACTCCCCTTTTGCCCCATTGGAAATTAAACAATTGAAAAGAGCGCATATTTCGCTGCCTGACCTATCAAAGTCTAAAGTTAATCCAATCAGCAAACAGCATAACGAAAAAAAAAAAGCAAAATGTCAGAATTAGAATTTTTTGGCCTCCGCAACACTGCAATAGAATGAAATGAGAGGCAATTAAAAATCGTATCTACCCCACAATTGTATCAATAAAAATGTGAGCTCAAAAGAGCATCACTTCCCAGAAAGCAGAAAGCCCGGAGGCTGGGGAGCAGTGCACTCCTGAAAAATAAAAACTGGACATCCCTTTTTACATGATATTCTTTGATGCTGCCACAGTCCAGTGTCATGCTTACTTTCCTTTAATATGAAATAAATTACTGTATACTAAAAAATAGTCAGTTTAGAAAGGAATGAAAAAGCACCCCCTGCCCGGGAGAAGGTTGAAGTCTTTATTGTGGTTCACCAATTACATGTAGTGCAGGGAGGAGAAGGGAAGCAACGAACAACGGCAAACTGTTTTGCACTGGGAGGCGCTTATACGGGTCCTGACCACCCGTCGTGAAACAGTTTGCCGTCGTCCACTCCTTCCCATCTCCTCCCTGCACTACATGTAATCAGTGAGTGCTGCTTTTTCATTCCTTTCTAAATGGATTTCCATGTCTGATTGACCTTTAAGTGTGCAACCTGGGAGCGAGCGTACCTGATAAACCATAAGTGTGGTGCTGGACCCACTTATACATGTCAGTACTCTGTGGTTCCCAGATATTTCTTCTTCTGAGTGAATTTATTTCATATTAGTGTGCAGCCCTTGATTCTAGTGTGTGTCCGAAATTCCTCTAAAACTACAATTTCATTTTATTTCACAGGTGAACAAGCAAAATATGGGAACCTGAAAAAGATTCAACGACTTGAGCTGCAAGTTAATTCCAATATTACAGAATCTGGTTGGACATCATTCTTTGACCAAGCCAAAGATATGGCAGATTTAAAGCATTTGAATATCAGTCGCATGTACACCGAACCGATCAAATCTCAAGCTACAACCGTGACTTCCTTTGTCAGATTCGTGTCCAGACTTCCCAGCCTGGTGACTATAATAATGTATGGCTGGCTGCTTGATAAGGATGATCTAGACATGTTTAATGACATGAAAGTGAATCACCCTCAATCCAAAAGTCTGAATATTTATTGGCAGTGGATTTTACCTTTTTCCCCAAACATTAAGAAATAATCATGTGGAGACATGGCTAATTTTATTCCCACTTTTGTTTTTTTCTTCTCGACTTAGTAAATCTGTTAAACAAAAGTTATTGATTGTTTCCAAACCCTGAAGCAATTAAAAGAAGTAACAAAAGACTGAACGTGTGAACGGCATTGTCTTTTTTTACATCACTGTGCATTGTGTTCATTTTTTGCAACACTTTTTTAGGTGAATTCTATATAGAACTCTAATGGGGCCGTCACACGCGTCAGTGTTGTCAGCGATCTCATCGCTGGCGATATTGAAGGCTGATCGCTGGTGAACTGTCACACAGGCAGACTCACCAGCGATCAGTGGACCAGCGACATCGTGGAAATGATTTAAATATCATTTCCACGATGTCTTGCTCCCTGCCAGGTTGCGGTAAGCGGGAGCAGGCTGGTCTCCAAGGTACCTTGGCTACCAGCCGGTGAACAGTGAAGGCTGGTAACCAGGGTATACATTGGGAATCTAGGCAGTGCGCGCTGCCTAGATACCTGCTGTTTACCATGGATACCAGCTCCCAGCGCTTGCTGAGAAGTGCTGGGAGCTGGCTTCTCGCTCATCTCCTGGTGTCATACGCGTGTCCACCGAGCTACCATCAACCAGCAACTTATCGCTGGTTGATGTGCCCTGTCACACGCTTCAATATCACTACAATGTCATGTGCAGCAGCGATAGTGCATGCGATATTGACGCGTGTGACATCCCCATAAAGGCCACGTCAAACGCTTCAATCTGGTGAATGATATCACTTAAGTGATCCAGAATTTTGATTGTTTAAGCAATATCGTTTGTGCGTCATTGCGTGTAACCGAGCGATCTGTCAATGGAAAATCGCTTGATTGTTTGGTGGAAGATTTGTGAGCAGGAGGTCAAATCAAGCGATAATCAATTGAGCGATCTACAGCATCGTGGTGTGTGACACCAAGATGAACGATCTCCCAACGGCACAGCCTATGCTGGGAGATAGTAACCATGGTACACATTGGGTTACTAAGCGCCGCGCGGTGCCTAGTAACCCGATGTTTACCATGGTTACCAGCGTTCTTGCTGGTCCACATTGTTGGTGAGTCTGCCTGTGTGACAGCTCACCAGCGATGTGAACGATGTTGTTAGCGATCGCGCATGCATGTGATCGCTAACAACATCGTTCATCAAATTGAAGTGTCTGACTGGCCTTCAGGCTATGCTCATGCTGATTTTTGAGACATCTTTTTGAGAGGATCTTTTCCAAAATGCTCTTCAAAAATTATTTGATAAACTCTTCGAATTTATTTCTATGGGAAATCCACTTTACTGTTCATTTGAAGAGGTTTTTACAATTTTTTTTTCCTGAATAGGTTTTGACAGACGCCTGGTGACAAAAAGAATACATGTCATTTTTAAGTGGATCCTTGAAGAATCCTCTCCAAAATAGGCACTGCCCAATCAAAAATCTGCAAAGAACCCCTATAAAGCTCTTCAAAATCACTTCGGAAAAAAATGTTGTACTTTGAAAGCTCATGGATTTTGAACGCTTCAAAAAATTAAATGTGAATGTAGCCCAATAGTGTATGTGCACACTAGAGTGACCGGATCTCATATGGGGGGGAAAAAATGTCGGAATCTTGTTAGTCTGGACCCCACAAAATGATTCCCCTTTCCAGATATTGAGATAGCCAAAATTTGAGCTCGATCAAACGACGTTAACCGTGCCGCTCGTCGCTCAAAGTTTGAAAAAATCAAAATTTTTGGCCAAAAAGCTGACATATGGAGCCATAACTCCAGAACGGTAAATAATAAAAACATGCTTAATATCTCAAAAGAAAGCTAATGTTGTTCTTCAAAATTTATATTTTATACATAATTGTTATTTTAAGTCAAACTGAGTTACAACAGCTTTTAGCCCCAAGAACGTGACCTGGTGCCACTAGGAGCATACTCGTATATTTTGTTATTAAGTGATAAATTTAGTTTTTTTTGGTATATTTTTGAGTTTAAAGTAGAAATATAATAAGAAAAAACAAGTAATACTGATAAGTCTAATGACATTTTTTATTTTAAAATATAAAAATGAGGTATATAAACATACAAAACAGACACAGAAAAGATACAGACGTAGTACCTACATGAGTTGATAATTTTACATAGTTATCTAATCTATTCTAGAGCTTTTGTTAAAGTAGTTTTTGAAACGTCAGAATATAATGCTCGGCATTTGCTTACAACTTGCAGGACATATTGATTTTGTTCTTCATCTTTTGTCAGAAGGTCGTTAAAGTCGGTTATTAATTTACACCACACTCAGCCATATCATTAACTACTTTTAATGTTTTGACAATTTTCAATCCTTCTTGGAAGTCATTATTTTGAGGCCAGGGGTTTGGATTTTGTCTTAGGAAATCTGTTTTTATATTAAATCGTTAAAGAAAGTAAACGTTTCTTAGGTAAGTAAATTTGACCGATCTGAGCAAAGACCGTGGAAGTGGCAACTGCCACGAAACGGCAAGCCGTCGTCTGATGTCCTCCACCCCTCCCTCCCCCAAGCATGTTCATGGATCCTTTGCTATTGGACCTTGAATAAGAAATCGTCACAAGTTGGTGAGTGCTGCCGTTTTTTTGTCTTTTCCCGCTATATTTTTATTATTTACCGTTCTGGAGTTATGGCTCCATATGTCAGCTTTTTGGCCAAAAATTTAGATTTTTTCAAACTTTAGTGACGAGAGGCACAGGTTAACGTCGTTTGATCGAGCTCAAACTTTGGCTATCTCAATATCTGGAAAGGGGAATCGTTTTGTGGGGTCCAGAACGGACAAAATTCCGACATCGATTTTTTGTGGTCACCCTAGTGCACACAACGTCTTTTTCAATTAGTTTCCGCCTGCAAAAACGTCCCATGAAATGAACATAGTGCACATCAATGTCAAAATGTGATTATGTTCACATGTTCCGTCTTTTGCAACTTCTTTTAACTATGTCAGGGTTCGGAAACCCTGAAGCGGCTACAAAATGAATTGCCCACTCTCTATACAATACTATACTATACTTTACAGAAGAATGACGTAAGCCATTAGGAAAATAACTGCCAGCATATTACTGAAGCTGCGTCACCAGGAAAAAGTCTGTGACTACATCTGAGTCTACATGATGCAGTGTGCCCACGTCCTAACTGTTTTGGTGCCGAAAAGCAAACATATTCTTTTCATCCAATATTGCATATATAGACTGTTTATCAGATATCCCACCACTTTCAAAATTCTTATTTCGTAGATGGCATTTCCTTGAGTGTAAAGCTGTGAAGTCATCCTAGACATACCTCAAAAGTAGACTAAAGAGGACATATCAAGAGTAGCTGTAAAGGCATGCACAGTTTGCCAATCGTGTTTTATAGAAGATACCGAAGTACTAAAGGTGCCCTGCTGTATGAGAACACCTCCAATATTAAAGATGGAAGCTGCCATATCCCAAGAGCTCAGCAAAAAATATCTGGATATTACATACAGTGCTGTGCAAATTAATTGGGACAAAGCAAGTAAAATCATAAGTTAGGGTTACCAGTCAGTGATTCAAACCAGTTTTAACTGCTTTGAACAGGTGTGAGTGTTCAACCTCGAGTAACAAAATGTGATTTGACTGGTTTTAGTCAGAAAATAACAGCTAGCTGCCCCCTCACTTCAGTTGAGAGCTTGTTTCTGTGAGGAGTGGTTTAGTGTACTTTTTCTCTCAGTGTGATTGTGCCTGTAAAAATGGATTTACTCCACGGAAGAGGTCTAGAATTATTACTCTTAAGAATATACAAGTCTGACTGTAAGAGAAATCGCTTCCACCGTTGGTATTGGAAAATCTGCCATTACAAGAATAATTCGCACACCAATGAAACTGGATTGTTTTCTCCAAAACGAAAAGGGAAATGTGGAATAAAAAGGAAAATGACACCAAGAACTGATAAGACACTTATCAGCAATAGTAAAACTAATGCAAGAAAAACAAGTAAAGACTTGCTTTGTCCCAATTAATTTGAACAGCACTGTAGGTCATGCTTGTAGGTATTATACAAGGAACTATAGACTCCCAAGCAGAGACTACAATTGGGGATAGAATTGTTCTAATTGATCAAGATACCTGAACATTCTTGGCACAAAAAAAAGTAAAGCTAAATGTATTGGTTTTATATTAAGGTGGCCTTGCCTTTAGAGACCCATCTTCTTTCTCTTTTCTAATCTATTTCTTTTTTTCTTTTTAAGGATTTAAAGCATAACAGCTGTTTACATTTTTATTTAATAGTAATGTAGAGCAAGAGATTTTAATAAACTTTCAAATATACTTTATAAGTGAAATCTGGTGGAAAACCATTCAAAAACCGTCCACAAGGTGTCCCGACTAGACTGTCTCTGAAGCAGACATATGTTCATTATCAGTCAGATCCATCTTCACACTGAATATGGCACATATAAGGATAAGGGGCGGAGCCTACACTGTGTGTGAGCTCCTGACTGCAGCTGATGAGGTGACAATATATCAGATTACCACAGGCTACAGCACATGCTGAGCAATGTCAGGTAGTTAATACAAACTCCACACTCAGTCACAATCTCTGTTAAGCCCTTCTCTGCTGTCACATTGCACTGCTCCCTATCAGCTGCTGACCACACCCACAAAACTAAAATGCAGTTTTTAAAAATGCACAAAAAAGTTGAGAAAATAATGCTTTTTTTGTGCCATGTGACTTATCTTAGCTGTTATGTGACTCATCATTAACAGCAAGTGCAGTATTTTTTTTTCAATAAAATGACATAACACTGTAAGTGATCAAATAACGTCAGAGTATAATATATGCATATACATTTATTTGTATGTCTCCTTAGTAAAAAAAATATTCACTTTGTTATACAATAATGTTCTATAAACTCATGTAGTCCATGCTAGTTGGCAAATATGATTATTAAAAAATTTAAATGTTCATCTACTGGGACAATTTATTTATGTGGTTACAGCAATTTTTTCCACTGTACCTTATGTTAACAAAATTATATTTTGAAGAAAAAGTAACATTGAAGAGAGGGGATTACAGAGTTATCCAAAGTTAGGCCCCCTTCACATAACGTTTTTTTTCCCGTCCGTGGGGATCCTGTTTCTTGCAGGACTACACGGACAGAACGGACAGGTCTGGATGTGAACTCTGGATACCATTTCTGTGTCTGGATCCATGATTTTGAGGGATCCGAACACAGAAAGAGCTGGGAGGAGCCGAGCCTGCAAAGCACAAGCAAGTGGGGCTGTATTTTCACTTTCGCAATGTATCTACATATCAAATTAAAGAAAGCAATGGTTAAAAATAAAAAAAATGCTCACCTCTCCGCTGAGTGTCCCGCGATGTGAGGTGTCTACCTCTGATAGCTGTAGGACTTTAATCAGCTGACCGGGAAGGGGGCGGCAATGCTGATGCTGTCATGCGACACATCAGCTGATCGGTTGCCTCCCCCTTCCCGGTCAGCTGATTAAGGTCCTGTAGCCTTCAGAGGTGGACACCTCACATTGCGGGACACTCAGCGGAGAGGTGAGCATTTTTTTTTATTTTTAACACATTGCTTTATTTAATTTTGCTTTAGCAGTGTGTGTATGTAGATACACTGCTAAAGTGAAATTACACTGAACAGAGCAGTTTTAGTGTACTGAGCATGCTCAGTACACTGAATCTGGGTCCGGGAAATGATCCTGTTCTATCCCGGATCCGAGCTCCATAGATCCCCCATGTTATTTGAATCGGACAGCGTCGGATCTGATTCTGTCCAATTCTGTCTGATTGTGTCTGCTGCGCCCAAAATCGGAGCAGTCTCCGATTTTGGGGACGTCAAAAAAAGCAAACACAATCGGATCCCTGCAGACATAGGATAGCCATTAAGGACCAATCCGTGCCCATAGGGATACATGGAGGCCAAATCCGATCCGTGGCTATTGTTTTACAATGGCTAGCCACGGTACCAAAAAACGTGATGTAAAGGGGGCCTCAATATATTATTATTTCAGATGAATCGTAGACCTTGATTGATGGAATAGATTATCCTATTGGATCTTCTTGAACGCTTGCTTTTGGATTTTTTACAACTGCTACAATATATTCCTCCAATAGTATACATTTTTGTAGACAATTATGAAAAAAAAAATCACCAACAGCAAATATTTTTTTTATCAACAAATCTGTTTTATTGATAAATATAACATCATCAAAAGATTAACATTGCATCTCCATTCAATCCGTAGGCTGGGTTACGATCATACAGTAATATAGATTAGAATATTACAACCCAGGCTGGTAAACAAACCTCTGGGTGCCACATTTATCTATCAGTCGATGCAGAAAAGGCGAGAGTCTATTTGCTAAAATCTTGGAAAACAGTTTAAGATCAACATTAATCAGCGAAATTGGCCGGTAACTCGAGCAGATCCCTAGGTTCTTCCCCAGCTTAGGGATAACCGTTATTGTCGCTTCCAGCGACTGTCTGGGGAAGGGGTGCTCCCGAGAGGCATCATTGAACACCCTGGTCATGAAAGGCAGGAATTGCAATAAAAAGGTCCGGTAAAATTGTACCGTGAACCCGTCCGGGCCAGGGCTCTTATTTCCAGGAGCCGACGTTATTACGTGGGAGATCTCCCCTGGGAGAAGGGGCTTTCCAGTTCCTCAACCGCAGTAGGTGGCAGAATGGGCAAGGCTGTTTTGTGAATATACTCGGAGACAACTGTTCGGTTCTCCTCTATGATGTCTGACCTGGGATCTTCTTAGATATTGTAGAGAGTAGTATAATAGTCTTGGAATGCCCGGGCAATAGCTTCTGGGTGGTGTACCAATCTATTTGCGTGGTCTCGGACCTCTGGTATAAATTGTGTATTAATTTTAGGATGTATACGCCTCTCAAGTGGACCCCCACATTTATCTGCAAACTCATACATGAACTGGGAAGTACGCTCTCTAAATGTAGCATAGGATTGATCCAGTAACTTCCGAAGTTCGTCTCGTTTTGTTATCAGTGTCATGAGTGTCTCAGGTCTAGACTCCCTTTTATGGTCCTGTCGAGGGAATGAATGTAGGATAATAATCCCGTAATCAGCTCGGACTTCTCTTTTTTCAACCTCGCCCACTCCCGAATGGGGATTCCCCCGTACAACACATTTTAAAGCCTTCCACTGGGTGGGTAGCGGGCTCTCATCAGTCGTGTGCGTTTGGATAAAATCTACTAAAGCTCCTTGAACTTTGTCGATGGTATCTTTGTCATTCAACAAATTAGGGTTGAGTCTCCACTGCCACTTCCAGTCCGGTGAGTCTGGATATAGGTACGTGGTCCGACCAAGTCATAGGGTCTATCTCAGCAACGGGATGCCAGTCCAAGAGTTGATGGTGTATGAAAAAAATGATCAATGCGGCAATAGGAGGAGTGAAGTGGCGAAAAATGTGTAAAATCCTTTGTGGTTGGATGCAGGATACGCCATACATCTACTAACCGCGAAGTAAACAACGCATGCTTGAGAGATCCCAATTGTTTAAGTGACGTGCCCGACTTATCTAAGGAAGTGTTGAGATTCCTATCCATTACCAGGTTAAAATCTCTGCCAAGGATCAACTTCCCTCGTGAGAATTTGCCTAGCCGCCGCAGGACCCGGATGTCCATCGCTATCTGGCCTTTGTTGGGAAGATAAAGGGTAGCCAGCGTGAGCACATGATTATCAACCTGGAGCCGGAGGAACAAATATCTCCCCTTCTTGTCTACCTCAACTCCTTGAATTGTATGTGCTGATCTGTGTATTGCAATGCTAACACCCTTTGACCTCGACTCGGGATTAGGAGCGTGATGCCAGGATGTAAAGTATTGGTTGGAGATGGGAGGAAAGTGGCCAGTCTTCAAATGAGTTTCCTGCAATAACAGGATGTGCACCCATATTTTATGCATACCGTAGAGTATTTGTGCGCGTTTTTGTGGTACATTAAAACCTCTCACATTCAGTTAGGCAATTTTCAATGGAGCCATGTTCTCTGTCACTATAGGGAAGGGGAGGCTCTCCACTTCAAAGAGGAAGGCTATATGCACCTGGGGGATAGACAGGTCAGTGAAAAGGAAAAAGGCAAGACAAGGAGAAGAGAAAAGATAGTAAGGAAGAAAGAAAGAAGAAAAAACACAAACTAAGCCTGCTAGAGAGAAGGTAAATCGCCAAACCTAGGTTGGCGATAAACTGATGGGAAAAATCGCCAAGTAAGCAATTTCAACACACTTGGTTAACAAGTTGCCCTAATGGGAGAAAAAAGAAAAAACTCAACAATAGGACCGATGTGACCACCAGGAGGGCAGTCCCCTCCATCCGCTGGGCCCTCTAATAGTATAGTATGATATTAAGAGGCCGGTCCTCGGCTACCTTCTGCAATCTTCATGCAGGCTATATGCCCCTTAACTTCCTTCCCCCCCCCCTTCCCAATGACAACCACCCAAATCAGCAAGACACTGGGGTCCAGGTAAAACCATACATATACATAACTGTATTCTCCCTCCAGAGAAAAATGACACCGGGGGAAATGTATCATCCTACATCCATCAAAGATAACATCGGTAGGATACAGAAGAAGTCTCTTCATCGATTAATAGTCAAATAGAGCCACCATATGGAATTTCTTCATTGCTCGACCAGGCCGTCTCTGGAAGATCCTCTACGATGAGGTCCCTGGGGCAGGTGTGGGCACAACCGGGTCCCTCCTACATGTGGAGAGACTAGATTCTGTGGCCAATCAGGAAGGTCTATGTCCGGCAGTCCCAGACCACTCGTGAATGATGATAAGTCCTTCAGGTCTCGTAGCAGAAAAAGCCATTGCTGGTTTCTAACTTGGAACTGGATGGGGAAGCCCCAGGAGTACAGGATATTCCTGTCCCTCAGCACGTCCAGCAAGGGTCTGAGAGCACAGTGTTTAGCCAGCATGGCTCTGGAAAGGTCCACCATCAGTTAGATTTCAGCCCAATCAAAGTCAATAGGACCCTTCAGGCGGGCTCGTCTCATAATCTCATCTTTCAAACGATATTGGTGCAACCTACAGATTACATCACGAGGGCTATTGACATCTGTTGGTTTAGGGCGGAGCGCACGGTGTGCTCTGTCAAAGATTATAACCGTGTCCGGAGGTTTGTCCAAAACATAATTTAACAGGCCCTGAAGAGTAAGTGCCAGATCTGCCAAGGCAGTCGCCTCAGGGAGACCGCGGACACGGATGTTCTGCCCGCGATCTCTGTTTTCGGAATCTTCCAACAGATAAAACAGGTGGGCCAGCTGTTCCAAATGTTGATCCAACGTTCCCTGTAGGGCCTGTTGCTTTGCGGCCTGAGTGGTCGATGTAGCCTCCAGTGTGGTGACACGCTCTGTAACCTGTGACACTTCAGAGCAAAGGTTTTGTATTTCTGCTCTGCACAGCAATTCAAGACGGGATATATACCCCTCCATGTCCGTCTTGGTTGGCATATCACGCATACGGGACTGCAGATCTTTTATGTCTTCTAGCATTGTACTAGGTATATGAGGTGTCATAGTTGCTGGCTGGGTCCCGGAAGCCACGCAGGGCTGTGAAGAGCGTCCTTCTAATCTCAGGGTATCGGAGTCAGGCGTAGATTCTGAACCCATGATCGACATGGCTCCCGCCCCTTGTAAGTGTGCAGAGCTCTGTGCTTGTGGCTCAGTCATAAACGTTTTGTATGCCCTGCTCCTTTCCACCTGTGGGTCTGCGTCTCGCAGGGGATGAGGACTGATTCCTGGGCTTAGGTTTCATAGTCCAACAAGACTGGGCCTGCAAAATGTGAACACCAGGAATATCTAGTTATAACTTAAAGTTCTTATTCTCGCAGAGACTTGTAGGGCTGGCACTGTAGCTCAGCTCTGGCTATGGGCTAGTGAGACTTATGTGCAAAGAGAATGTGCAGGCAGCAATAATCGGTAGGATATGTATTCTGACTGAAATTGCACTTATTTGAGATCACACGTGCCCCTGGAGCGGCCACAGGGTGTCCCCTGTCCAGGCCTCTGTGCGCGGTGAGAATGCCGCACACCGGAATGGCTGATTTCTCTAAGAATCCTCCTTATTGGCAGGGGCCTCTCGGCAGATGATGCACAACTGTGCCGATGTCTCCTGTTGCTCGTCGGTGGTCGGTGCGTAGCCTCAGCAGCGGGACCACTCCAGCGGCCACAAGTCAGGGAGGGAAGGAGGGAGGCGGGCCTTCTTCTCAGAGAGCCGTGGCCATGACAGTGCGGCTCCTGCTCTC
Organism: Allobates femoralis; assembly: GCA_033576535.1. NCBI lineage: Eukaryota > Metazoa > Chordata > Amphibia > Anura > Aromobatidae > Allobates > Allobates femoralis. The sequence continues at coordinate 770,434,985 of JARQOC010000003.1, forward strand.
AGCTACCTTGGATGACGAGGTATTTAGATCTCGCTTACCGCCTCTACAGTCACCAAAAACGGGTCTCCGTTGGTCAGGAGATCAGCGATGCTCGATCTAGCCCAGTCTGTGCACGCTGGGACCGGGTTCAGGGCAGGAAAGCCCCCTGTGTCTGCGGAGCTTCAAGGCATGCGTCCGCACGGCTCCATTGCTAAGCCACTCCCCAGCAAATATTTTTTGTTAAGTTGAAAAAGCTTAATAAGTTGTTCAGATTTCAAGTGATCTGTCTATAACCCAAAATTTGGATATGAAACCGTTAGCTCCATTCAATTAGATAACTACAGTCATAAAAAATCTGTTCAATTTCTCCAACTTAAAAAAAAATGTTAAAAAAATAATGTCATAGGAAGCGAAATTCATGACCCTTTATAAACAAATGATAATTTTCTTCCATAATTGATACTATGATCTCTAACTTTAGGTAAGAAAGAAGAGCAACAATTGGCAGCCTCTTACCTCTCTCTTCTCCACTGAAAACAAAAGAAATTCTGGAATTTATATTTTTCACGTACCATTTATAATGTACATTCAGTTTACACCATAATGTATGGGAATCAATAGCAAATATATAGCTTTACATTGGGTATATTCAAGGGTGGGATTCTGTTGAAACCCTGATCAGGGTTTGATCAGGGTTTAACAGAGTTTAAAGAGGATCTGTCACCAAACCAGGCATGGTGATCTAATTACAGCACTGGATACAGCATGTCTGCAGCATGCAGACAAGGGGTCCATAAGCACTTGAGCAGCCCTGTACCCCAAGATAATACAGTTAGAAAAATTACATGCTACAGCCACTAAGGAGGTGGCTAGGGGCTGCAGCCAAGGGCAGATTCACACCCCCTGCCTGTGTAATCTGCCCACCGCTGCCAATCATTCTCTCCCTGTCTGCATCATTTAAACAGGTTTTTTTTCTCTCCCGTGTAGCCCCGCCCCTCGGTTTGGTGACAGGTCCTCTTTAAGTAGAGTTATTGGAGTTTGGTCTAAGTTTCATCAGATTTTGGCATTGATGAAACTAGATTTGCTTTTGTTTGTTTTTTTCATACATGAAAAAAATGGATGTCTGAATGAACCTTTACACAGCAATGGCATTCAAATTAGTCATCAGATGCTAGGCCCCTTCCAGAGGGGTCACAAGTTTTGCAATCAGTGCTCTTGTACTGTATTTGTAGTTCGGGTCCAAAAGTGGCTCGAACTTGAGTCCGAACCCCGAACTCAGAATGTAAAGTTATGGGATGAGGGCTACGAGGCTGTAAAAGAAAGAAGATAGTTATTAAACAGCATTATACTTTCCGGCGTCCACCCACTTGTATTCTAGGGCCGCTCAATAACTTCATGGATATTCACTGCAGAGGGACTCAACAGCCAATCACAAATGCTGTCACAGAGAATTGGTGCTCCAAAACCATGATGCATTTGTTGCCATGGATTTCATGCTCTTTTGGTTCACTTTTGGCACAAAACTGCATTCATTTTGTTCAATGTGTTCATCTGCATCTTCTGGCCAAATAAAGCAACAAAACCGCAACATGGTTTCTGCTGCAGATTTCATGATTTTTTTTGGTGCATTGTTTTCAATGTGTTCATCTGAAACTCCTGGCCCAAAAAAGCACCAAAACTGCATCACAGTTGAGCCCCTTTTATAAAATGATTCCTTGAAATTATTTTTAAAAAATTACTTGTTGCTTTGCCATATTATTGTATGCCAGCTAGGTACAGCAGGCGGGCATGGGCTGCCCCCTACCCCCAGCTGCCTATTTTACCTGCCTGGAAGCCAAAAATATAGGGAAGCCCTTTTTTTTAATTATTTAATAAATTTAATGAAATAATTAAAAAAATGACATGGGACGTCATTGTATTTTTGATTTCAGGACAGGTACAACTAGGCAGCTGGGGGCTTGAATTCTCAGCCCAGGGTGGACCAACCTTTCTGAGACCCCCTGCTCTGCATTGCGACCCGCATCTGCCCCAGAAAATTCATGGAGAGAGGACTCTGCTATTAAATGGCTATTTTTACAGCACTCGTATACTCTCTAAGGTGCACAGTACTTTGTGGAGAGAGGACTCTGCTATTAAACAGCAGTTTCTACAGCATCTGTATACTCTCTAAGGTACCCAGTACTTTGTGGAGAGAGGACTCTGCTATTAAATTCACATAGAAGTGCCATTTTCTGGTGCTTTTTTCCAGTGGCTCTGGTGGCAGTGGCAGACTGGATAATAAAGGAGTTAATGCCGGCTTTCTATTGGCAGCTGGCACTAAGCCGAAATTTGTAGTGTTAGGCCAATATTAGACCAACCCCCTATGAATTTCTAGTGAGCAGTAAAAAATCACAACACTGAAAAAAACATTTAGAAATAAAACACAAGACAACCCTGTTTTACATCTTTAACAGAAAAACCCTTCCCTCCGACGTAATCCACAGGGAACATCTTCAGCTCTGCTGCATATCTCTGTGAGCAGACGCCCATTCTCTGTGACAGCGTCTGTGATTGTCTGTTGGGCCCCTCTGCAGCTAATATCTAGGCAGTTAATGAGCAGCATCGGATGTAGACACAACAGGGCGGTGGAACTCGGCAAGTATAATGCTGTTTAATAACTATTTTCTTTTACACTTGACTGCATCCACCTTTGTGGTAGTTTTGGAAATATTGTCTCTTTTTTTACCACTAAGATTATTTCACAATCAAATATGCTCAGATTGTTTTAAAATGATGTGGATTCATATAGAAATAGATCCATGAAGAATATTCTCACTTGATTTTATGCTTCAATCTACATTCATAATGATAACATCCATAAATTATGGAAGGGTTGATGTGGTCATTCACTATAAATAAATATTATAATATAATTTAAAAAGTTTTAAAAACAAGACCTTTTAATAATAATAATAATAATAATAATAATAATAATAATACTTTATATAGCGCCAACATATTCCGCAGCGCTTTACAATGTAGGGTTAGAGTACAGAAAATACAGTAAGTAATTACAATAGAGAACAAATAAAGTACAATAATTGGATACAAACAATAGGTATAGAATCAATGTGAAAAAAAATACAATAAATAAAGCAAGAAATGAAGGTGACCCTGCTCAAAAGAGCTTACAATCTACAACGGGAAAGGGGTTGCGCAAGGTGCCGGGGCTTATTGCACTGGTGGTCCAGGCATCTTGAGGAAATGGGGTATAGGGCTAAGCTTACATGGATGGTCATTATACAGTCTGTATAGAACAAAGAATATGCGAAAAACCAATTTCATGCAAATTTGAATGTTTATTTAAAGGTAAAAACCAGGGAGAGCAAGGGAAGGGGGCAGAGGAACCTGGGTCCACAACCTCAGGTGGAGGGTAACCTCACCAATCAGACTATGTGCCAGTACAATTGTACAACTAGATGTTAAAGTACACAGATTCTAGTAACAAAGGCACTATGTGCCAGTATAAATTGTACAACTAGATGTTAAAGTACACAGATTCTAGTAACAAAGGCACTAGGGATATACACAGCCATTAAGCACAGAAATTCAGGGTATAGAGTAATTAATAAGATAAAATAGTAGATAACAGGATATTATGAGAACTATTATAAAGTTCTACAAACAGACTAACAGACAATAAGCATCCTGCCTGTATACCCATGTGCAAATAGATAGCAGGAATCCCAGTGAACTTAGCACTGAACAGTTTCTGGCAACATTAGACAGTGGAGCAAATGCTCCAATGTCACATACCTAGTGGTAGTGGTGTCCGAGTGGAGGGTACCGACCCCAACAGCCGTTTCGGGCGACCTTCATCAGGGGGTCACTTCACTCTGGACGGAGCGAGTTTAAAAAGGGCTGGCCAGCCTTGAAAATTGTGTGCCGGTGTGTAACATCGCGTGCGTGCCATCACCCGGAAGCCGAGACGCAGGGGACGCTAATTATACAGTCTGTGTAGACCTTTATGGTTTGGTGGAGTTTGTAGAAGAGTAATGTCCAGAGGGGTAGCCCATTCACTGTCTACAGTACAATGGACTTATTAGGGAGTATGATAGGCCGCCTTAAAAAGATGCGTTTTTAGGGATCGTCTGAAGCCATGCAAGTTGTGGATAGTCCTGATTTCTCTGGGTAAAGCATTCCAGAGGTTTGGTGCAGCTCTGGAAAAGTCAATTTTATTTTGTATTACACCTTTTATTTCTAATAAATTACATGAAAAGCTATATATATCAGGCACCCAAACAACTGTAATAATGTATAGAATGAATTCAGCATGTTGTGCACATGTGTCTGAACATAATATTGTGAATATGGCTGCTTTCTATCTTCGGTGATGTATTTACGGTAATTTGTTTTGTCCATTTTAAGTGACTTATCAGTAAATGATTTAGTCATTAACAATATAAAAAGTAAACAAAATGGACTTGACAAAATTGTTGACACTCTCAACACAATATTTGCTTGCACACCTTTGGAATAAATATCTTCAATCAATTGTTTCCTATAACCATTAACAAACTTCTTACACCTCTCAACTGGAATTTTGGACCACTCTTCTTTTGCAAACTGCTCCAGATCTTTCATATTTGAAGGGTGCCTTCATCCAATAGCAATTTTAAGAGTAAATGTCTACGACACTGTAAAGATTATGCTGTGACTGTTACTTGAGTGTGCTGGGTTGTGGGTATTCTAATATTCAGTGCAGTTCTCCTTTCTAGTTTTGGGAGGTGCTGGGATGCTCAGGTGTTACATTTTTCCAGTGATTGTCCAGCTACTTTACTGAGCAACCTCTCCTAGAACTCTGTCAGTCGTACACTTTATGTGAGTGGTCTTATTGGCCTGCATACCTGTGTCTGTCTAGTTGTGATCATTATAGAACAAGAAAAAATTGTGGAGCTATGTTGCTTGCAAATAAATGTAACAGATGTATTTCAAAACAGACAGATTAAACACAGATTAGTGCAGGATTTAAAAAGTGATGACACGTAGTTTGCAGACTAAATACAGGAGAAACCTGGATTTACACATGGAAATAGTACATTGACAATTGATGAATAAACGGAACAGTCCGGTGGCATGTACATGTCATTGGTTACAGTAAATTACAATGTAATGCAAGCAACATAGCTCCACAATTTTTTCTTGTTCTATATTGCAATATGTGTTGAGCTGCAGTAGCCAGTACCTGGCTGAATTAGCCACTGTTGTTGAAATTTACCATACGGATAATATGTAGCTCTGATCGTTGTTTACTGACCCTGGGCTGTTGATTGATTACTCCTCTACTTTCTTCCTGCACTTGACATGATCCCCTGGTATGTCAACCTTGGAGCGTTACTTGACCACGTCTCTGTAGACTCTCTTTATTCACTACTTGCTTTCCAGGAAACCTGACTCTGCATCGTTACCTGACCATGTCCCAATTGATTTCCTTGATTATCTGTGCGTTCCTGGAAACCAGATCCTGACTAAGGCCAGGGACACACATAAAATCCATTTTTGCCTTAAATCCTTTTTTGGGAACATTTTGGACATTTTTTTTTCAAAGTTCAAAAACGCATGTGCGTTAACGCATGTGTTTTTATGCAGCATCTCAAAAACGCTGCTAGCAGCGCTTTTGGGGTGCTTTTAAAAAACGTGTGTGTTTTTTTAACATGGGGCCCTATGGGAGACGCATCTGTTAAAGCATGGCACATATAGGCACCATGCGTTAACGCATATGCGTTTTTTGTTGAAAAAATGACTAAGTCCCAAATTTTCCCAACATCGTCCAGGACCTCAGGGGACACTATTGGCACCCTTTGAAAACCGGATCCAGTTTTCTAAGGGCTTAAAGAAGCGCAGAGGCATGTGTGACCCTGGCCTAAGCCTCTGTAAACTCCTGAAATCTTCTATGAGTCCTCCTGCTACCTGACCTCAGTTTATCTGAATACTCTGCCTTCTGAATTACCCATAAGTAGTGACTAATATCACACTATCTTCTTTTTTAGTTTTTAAAATTGGGATGAGAAAAAAATGATGTAAAATCAAGGCAAAACAGATGACAAATGATAAAAAGAACGGTCCATTTTCTTATTGACATAAGAAAGGTATTTGTATCCTTTAGGGCCGTCTTCTTGTTGGGTTTTCACAACAAAAAACAAACAGAAAGGTCCCATATAAGAGGCCGGTGAAGCGCCTTTTCTATGGGAACAGGAAACAATCGTGTTCATGCATGCTGTCAGAGTGGAGTAGGATAACCATCACTTATTTTAATGCTTGATGCTACTGTTGCCTGTCTTGGGGTATATAGAGTATAGAAGTTCTCTCTGTATTGGATGAAGACTTTATGCATCTGCAGCAGTTTCAAGCTTGTGCTCTCAGTTTGTGTGTTTGATTGTGACCAAAAAGTCTACGTGCATACAGTATTTGGTGTGTATTTATCCAGTAGCTCTTCCCTTTGTATCTCACTAACTACCCCACAGTAACTGTAAAATATATAATTATGTCAGACCTTTACAATCTAGTAGACATTAGGGCAAAGTGTCCATGTATATCTATTGCATGATTTATCAACAAGTCCCATCAAAATAGTTGTGGAGATTTCAAAGTCAAAATTCCTAAGCTTGCGTTTCTGGTTTGTCCTGAAGAATTGCCTGTATTTTTAGTAGAAGGCAATACGGTAGTAGTAAAATCTGTCTCCCTGTAAAAATTCCTTCTCCCTTCATTAACAAATTGCATTATCTACAAACACCGATATTCTGCAGGCAGGAAGCAGAAACAGGGGGCATATTTATGAAGAATGATGTTTCATATGCCAGTTTTAAAGAAGAACTTAGAACTGAAATGCAGAAGTTCAGTCAGAGGCCACACAATGAGTTGTCTTAAAACCAAAACCTGAAATATACAGTAGAAAAACAGATTTGTGCTGCTTGCTGTGCCATTTCCAGACTTTAAAACTCTTCACGACCAATGGTGTAATAGTATGCCCTTGGCTGTGTCCCTCCTTCTGATGTGAGCTCACGTGCTGAACTCGCATCATTCCCTGTACATCTCAGCTGATGGCAGCCGGTGGCGGCGACCAATCAGCGCTTTCGGCACTTGTCCCCAGCTTTGGCGGGGGATTTGAATCCCGGCCGCCATATCGGAATACCCGTAACTTGGGTGTTCCAATATGGCGGTCGTGGCACTTCCGCTCCATGCAGCCGGGAGATGAGCGCCGCTCATTAAAAATAACAATATTTTAAAAATTGACATATTTGGTAATGCCACGTTCATAAATGCCCGATCTATCATAATAATCAGATCTGTAAACTGCATAACAGAAAAAAAAAAGTACAATTGCCGAACTTACGGTAAGTTTTTTTCGGTGGCGCAACATTGTAATAAAATGCAATACAAAGCTATCAAAACAGCGCATCGACCCAAAAATGGTATAATTAGAAACATCAGCTCTAGCCGCAAAAAATAAGCCGTCACACAGCCCTATATGCCATAATTTGAGTTGCAGAAAATGTCGCCATAATTGCAATTCTTTTTCTTTAAAATTTTCTGAATTTTTTTTCACCACTTAGATAACAGTAAATGTATACATGTTTGGTATCTGCAAACTCATTTTGCATTTGCACTTTTTTTTTTCAATTTTACCGCACTTGGAATTTTTTCCCCGCTTTCCAGTACACTACACATTAAAATATGTCATTCAAAAGTACAAGTTGTCCCGCAAAACTAAGCCCTGATATGTCTCAATATTGATGGAAAAATAAAAATGTTATGGTTCTTAGGAGAAGGGGAGGGAAAAACATAAAAATTGCCTGGGGTGAAGGGGTTAATCAGTTTTTGGACCACCCCATTCCACTAAACTATGTCTGCTTGTCCTGCCTCTTTTTTTATAGTTCTCTTTTTAGAAGATTCAACAACATCCCTGCACTTGCATCATCGCTGTCATATCAATATTATTGCATAACAAACGTGTAATTTCTATGGAGAGATCCCTCCTCTCTCCGCAATCATAGTAAAGTACATTAATCTTATAACCGGGAACGTATCGTCTGCAAGATTTGAAAATTCAGAATCTTTGATATATTTATCTATTTAAACTTGAAAACATTTATAAGAAAAGAGAAAATAGAGACAAGAGAAAAATAAAAAGAAAGGGAGAAAAGCAAAAGGAGAGGAAAGGGAAAGGAAATAGAGAGGGGAGGGAAAAGAAAGGGAAGCCAAGAAAGTGGGTCAAAATAGGGTGCCACCCATGGGCGAGATTATCTGGTATGTTCTACCAAGAGACTATTTGGATTGACCAGTTCCCCAACTACTCCAAGGTCATTACCATAGAATGGGTCCACTGTAAATGATGTAATTTCCTGTTGGGCTTTTTGTGAGAGTGGATTAGCTCAAGAAGTCCTTGCACTCTTCTGTTGGAATTCCATCCATTCCAGCCACGCATTTCGCCAAAGAGTAATGAATGGTGGAGGTAAGGTCTTCCATAATCATTATCTCATTTACTTTCATAATCCACTGGGCCTCAGTGGGAGGCGGCAACTTTCTCCATCACTCAGGAATGCATGATCCCACTGCCATTATAAAGAATGACAATGATTTGTAATTTCAGAGGGGCATCTCATTGTGGTGTAGCAGGCAGAAAGCGGGGGTCAAATTTTCACTTCTGCTTGTCACTTTTTTGATAATTTGTCACTGCTGACCAAAAGGGGCGGAGAGTGTCACAACTCCAAAAAGTATGAAGTAGAGAACCCTCTTATTTTCTAGATCTCCAACAGCTCGAGTCAGACTCTGGGTAAAAGGCTTTTAACTTTATAGGAACTCTGTACCTTCTAGATAAGAGTTTGTATCCTGCTTCCGGATATTTCATGCTGATTGAGGCACTGTATGTCAGTATCAATATTTTTGACCTCTAATCATCAGTGAGGCTGATGTTTAAGTTTGTCTCCCATTGTAGGATAAATGGTGGAGGGGCTTTGTCCTGGGAGGATAATTACATCCAATAGATCCTGGATAGAATATGGTTTTGAATTGGAGCACATTAATTCAAGCTGTGATTTAGGCTACCTACATTTAGATTTGGGTGGAAGCTAGTTAGGCAGGTGGAGATGTCTCATTCACTTCCTTAGAGGTGCTGGGTCTGATCTGGTCAGCAGTTCATGTACAGAGGACCAGGACAGTATTCCATCTAGGTCTTTCACTCTGTCTAACCCCACGTCAATCCAGTTTAAAAATCAAGTCAGAGCAACTGGGAATAAAGTCAGAATGGCTCAGTATTGGTGCTGGTGGTGAACAATTAGGCAGCGTATATGAAAGGACCTGAGGAGTTCTGCAGTGTTTTAACATGGGCCAATCATCAGGTGCGATTTTAGTTGTTCCACGAATGAAGAGAGATGCCAGGGGAGGACATTTAACGGGATGAGACAAAAAGCTTTGCTTTATGCTTACCCAATCCTTATTTTTGACCATTTTTGCCCCAGTCTACCGTTTGAAGAGATGATTCGCAGTATGATATTGTTTAATTTCCCACTGCTCCTAGTCTCTTTGGTCTGCTGAGAATTAGTCATTTGAGTGGCTGTTTTATTCCCATATAAAGGCAATTTGAATAGATGCTATTCTTTTAAAGAAAATTGCTGGGAATTTTACTGGAAGAGCTTGAAAAAGGTAAAGAACTCTTAGGACATTAATCTTAAATAATCTGGCATTTGCCAAATCAAGTGAAAGTTGTCTTGAACCAAATCTCACAGCCTGCTTGAATGGTGGCCAATAGCTCCGGAAAGTTATGTTTGTATAATGAGTTGGGGTTAGCTGTGATTTTTACCCCTAAATACTTCAGAGACTGTGATACCCATTTAAAACTGAATGAGAATTGCAAGGATTTCAACAGTTCAGGGGGTAAATTAAAGTTTAGAGCTTCTGATTTTGAAAGGTTGATTTTAAAGTTAGATACCTGGAAATATCACTGGAGTTCTCTCATGAGATTGTGTAGGGATATATTAGCTCCAGTCATGAAGAACAACAGATTATCCAAGTGGGTAGCTACTTTATACATGTTTTTCTGTTTGCTGAAGCCTGATATTTTGCACTTGGCTCTAATGTGTCTGAAGTGTAAGAGAGGGGATAGAGGCAACCCATTATGTTTGTTAAAAGAGTCTGAGAGTAATCCATTCACTCGATCTTTTGTAGAGCGGACCATGTAAAGCCACATAATCCATTAAAGTATTTTACTGCCTAGAGCACTGTGGGAAAGGTTTTCTTCCATAAACACCCAGTTAACTCTGTCAAAAGCCTTTTTGGCATCTGCTGACAGGAGTATTGCTTGGGTTTTTCATGTGGTAGTCTGATGGTACCTTTACATACAGAAGGTTAGAAACAACCGGGTGTCTCACGTGCACGAGCACGTACCAACGGTTGAAAACGGTACCCGATACCGCCTTTACACGCCGCTACAAAGTGCTCTACAGAAGGTTTAATCTATCTCTGGAGGCACCGCCGGGTGCCACAAGTTGCCTTCTGTAGAGCACCGTCCCTCATTTACACGCCGCTACAGAAGGTAATATGGGAGGACCTGGTGCAGCAGGGACAACACATAGGTGTGCCAGAGTTGTGGATTACGAGACGCTCGTACGATGATTGGACAATGCAATAGCATCATGATTGGCCAGCCAGCGCAGGAAGGCTGGCTAATACATGATGCTATTGCAATTGTGTAGTGTGACTGGTCAGCTCCTTAAATATGCCGCCCTATGCAGCGACAACCAATCGTAACACAGGAGCTTCCACCAATGATCGCTGAAGTGGGGCGGTTTCCCGGAGGCTGTGTCACGCCCCAGGGAGTTAACTAGGTGACGAAAAAACCTTCCTGTACCTAATTTAGATGCCGCTACCATTGGGTTTAAACCAACCTGTTTTAGAGCACTGCTCTGAAACAGGTGTCGACAGTGACGGGTGGCAAAACCTAGTTTACACGCCGCTACCTCGGGTTGATTTGACGGTGCAAGATACATTTGTCTCCGACACCCGGTTGTTTCCAACCTTCTGTAGCGGCGTGTAAAGGTACCTTGATGGATTAGGTTGATGGTTTATGTGGTATTGTCCTGAGCCTCTCTACCCAGCATGAATCCTGCCTGATCCAGATGAACGATCTCTGAAAGTAACGGCAACAGGATTTTAGCGAAGATTTTAGCGTCTACGTTTAAGAGCAAATTAGGGTGGTAGCTGCCGCATTTCCTCGGATCTTTCCCTGTCGTATGTATTACAGAAATATGGGCTCTTAAAATATCTACAGTTAAGAGGATACCATGGAAGGAATAAAGAGCTCTCCGAGTCTTTTATAACAGATTACTTTCCTGCCTTTTTTAAAATATGACAAGTAGTCATAAATTATGACCTACAAATATGTTAGGTACATGATTTTGTGGCACTTTCTGATATATAAGTAGTTTTCTTTTGCACTTGTTATTATAGCCTTCCTCACAGTTTGTTCACTGATACAGGAGTATTTGACCAGACCAGTCCATCAGCGTTGCTTAAGAGGTATGTCAGCATTTCTCAAGTGCAAAAGCCGTTACAAGTTGGCAGGTGAGGAATATAACAAGAAATTCAAGGACCTAGATTGCTTGTTTTCCTTTATACAAACAAGATTATTCCTCCTCCTCTCCCTGTACTTCTCCCATAGTCCAGAAGTCAATCTCTGCATAATATAACCCTGATATGCTATACTTTTATAGCTGTTGTTCTACCTCTCTCCTCTATCAATGAAACCAAAACCATATCAGTAATTTTTCCTTCCTCTGCATGTCTGTCATGTGATGAGTGAGGAAGAGCTCCCGTGCATCATATGTCCATAACGTTTCTTCGAAGGATGAGTGCACTGGTATACTTTTCTCTTGGTAGTAATTCTCCTTCTGGTAAGTACAGTGTGAATATTATCTATTTGATGTCACTAGATGTTCCCTGATCATAATCTACACATGATTTAGTGAATAGCTGTAGTAGTAGTAATAGCATTTTTCAGGTTGATTATTTGGAAGATTGGAACTGGATGGCTTTTACTTCATTATTTGATGTTATTATTTTATCTGGATAAGATTTATTTAAAAGCTATACAAGGAATTTTTGGATGGTTTTACCTAGAAATTTACTGTAATCTTCTATTTCTGGAACAGCCAGAGATGCATTATGTTTGTGTAATCCAATAAATGGTGAAAACATTGTATTGCTAAGTGTAATGGTGCAGCATGTATACCGGCATATATATAGGATTAATATAGAAGTGCACTGCTGCACGCATCCATTTTTATAGGAATCAGACAAAAAAAGAAGCCATAGAATCTCTGCCGTACATATTCGATGCACACGGCTCTGCCTTGTAAATGCATCCAAAGTGAAAGAAACTGAATAAGGCTGCAACGTTGATTTTTGTTATCTCTTTGAACAGCTTATTAAAAGTACTTGGACAACCACATTTTTTAGAAATACACTTTTCAAAAGGATAATAAATCTTAACGATTTTACATGACCTGAGTCTACAGAACATAACTCTGATAATGAAGTCAGTGGTCAGTCAACTTCAAAATTTTGCTGCCCATTTACCCACCCGAGTTTGAAACCCATGGTAGCACAAGGCCCACTTCCCAATTAATAATAAATGACACAAACCAATGAGAATTATGGAGAGAACTGGCCATGGTGTTTATTTTAAGTTATATAATTAGACTTACAGAAATCAAGTATGAATAAATATTTTCAAACCAACCGATAACTGTTAAGTTTAATGGCCAAATCCACCCAACAAAGTTAGTTGATTTTCCCAAACGCCAAGCCTCAAAGAGACTTGGCCCCCAACCACACCACAGCCATTTTTCTATAGTACTTTGTAGACCAAGATTGAAAATGTCAAGACTAGTGATGAGCTAGTGTATTCGTTATTATTCGCTATTTGCACGGATGGTATGATATTCGGGTTACTCGTTATATTGCGTGTATTTGTGTACTCGCCTCACTATATTTGGATGTCCCGCTCTGCAGTTTTGTCACACTAAACATGTTGGGCTTCTTAACTAATCACAGTAATGCCACAAACATCTTGGCTGTGGCAATATTATGATTGGCTGGCCGCCCAGCGTCATTGGGTCTATTTAACCCATGCCACCGCCAGTTTGTGCACATTGCATACGGAGCCTGCGTTCTACAAACATAGGGAGAGATTGCGGACCTGCTAAGGAGAGTGTTTAGGCCTCTTGATAACACAAAATCCCTTTTGAGGGCTACCTACAGTGTATACTATGACACTGTAGAGTAGGGAGGGAAAGATACTCGAGCAGGGACAGTTTAAAGGAGGCGGTAACTAGCTCCATAATACCACCAGAAATAGCTTTTTTCAGAGCTGAAACACACAACAAAGTGAGTACAGGGAGGGACGGATTCTTGAGCAGGGACAGTTTAAAGGAGCCTATCACTAGCTCCATAACATCAGCAAAAAATAGCTCTTTTCAGAGCTGAAGACACACAAAGTCAGAGTACAGGGAGGGAGAGATTGTGTATTAGGTATGGAGAGGTTAAAGTGTTTTTCCAGTGTACATCTTAAAACAGCTCTTGTTAGAGTCAAATCTCTATTTTTCCAGCACACACATTTGGTGTTGCCTTTTTTTTTATTTTTTAAAGCATCGGTGTATTATCCCTGTTGTTTTTATGCTCAGAGCCTGCCTTCTGCTGTTTATACTAGTTCACTTAAAAAGGCTTTTAGTGCCCTAAGCAAAGCAGTAGTCCAAACATATCCTACTGTCTGCTACAAAAAGAAAAGAGAAAAGCGATCATGAGTCCAGATTATTGCAAAAGTGAAAAAAATTATTTATTGTTTGTGCGGAACACAAGATAAAAGATGGGCACTCCAGAGGGAATACAGACACTCACCAAGAACCAAATCAGAGTTTAACAAAAACTACTATTTATATAATATAATACTGGAAGGAAAACAATCATGCCAATAAAATTCTACTTTCTATAAATTAATAACACAGAGAATATATGCAAGGTAATCATTGAGATAAAGCACACACCAGGCTAATTGCCCCACTGTTTTGGCGGTGACAGCCTCGCTTCTTTTTTTTTTCATATTCTTTATTTCTATAACACATAAGGTCATCAAAAAAAAATGATGGAAAACAAATCACATTAGTATTGATATTGATATACAAAAACCAAGTCATATACGGTCAGGGGCGGGCTGGTGCTTCTAACGCCGGGAGGCAGATTTGTCCTGCCAGCCCTTGGTGAGCAGCGGGGGGGGTGTTGTCAGAGATTTTGAGATGCGGGGGGGGGGGTATTGGGGGGTGCTGCCGGAGCTCACTCACATAGTTGTCTGCTGCGTCTCCTGCTGATCCACAGCTCCGGCCGCAAAGTGCCGCCGGCCCATTTCCCCAGGGGGCACTTGCCCCCTTGCCACCTGGGCCAGTCCGCCCCTGTATACGGTGAATCTATGCAGAATATAACAGGTGATGTATTCAAGTCACCAACATGGTGTGTAAAGGTTGCCATTGTTGAATGGAAAACAGTTCAATTTTCATAATATAGGGTAGTATCGGAAGAAGAGGATAAAAAGATAGAAAAAAGCAAAAGAGGAGGATTAGGTAAAAAAAACAAGTATGAAGGTACCTTTACACGCCGCAACTATGGTGTAGCAACTGAGAGGCAATCTGGAGTTCCGTCACCGTTGCCCTGAAATTGCTACGAAATTGCGGCGTGTAATTGTGGAACCCGGTGGTGATTTTGAAAGTTGCTCCCAGTTGCGATTTCAGAGCATTGTTCAAAAACCAGACACAACCCTGATGGTGAATTTCCCTGGTTTCGGCGTGTGAACGGGCAATAGGGATGGAATCAGCGTCGCCTACTGATTTCCCAGAGGCGTGCCACAGCGTGCTGGATACCTCCCCCCCCAGCGATGATTGGTGGTGGCTACTGTATTTCCATTGGCTGTCCCTTCACAGGGTGACATATTGGAAGAGCTGTCCATTCACACTACACAATTGCAATGGCGTCATGTATTAGCCAGCCTTCCTGCGCAGGCTGCCCGATCATGACGCTATTGCGTGGTCTAATCAGCGTGTTTGGGGCACGGAATACACAAGTCTGTCACGCCTATGTTCTTGTGGCACTGATCATGTACGCCCACATTCCTTTGGGGATTGCAGGGTGTGAAGCGGCGTCAGGAGTCAACCGGATGTTTCCCAATGTTGGTGTGGGAACTTCCAGAACGACACATCACCTTAGGTTGAGGACGCAATTGCTGCGTGTAAATGTGCCTTCGGAGGCAACCGTGAAAAACATGCACGCGCACGTTCGGTTGCCTCCGATCGCCGCCAAAAATTGCAGCATGTAAAGGTGCCTTTAGGGGAATAGAATACAAGGGGGATAGGTAAGCAAGGGTGGGGGGGAGAGGGGGACAAAGGGAAAGAGAAGAGGACTGGGGGAGAGGGGAAATGGGAAAAGAGAGGGGAGGTGGGGCAGAGACCGGCAAACAGACCCATAGACACCCTTAATCAAACTGCCACCCTACAAGGGTCGGAGCACAATCCTCACATTACTCCATGAATCGGCTATAACATTCCGTTTGCTGAAAATACATCCAGCTTACCCATGTTGACCAAAACTTTGTCTGAGACTCTCGAAGGGAAGAAGTCAACTCCTCCATGTACATTAGGTAATTGACAATATTGATCCATTGTGCATCAGTGGGTTATGTGGGTTGTTTCCAGAGAGCTGAGATACAAGATTTGGCAGCCAGGATCAAAAATTTGAGCAACGAGTTCTTGTAGAGTCAAAAAGGAGCCTTGCTATGATGTAATAGCTGCAGGGCAGGCGTCAAAGGCACTTTAATGTCAGAGACATGGTCTATCACCTCTGCTGGCCACACAGTGAATCAACTACTTTATAGAGTTATAGATGATGTCCCACCTCTTAGACGAGGGGGTGACGGGGTGTCCCTTCTTATAAAGAAAGAGCTTAGGTGGATACAATGCTATTCTGTTGGGTATTTATTACTATGAGAATAAATAGGGGTTTCCAAATATACCTGATACTCATGATGATTGATTATACTATTGCCAATATGTCTGCAATTTTAAGGTTTTGTGTCCATGGGTTGTATAACTATGGTTTATATATACCTGAGATTCATGATAATATGAGGGTCACATAGACTATAAATAAGAGTGTGGAATGTATCAATATAATATATCTAAGCTAATGTGGGTGTAATATGTGGAAGATCTTAAGATTTGGGTCCGCAGGATATACAACTATGGGAAACAGTGTGATGTTTGTTATGGAGACCAGATTTTTTGGCCAGCTATGATGGACAGTAAAGAGAACCAATGGGAGAGAGAGACTGGAACTTGCAGTTGGTGAACCAATCGGAAAAGGACGCCGACACATGCATACATTGAGAGACTCCGGTTTCCTCCCACATTGCAAATACATACTGATAGGATGTTTAGATTGTGAGCTCCAAGAGAGACAGCATTACCTATGTATGTAAAGTACTATGGAATTAATAGCGCTATATAAATGAATGTGATATATATATCACATGACCGCTATGTGATAGGTCCGTAGGCATTGACGCACATCACGTGATTACTGTGACACTGCGGGTCGCCATAACAACAAACTATGCGGCATGATGATTGGCTAAGGGTTTGTTGTGATAGATGGACCCGGAATAGTCCCTGATGCGACCCTGATTACACTAAGGCAGCAATGAGCGATATATATTAAGGGACTTATGGACCTATTGTTCAGGTTGGGATGATCTGGGATTTATTTTAAAAGGTCTAATGTGTATTTTTGTAGTTAATTGATATGTAAGAGATTTGATAGGTGTGCATAATTAGGGGGGGATTTACACTATATAAACAATGTTTTTTGTACTACTGCTGTGTGCTTGATAGAGTGAGTGTGAAGATGTTAGAAGCTTGCTCATCTGAAACTGTGACTCCCAGGTCAGACTCCAACCTCGCCAAGAAAGGTGGAGGTGGCTGGTCTAGGGGGTGGTTTTGGATAGAGTAAACCAAAGACAGAGTGTGGCTAACAGTCCCTGAACCACACAGAGAGCCTCAAATTGCATCTTAGGACATTGGAAACAGGATTTTGGGGGCAATAAAGTTGGGAAGTGTCTTAAAGGGGTTGTCCGGACTTCTGGCATATTCTCAATGTATATCCAGCCTGCCTAATACTGACAATCACTCATGTACTTGTGTCAGTATTTTGCAGTGTTCCTGAGATAACAGTAATCTGCTTCTGAAGAGAACGACCAGAGGGTGTGTGCTGCCATGATAATGTTATCTGGTAGTGTCATCCTACTCTACTCCAAGTCTGCCCTCCATAGAAACAACCCCGCCCACCATAGCAGCAGGCCCTCCCCGTCCACATGATTTGAGCCCTCCCCACACATTACCAAATCCGCCCCCTACAGCAGCAGCCTGAGCCATCGATCCCAGTGCAGAGAGCAGACCTGCTTAGCTGCTCCTCCTCCCAGCCACACACGAGTGAAGTAAGGAGAGTCTGCAGTGACGAGTCTGATTGAAGCAGCCTGTCCAATCAGTACCTGCAAGAGAGATGAAGTGTTCGATCATGTGGACGGGGAGGGCCTGATGCTATGGTGGGCGGGGTTGTTTCTATGGAGGGCAGACTTGGAGTAGAGTAGGATGACACTACCAGATAACATTATCATGGCAGCACACACCCTCTGGTCGTTCTCTTCAGAAGCAGATTACTGTTATCTCAGGAACACTGCAAAATACTGACACAAAGTACATGAGTGATTGTCAGCATTAGGCAGGCTGGATATACACTGAGAATATGTCACAAGCCTGGACAACCCCTTTAATTGCAAGCATCTCCCCCAGCCCAGTGGGGTCAGTTCCCTCAAGAATGTCAAAATATCTAGAGAAGACTGGGGTCACACATACCAATCCGCTTTTTGAGGCTTTAGAAAAACAGATCTGTTAAATTTAGGGTAACAATAGAGTCTCCTGAGCCTCTGGTCCTTTTTTTGGACTTAGTCATTTTTTCATCAAAAACGCATATGCGTTAACGCATGGTGCCTATATGTACCATACATTAACGCATGCCTTTCCCATAGGGCCCCATATTTAAAAAACACATGCATTTTTTTACTGCACACAAAAACGCTACTAGCAACGTTTTTTGGGATGCTGAACAAAAACAAATGCGTTTTTGAAAAACGCAGGTACACCTAAGTGCACCACGCATTAATGCATATGCATTTTTGGACTGAAAATGAGCAAAATGATCCCACAAATGGATCCAAGGCAAAAACATGCCATGTGTGACCCTGGCCGAAGGCCACTCATCTCCCCCTCCCGCCGGATCCTTAACTCTATCCCTTCCCGCCGCAATCCAGGCTGCAAAGATTTTATCTAAGCTGGCGATGGGGAAGTCAGGATGGCTTAGGATAAGCATAAGCGGGGAGCATGGTGAGATAGTGGAAGGGCGTAGTTGTAATGTATTGCAGCACCTAAGTGTGGCACCAATCGTGGGATTGATAGCAGATTCCAGGGGGCCAAAGGCATTACCCAAGGCAATTTATCATGATTTGTGACTGCTGTTCCTGCACCAGTTTATCATTCTTGCTAGGTGAGAGGCCGTATGGTACTTTTTAAAGTCAGACAAGCCAATTCCTCCCCTTGTCTTTGGTCTAGCAAGAATAGCCATACTTACTCTGGCTGATTTGCCAGTGACTCACCCAGGGGTCTATGGGAACTCGGAACCCGGGCTTGGAGTTGGAGGGATGTCACTGGTGGCTCGCCCGGGTGGTCGGCCCAAAAATTGGGAAAATGTAGAGAGGGAATAAAAGAAAAAGAGAATAAAAGTTTGTCATGACGCCACCTGCAGATTCTGGTGATGTTCACCAGCGCCGCTTTCAGACCGCCGGGGACGATGGTATTGCAGCTTGAGTGGTCTGGCTCTCTGCAGGTGGAGCCGGGTCCCCGGGGCAGGATAGCACTGCACCTGTTGTTGTGGTGCTGGTTGTAGGCAGCGCAGCTGCGCAGCGGATTGTGTAGAAAGGAGACATGGAGGCCTTGTGACTCTGTACTGGTACTTTACTGAAACTGGTTCAGATGGCACTTCAGGTTACAGTTGGCACAGTCTTTGAACAGGTAGCTGGCCGGGTAGTCACTGAGTAGGGTAAAGTCTCTTTGAGGCTCCCGTAGTATACCTTCTTTTGTCTATCCTACGTCCTGCTGCCTTTACTTGCGCCTCCTTACTTTCCTTGCGCTGCCCTGCACAGCCCACTTGTCTACCAGGCTCGTTGGGTGCTATGAGGTATCCTTCTTCTCTCTAAGGGGCTCGACCCGGTTTGGGTGTAAGGTTGCACGTTCTGGACAGGGATGTCGGGGTTGCTGAACTAACCTACGACTGGCCGGTGTCGACGGCTCAGGGGTGAACTCGCCTGTACCGTTCCTCGGAGCCGGCACTCTGTTGGTGGACTAGGATTCCCCCAGACTATGGAAGACCAGGCACCCCCTCTCTCCTGGGCTCCCTCCTTGCTTCGCTCCTCAGTACGGACTACATCCAACTGTGTGACTTCCCACTTTTCTCCTTTTTCATAACTCTCCTCCCCCAGGACCGCTTACCCTGGTAACGGGTTGCCAATTGGTCCCCTAGTCTAGGTGTAAGGATGCCGAGGTGGGAGCCTCAGGTTAACTTTACACTCCCCAGTGACAGGAATAGTGCACACTCAGTTATGGGTGCAGTACCCCTACTGTGGTGCACTGACCAGTGGGGCACCACATTCCCCATGGTGAAATACACTTGTCCCCAAGTGAGTGGTACTGATAAGCACAGGGAGAGGGGTACTCAGACACCGGTATAAGTTCATGACTGTAACGGGGAATCACTGGTGGTCGTTTTTTCCGGTTCCGTGCCCTGGCTCTCATTGTTAGTGAGGGAAGGGGAATTTAGGGAAGAGTCGTGACGCCACCTGTGGATCCTGGTAACGATGATACCAGCACTGCGGGCCGGCCACTGGGGTGATAGGAATCAGCTTAGTGTAGTACAGCTCCCCACAGGTGGAGCTTACCTCAGGGCAGCGAGGATGGATGAGGGGAGTAGTTGTTCTTTCCCCTCTAATGATGCTGAGGCCCTCCGGGCGCCGGTGGAAAGGAATGACAGATATTGATTCAATAAATAGAATTTAGGGGTTCAGCGCACTGAATATAAAAACCGCGTATAAAAATTAATCTATATTCATTTAATGAATATAGATTAATTTTTATACGCGGTTTTTATATTCAGTGCGCTGAACCCCAAAATTCTATTTATTTTACGTGTAAGGGCGAGTGTCTCAGCCATAGAGGTATTCCTACATGGAGGTCCTCAGGGGTTTCCTAGCAGCACACGGACACTCAGTGGTGTATGAGCACACTACTTTGTGTCCAGCCTTCGAATCAGCTCTGATCCAAGAATTCTTAGGGCTGTATGGGTGCAAGAAAATCCGCACAACACCTTATCATCCTCAGACGAACGGTTTATGTGAGAAGATGAACCACATAGTCATTGACATGCTCAAGACCTTACCAGTTGAAGAGAGAAATCAATGGCCAGAGAAACTTCCAGATCTCGTGGACATCTACAACCACATACCTGTCAGTTCGACAAATTACACACCTGCTTACTTGATGAGAGCAAGACCAGGTAAACTGCCTATTGATTTGCAGATGGGAACCATCGAACCCACAGAAGATTCTTCTGATGAAGACTGGGTCAGCCAACGCCAAGAAAAGTACAGGAAAGTACAAGAAAGTGTTGAGAGAAACCTTGAAATCAGTAGAACCAAACAAGAAAAAGACTTCAACAAGCACGCCTCAGCTGAACCACTAGCTATAGGTGATGTAGTGCTGAAAAGAAAAAGAAAAACCAACAAATTGGATAACAGTTGGGAATCTATACCCTACACCGTTATGCCGTCACACTATGACAACTCAAAAACTTGTGTTATTAGTAAAGACAATGGGAATACTATTGCGACTGTCTCAAGGGATCATTTGAAGAAATGTCCGCCACAGTTAATCCCACAAGCAACCAGTTACCCTACTGTAACTACAGATGAAGAAACATAAGAAAACCTAGTCCTTACAGACATTGGATATTTACCAGCTGATTGGCCACAAATAGGTGAAGCATTCCTCATACCAGTTATGCATTTCTACCAACCTGTTGAAGATCAGCCAAAACCAAATCCAATTCCACAAGTCCAACAAGAACAAGTCCAAGTGCAAGAATTGCAGCCTGTTATCATGGAACCTGAGATTCCTGTAATCGGTCAACCTGCTAGTCCCACAGTAAGAGAAGCCATTCCTAATCAACTACCTACAGAGGTCAGTCCAGTTGATAGACTCCGCACTTACTATGGTATTACACAAAGCAGACATAGAGTATTACCAACCTCTTCGTACACTACACCAACAGCTTTGGAAACACCCACACTACGCAGATCCACACGTAGTACATTAGGTCAACCCCCACACAAACTTGGAGAATGGGTTTAAAATGTAGTGGAAAATGTAACCTGTAAGTGTTTGTATATAGCAACCAGTTTTCAAAACCTGTAAAAAGTAGTGTACAGAAGGGTGGAGGAACTGGGCTCTGTCCCAAGTATACTAAGTTGGGGACAGAAAGCGCCTGGTAGGGTATAGAAGGTTAGTACCGGCCTCCCAAGCAGAGACACCCGTAGGGAATGTATAAAGTTACCGTGTATCCCTGGACTTTACCTTTTCCCTTTTCATAAACTTTGAACAATAGTCACAGGACTTGTGTGACCACTAACTTTACCTTTTCCAGCCTGCGGCAGATGGTCTAGTGCCGTACGGACTGCTTTTCACCTTTTTCACACTTTTCACTCCTTTTCAGTGATTTTTGTGTTTTCTTTAAGACTATGTAAATTGAATGTTTATAAAATGCTTAGTGTTAAGTTGTAAAAATAACCTTTTGCTCAGCCGGGAGAACTGAGGTTAACTAAGGGGGAATGTGGCACCCTGGCACCTGTTGGGCACCACAGAAATCCTTAGAGCACAAATGGAGTAAGTAACAGCACAGCAAAACCCACAAACACAACAACACCTTAGAACACCTGGTTTCACCCCGAGCCTCTAGGGGGAGCTCCACTGGTGACTTTGAACCAGTTCCCCCTATAAATAGAGTCTTGGAGGGAGAAACTTCAGAGTGTGCAGTCACTTCAGAACTGTGAAGAGTGTGGTAGACGCTACAAGAGCTGCCAGCCTGTGTGAAACCTCCACCCTATGAGGAACACACTAGGCCCCAATCAGCCTGTTAGCAAGTGGAGGTCCCTGCAACAGGGACAAGAGGAAGAAGGAGATCACCTCTCAGGGACACCAGAGTGATTACAACTCTCTCCCTTAACAACCGGTTACTGGAACCGAAGCTGTGGAAGCTACAAAGCCACTGCAGAGAACCAGCATACTTCACAGGGAGTCTAGCCCCCTGTTCACCTGTCGCACCTACCAACGAGAGCCCAGGGAAGAAGGTAGAATTATCATCACCCTTTTACAGTGCCCTCAGTGCTGACAACCAGGTGAAATCCGTTCTATTGAACAAACTGCCCGGTCCGGAGGGATTCCACATCCACCCGACCTTAGCACCAGAACTAGAGAAAGGAAGCCTAACACTGCTTGCTGTGAAACTCCAGAAGTGCCAACTTCACTATCCCGGTCCGAGTGTACCTGACTACCAACCAGTAAAGGTACCTAAAAGAGACTTTGTGTGGTTGTACATTATTCCTGGATTCAGCGCGCATCATCCCGCAGCTGCCTCACAACATCTTGCGCAGCTCCCGGCTCCGGAGATTCCCGCTCATCCTGTGGGGAGCGTTCCATCTCGCTGTATAACATCCCCCGGAGACCCGAACAGCGCTGGTAAAGTTACCAGAACACCTGCAGGTGGCGTCACGAAGACAAATCAC
The DNA here is from genome assembly GCA_033576535.1 of Allobates femoralis. Classification (NCBI taxonomy): domain Eukaryota; kingdom Metazoa; phylum Chordata; class Amphibia; order Anura; family Aromobatidae; genus Allobates; species Allobates femoralis. The sequence continues at coordinate 770,457,984 of JARQOC010000003.1, forward strand.
CCCTACTGTTCCGCCATTCCCCTATTGATCTGGACCACCGGGCCTACACTACCGCAGGCGCGGTTCCGTGACAGAGGAGAAGCAACGCCCGCTACGTGTACCCCCCGGCTACGGTGAGTCATAAGCATAGCATCCGAATATCATACGGATGCCATACAGATGTCATATGGATGACAAAACGCATGACACTCAGCTACTTTTCTTGCACAGAATCTCTCCAATGCGAGAAACATAGATGTGAGAAGATCCTTAGGGTGTGTTCACATCTGCAGAAATTCTCTGCGAGTGTAATCCGATAAAATATTGGATTGCCCTCGCAACCATGTTAAATAATAGTGATATGCATATCTGTGCAGTGTTCCTCTGCTAGAAACGTGCCAAGGAAGAATTTGCAGCATGCTGCATATGCCTGCGGATCTCGTTGAGATTCCGCCAATACAAGTTTATACAGTAGGTGCGATGAAAACATCATACACCACAAGCACAGCACTCATCCGCGATTTTAGCATGGTCTTTCCATGCAGTAAAAAGTCAGAAAAGATAGACAGATAGATAGCATAGATAGATAGATGAATAGAGCCACCATCCTTGGAAAATGTTGGAGGCAATACCCTATGGTTAATTGTTAAAGCAAAGAGGATAGTGGAGAATGAAGATAAATTAAATCGACCTTAGATATAATGAAAGAAAAATTAAAAGTAAGGGGATTTCCAAGAAAAGTTCTGGATAGATAAAGGGCTAAAGCTAACAAGGTGAAATGGAAAGATTTATTTGCAAAGAAGGAGAGGAGTAATCCCATTCGTTAGTGATTATTGTGCGGAAAGTGATGCTGTCTCCAGTCTCAGTTTTACAGTGCTGTACAAATTAATTGGGACAAAGCATTTTTTGTCAAGGGCGTGTGTGCCCGATATGTGGCCATCTTCTGTCCATCTGAAGCCAGAATAAAGAACTACTGAGATTGCAAATCCAAAGGAGTGCTGCAGTGAAATTCTTGAAGCTGTATGTATTGAAAGGCTTTGAGGGAAGCCAAGCTGTCTTGCACCCTGAAGGCATTGCTGCTCAAAAGGTTTATTTTAGATAGATAGATCTTACCAGTGTGTTGCTGCTTGCTTCTGGGGTTGCCCATTAAGCTTCATGCATATTCACTGCACTGACCGGCAACAGCCAATCACAGACGCTAACTCTCTGTGAGAGTGTCTGTGATTGGCTGTTGCAATCAGAGTGCATTTACACAATCTGGATGGTGATTGTGCTTGGTTGCCATACACATTAGTGTATGGCAATGAACCTGCTATCATAATGTGTTATAAATAAATAAATAATTTAAAAAATGCATAGGGATTCACTGTATTTTTCAGTCTAGCACAGATAAAACAGACTGCTGCGAATTGCCACCCTCAGTTGCCTAATTTTACCATGGCTGGCAAAAAAATGTGTATGGCTCCACCATATTTGTAATTGCCAGCCAAGGTAAAACTAGGCATCTGAGGGCTGGCACTCCCAGTGGCGGGAGGGTCTGTCATTGTAGGCCCCCCCATGCTAAAAAATAGCAGCCCGCAGCCACCCCTGAAAATGGCGCATTCATCGTAGGTGCTTTACCCAGCTCTTCCAGTTTCCCTGGTGGCGGCTGCATGCTGGGTACTAAAGGGTTAATGTAAGCTTTGTATTGCAAGCTGTATTACCAAACGTTTACATGACTTTGGGGGGGATGGAACCATAACTCCTGTAGCTTTATGGTATAGCTGTGTAGACTTTAAGCAACAGTGATTCTGATATAAGAGGAAGGAACACAGTATGTTGCTGTATGTTGGTGACTAGTGTCTTACTGGGAGGGTGAGGCTATAATTATGTAAGTCTCAGTTTTACAGTGCTGTGCAAATTAATTGGGACAAAGCATTTTTTTAAGTAAAATCGTAAGTTGGGGTTACCAGTCAGTGATTCAAATCAGTTTTAACTGCTTTGAACAGGTTTGAGTGTACAACCTTGAGTAACAAAATGTGGTTTGACTGGTTTTAGTCAGAAAATAACAGCTAGCTGCCCCCTCAGCTTCAGTTGAGAGCTTGTTTCTGTGAGGAGTGGTTTAGTGGACTTTTTCTCTCAGTGTGATTTGTGTCTGTAAAAATGGATGTTACTCCACGGAAGAGGTCTAGAATTATTACTCTTAATGAACACACAAGTCTGACTGTAAGAGAAATCGCTTCCACCGTTGGTATTGGAAAATCTACCGTTTCAAGAATAATTCGCACACAATGAAACGGAGTAGTTTTCTCTAAAACGAAAAGGGAAATGTGGAAGAGAAAGGAAAACGACACCAAGAACTGATAAAACACTTATCAGAAATAGTAAAATTAATGCAAGAAAAACTTGCTTTGTCCCAATTAATTTGCACAGCCCTGTATATCTTTCTCTCTCTCTCTCACCAGAAGAATTGAAGGAAACATTACCCACCCTCCCTCCCTGTTAAAATCACTAACCTAAAACTCTTTATTTAATCATTACTTGTATAGTGATGAATACCTTGTTTTATGTGTTGAATTAGAATTGGACATGGTCCAAAGTTATCAAAGGCTATCATTGCTTAAAAAAAACTTCATTTTGACATTATCCTTTTAAGCCCAAGGAAAGGGCTATCCTTCAGCCATGTTTCCATAAAGGTTTTCTCCACAGAAGGTTTTTCCTCTCCTGAATACTCCAAGATGACTCTTTGTGAGTCGAACGTTTGCCAAGTTTAGCCCCCTTCTACATGCTTTTGCAGGGTCCAATTCTTATAAGTTTACCTAATTGAGATACCATTTTTTATCTCTTTTTAAGACGCACTTTTGTTTCCCCCACATTGGTGCGTCTTGAAAAGCAAATGTAAAAAAAAAATCTTACCGAGGGGTATGGGTAGGGGGGTGGATGCGGGGGTGCCTGATGCGGTTGTCACGGGGCCCTTTGGAGGTTGGGGGCCAAGGCAGGAGCTGCGGTGGTATTGCGCCGGTCTCCGGTGGGCGCCGCCATTATTGTTTCCCAGCATGCATTGCCGGTTTGGCAACGCATGCTGTAGTGTCTAGAAATGGCCGCAGATCACGGTCTGTGCATGCGCAGCCATTTCTATACACTAGAGCATGCATTGCAGACCAGCAATGCATGCTGGTAAATAATAATGGCGCAACACCCTGCAGCTCCTGCCTTGGCCCCCAACCTCCGTGGCCCACCGGAGACCGGCGCAACACCCCCACAGCTCTTGCCTTGGCCCCCAACCTCTGTGGCTCCCTTGGTAAGACTTGGGTGGCTGTGTACCAGGATGTATGTCCCCCATTCTGGGACATATGTCAGGAGGGACCTAAACCAGGATGGGTGCATGGAAACCAGGATGGGGGCATATATATCAGGAAGTGGCATATATACCAGGATGGGAGCATGGATACCAGGAGGGGGACCATATACCAGGATGGGGGCACGGATACCAGGAGGGGGTCCATATATTAGGAGTGGGACCATATATCAGGAGGAGGACCATATACCAGGATGGGAGCATGCATATCAGGATGAGGACCATATACCAGGATGGGGCATGGATACCAGGATAGGGGCATGGATACCAGGAGGGAGACCATATATCAGGAGGAGGACTATATACCAGGATGGGGGCATGGATACCAGGATTGGGACCATATATCAGGATGGAGGCATGGATATCAGGAGGGGCACATATACCAGGAAGAGGGCATGGATACCATGGCGGGAGACCATATATCAGAGGGGGGTACATATACCAGAATGGAGACAAATATACCAGGATAGGGGACATATAAGCTGATTGTAAGACAGACACTGGCATTATAAGACGGACCCCATTTAACATTAAAATTATTTTTTTTTCTTCACCAAATTTGTGGGTGCGTCTTATAATCAGGTGCGTCTTATAAAGCGAAAAATATGGTAAATATTTTTTTTTTTAATTATTAACTAAAAAGAGTCATATGTGGCTTGTAATTCATAATCAAAAGTTAGGATAATAGGGTCATTGGTGCCCTGAAGGTTTACTGGCTCTGCTTGAATGGCAAGCCAGTGCATGCTGACATTGATATGGCTGTCTGGCCTGGCGATGTATGTCAGACAGCTGGGGATATCACAGCTCTTGTGAATCCCAATTAGTATATAATAATATTATAATATTTATTCACTTATATAGTTCTATTAATTCCACAGTCCTTTACATACAATCAGTAATACTGTCCCCATTCGGGCTCACAATCTAAATATCCTATCAGTATATGTCTTTGGACTAGCACTTTACCCAACTTGTACTGTGATTGTTTTAACCCTGTGTGTTAATAAAGCTGTGGACATTTTGATAACCAAAATAATGTATTTTGTGTATTTATTCCAGTGTCTATGTTTACTGTAAGTATGATTGTTTTAAGTTGGAGTGGGGTCCATCCCATATCCAAAATCATGAGTTTTTTTCCCTATTTTTCAGGTTGTTGAGGGGAACAATCTACATCTTGGGAAGTTCTCTGCACCCATCTTGTGCATTTAACATCTTGTGCACTTCTGCATTAAAAGACTCAGAGAGGATGGACTTAATAAACATATCCGAGTTTGATTTGTCGCATGACATACTGTTACCTGCATTTATGAGTCATGTTGATGTAGACAAATCTGTTCATAGGCATGAAGAAAAATACAGAAAAATAAGAGAACAGCTACCTGGACAACCCAACTACTTGATGAGGAGCGAAGGAAAGCGACTGAAGACCCACTGGGCTCAAAATCCCTTTTCAGGCTGTTCCCCAAAAGAGTTGGCTTCAGCCGGGTTCTTTAGAACTGGTTTGGAGAACAGCTGCCAGTGTTTCTGTTGTGGATTGGTCCTCTGCAGGCAGTCTATAACCTCTACCCCGTTGGAAAGGCATAGGAAGTTTAATCCCTCCTGTGCATTTATTCAGGGTAAAGATGCTGGTAATATACCAATCTATGATATTCGTGTGCAGCCAAAGAAGACTGATCCAATGGAAGTCACTGAGTCCATGGAAAATGAACAGATAAGACTTCAGTCCTTTAGCTATTGGCCCGTGTATGCTTCAATAAAACCCTGTGCACTAGCAGAGGCTGGATTTTTCTTCACAGGTAATACAATCAAATGTTGCCAATATAATTGTAAGGTGCGTCATATACTGTAGTTTATAAGCCTTATGTAGTTGAGGAAATTCTTAGATGAATATACATTTGCCAATCAACCTACCATCATCCGAGCAAAGACAAATCTAAAGTACAAAGTTCAAAAGCTTAAAAGAAACGGAAAACTTTAATTCCTGAATGTGTCGTTAGTAGGACTGGTGAAACTGTTCTTACTGCGGTGTAACCAATGGATATGAAACACTGTCAATAAATCCTATAGCAAGAATCTCCTTGTGACTTTGTCTGATATTAATCAACGCTACTTCTTAGTGTAAATGTAGACAAAACAGTCCTAAATGCTCCAGATCTATCAAAGTCATACATGCTGTTTGATAAATCTGGCATACTTTTATACAATCTAGTCTAGGTTTATATCACCTATTAGTACAGTCATGTCTGCCATAAACTAGAGAAAATATCCAAGGTATTGTGCATGGTCTATCTATCTATCTATCTATCTATCTATCTATCTATCTATCTATCTATCTATCTATCATTATCTATCTATCTATCTATCTATCTATCTATCTATCATTAATGTAATGTAGACTTAATTAGTGGATTTCTGATATATACCCTATGCTATATTTTCTAACACAGGTACAAGAGACAATGTGCAGTGCTTCTCCTGTGGTGGATGTTTAGGAAATTGGGAAGACAATGATGATCCCTGGAAAGAACATGCAAAATGGTTTCCAGAGTAAGTTTCATGTCATGTATCATTCATATCACATATCATACCAATGCTGTATTCCTACTTTACAATATATACCCTTTGGTATATAATGAACAAGCTGCGGGAGAATCAGTTTTTTTTCTCCCTGGCATTAGGGTGGTTTCACACTGGCGTTTTTCTGTTTTGTGTCGGTACCTGCCGAAATCCTGATGCATCCTGATCAGGCATGAGTTCCTATACTTAACATAGAGACGCTGGGACATCAGGTGGCATCAGGATTTTGACGGATGCAAACAAGTGCGGCTCTTTGTCAGCACCCTCGACCGCATGATGTGGCGATTTCGCAGTGCTTCAAAAATCCTGATGTGTCCGGAAGTGGCACAATGCGGAAAATGACACATTGATCTATATGAAGCGGCAAATGTCTGCTGGTGAATGCAGACATGCCAGATCAGGATTTCACACTGAGCATGCACAGAACTCTCTGTCTGTCTCTTTCTCCTGTCTTCTCTATCTGTCTAACTCTCTCTGTCTGTCTGTCTCTCTTTCTCTCTTTCTTTCCTCTCTCTCTCCAGACCCATGATAATATAAATTCCTAGTCAAATTAACATTTCTGTAAGAAAACGCAGGACGGATCAGGGCACAAATGTATGCCAAACATTATTAAAAGATTAAAGGTTTGTTAAAGAGGACCTGTTATCAACCATACATGGTGATCTAATTACAGCACTGAATGCAGCATGTCTGCTGCATCCAGGCAAGGAGTCCCCCAGCCCTTGACCCCCTCTGTTGAAAACTTACATAGTGGAGCCAAATAGGAGGTGGCTAGTGGCTGGAACCAAAGGGCAGTTTCACGCCTCCTGTATGTTTAATCCACCCACCGCCGCCTCCCTGATGCCAATCATTGTCTCCCTCGCCTGCAGCATAACACAGAGCGAGGGGTGCAGTTCTGGCCACATTGCCCCGCCTCCTGCGGTGACATCACCGCTTATACCCGCCCTGCTCCATGGTTAACATGGAGCAGGGTAGGTATAAGCGGTGATGTCACATCAGGAGGCGGGGCAGCCGGCCTCCTGCTGTGACATCACTGCCTTTCCCCGCCCTGCTCCATGTTAACCAAGGAGCAGGGTGGGTATAAGCGGTGATGTCACCGCAGGAGGCGGGGCAATGTGGCCAGAACCGCACCCCTCGCTTTCTGTTATGCAGCAGGCGAGGGAGAGAATGATTGGCATCAGGAAGGCGGCGGTGGGCGGATTAAACATACAGGGGGTGTGAAACTGCCCTTTGGTTCCAGCCACAAGCCACCTCCTATTTAGCTCCACTATGTAAGTTTTCAAAGTGTATTATCTCGAGGTACAGAGGGGGTCAAGGGCTGGGGGACCCCTTCCCTGAATGCAGCAGACATGCTGCATTCAGGGCTGTAATTAGATCACCATGTATGGTTGTTGACAGGTCCTCTTTAAAGAGTCAATTATGACTTTTAGGATTGCTACCTTTATTAGGTGGCATTGGAGTTTGCCTACTTTCTCACTGAAGTGACAATTTGCATATGCAAAACTGATTGAAAGGCAGCATTTTTGTGACTGCTCCTGTCCCTGATTTCGGCAGGTGCGGCTGCGAAAAAAACACGGCATACTGCGTTTTTTTTTTTCGCGGCCTCACCTGCCGCAAGTGCCGAAACCGCACATGCCGCACCTGCCGCACACTTACCGCAAGCCCCATAGACATTGTATGGGGCTTGCCGCAAGTGAACCGCAAGTGCAGCCGTTATGCGGTAATTGCGACAGATGCAGTTTTTTCACCGCAACTGCCGCGATCAGCGAAAACCGCTGATGTGAAAGGGGCCTTACCTGTTTTTTTTTTGCCATAATGTAATATAGACCATACATTATGGCTTGTTTCAAATTTTCCCCAGTTATGTATGAAATATAGTAAACAAAGAGAAACGGAGAGAGAGTGTGTGTTTTATGAAATATGTTAACACAATGAACATAGTCATGGCCAAAAGTTTTGAGAATGATACAAATATTAATTTTTACAAAGTCTACTGTTTTAGTTTTTCAAATGGCAATTTGCATATACTGCAGAATGTCATAAAGAGTGATCAGCTTAACAGCAATTACTTGCAAAGGCAATATTTGCCTTGAAAATGAACTTTAACCCCCAAAACACATTTCAACATCATTGCAGTCCTGCCTTAAAAGGAGCAGCTAACATCGTTTTAGTGATTGTTCCATTAATACAGGTGTGGGTGTTGATGAGGACAGGGCTGGCCATCAATCAGTCATGATTAAGTAAGAATGACACCACTGGACACTTTAAAGAGGACCTGTCACCAAACCAGGCATGGTGATCTAATGACAGCACTGGATACAGCATTTCTGCAGCATGCAGACAAGGGGTCCCCCAGCACTTGAGCAGCCCTGTACCCCGAGATAATACAGTTAGAAAACTTACATGCTACAGCCACTAAGGAGGTGGCTAGGGGCTGCAGCCAAGGGCAGATTCACACCCCCTGCATGTGTAATCTGCCCACCGCTGCCAATCATTCTCTCCCTGTCTGCAGCATTTAAACAGAGGTTTTTTTTCTCTCCCGTGTAGCCCCGCCCCCTTAGGGGAGAGAAAAAAAACTCTGTTTAAATGCTGCAGACAGGGAGAGAATGATTGGCAGCAGTGGGCAGATTACACATGCAGGGGGTGTGAATCTGCCCTTGGCTGCAGCCCCTAGCCACCTCCTTAGTGGCTATAGCATGTAAGTTTTCTAACTGTATTATCTCGGGGTACAGGGCTGCTCAAGTGCTGGGGGACCCCTTGTCTGGATGCTGCAGACATGCTGTATCCAGTGCTGTAATTAGATCACCATGCCTGCTTTGGTGACAGGTCCTCTTTCAAAGGAGGCTGGTGCTTTGTATCATTGTTTTTCTTCAGTTAACCATGGTTATCTCTAAAGAAACACATGCAGCCATCATTGCACTGCACAAAAATGGCCTAACAGGGAAGAGTATCGCAGCTACAAAGATTGCACTTCAGTCAACAATCTATCGCATCATCAAGAACTTCAAGGAGAGAGCTTCCATTGTTGTCAAAAAGACTCCAGGGTGCCCAAGAAAGACCAGCAAGCGCCAGGACCGTATCTTAAAACTGTTTCAGCTGCGGGATCGGACTACCAGCAGTGCCGAGCTTGCTCAGGAATGACAGCAGGCTGGTGTGAGTGCTTCTGCACGCACTGTGAGGCGGAGACTCTTTGAACAAGGCCTGGTTTCAAGGAGGGCAGCAAAGAAGCCACTTCTCTCCAGAAAAAACATCAGGGACCTACTGATATTCCGCAAAAGGTACAGGGAGTGGACTGCTGAGGACTGGGGTAAAGTCATTTTCTCTGATGAATCCCCTTTTCGATTGTTTGGGACATCTGGAAAACAGCTTATTCGGAGAAGAAGAGGTGAGCGCTACCACCAGTCTTGTCTCATGCCAACTGTAAAGCATCCTGAAACCATTCATGTGTGGGGTTGCTTCTCAGCCAAGGGAATCGGCTCACTCACAGTCTTGCCTAAAAACACAGCCATGAATAAAGAATGGTACCAGAATGTCCTCCAAGAGTAACTTCTCCCAACCGTCCAAGAGCAGTTTGGCGCCCAACAATGCCTTTTCCAGCATGATGGAGCACCTTGCCATAAAGCAAAGGTGATAACTAAATGGCTCAGGGAACAAAACATAGAGATTTTGGGTCCATGGCCTGGAAACTCCCCAGATCTTAATCCCATTGAGAACTTGTGGTCAATCATCAAGAGACGGGTGGACAAACAAAAACCAACAAATTCTGGCAAAATGCAAGCATTGATTATGCAAGAATGGACTGCTATCAGTCAGGATTTGGTCCAGAAGTTGATTGAAAGCAGCCAGGGAGAATTGCAGAGGTCTTGAAGAAGAAGGGTCAACACTGCAAATATTGACTTGCTGCATAAACTCATTCTAACTGTCAATATACCTTTTGGTACTCATAATATGATTGCAATTATATTTCTGTATGTGATATATATAGCCCTGAATGTTTCTCGATTGCTGACTAGACATTGAAAAATGCAAATAAATATATATTTTTCTAAAGGTGTGTATTTCTCCAGACCAACAAGACTAGTGATGAGCTTCAGCAATACATCAGAAGCTACTGTGGTTTTGTGGAAATTACGGTAAATATAAAATGTATTTTAGCAGAAACACTTCTCAATCACAACCTTTATTATAGATAGGTGTCTGAGATTGGTGTAAGGTTACATTTAAGGTGGGGTCACACGCGGCGATCTCGCCCGCGACATCGCCGCAAAGTGACGTCACAGCGAAGTCGCGGGCGATATTGCAAGTGCGTCGCGCTGTGTGACAGCGCGACGCAACTGCAAATTATCGCTGGTCGCAGGTTGACAGGTTTATGAACATGTTCATAAACCTGTCAACCTGTGACCAGCGATTAGGCTGGATCGCGCCGTCTGACACTGTTGGCGGTGCGATCCAGCCTATATCGCAGCGTTACTGAGCCATCGCTCGCTGGGCTGAGCCCAGCCCAGCGAGCGATGGCTCCGCCCACATCGCAGCCGCGTCACCGGCAACGTCGTGCCGTGTGACAGCTGGCCTGCGATGTCGGAAGCGAGCGGGCACCCACGCATCGCTTCCGACATCGCAGGCCAGATCGCCGCGTGTGACCCCACCTTTACAGTTATGCATTGCTGGAGTCCAGACTTCATTTACAGTCAACTATTTGGCCATAGTACAGTATGTGTCTCCTTCAATGTTCTATTTTTATTACATTCACAAGCATTCTTTGACATTTTTGTTTTGTTTTAGCTTGTGTTAAAATGGCAATGTATGGAGGTCACTTATTTTTCAAGTAAGGTTTCCATATGAAATGCTCTTGAATGTTCTCTTGAATTTGACATTGTTTCACTTTTGTTTCTGCACTGTTCCTTTCCTGAGGTTTGGCCCACTTTTTCCTGCATATAAATCTAGTCATTATATCTAACTAGCTGTGGAGGTTAAGAAAACTATCATGGAGACGATCTAAGGGCCACGCCCACTTGAATACCAAAATTAGATTTATATATTAATATAATAATTACAGGCCGATGAGCGAACACCCACAAATTCTGAACATCAACCATCGAAAGAACAATGATAATAATGCATGAATGAATAAATGATTGAACACATAAATGAGTATACATATACCTCCACAATGAATGCAAATGAAAAATCACAAAAAATTTTAATTGGAAGTACTGAGGTAATTTTAATATTGTAGATTGTAAGTTCTTGCGAGAATGGCCAGCATTATTTTTTGCTTCTTAATTATCATGTTTGCCAAAACAGTTTCTTATGACTGTTTGTTTATGAATCTGATTTGTTAAGCGCTGCGGAATATTTAGGCACTATATAAATAAAGATAATTTACAATTAATAATAAGTTCAATCATTTTAGTACTTAAAATTGTTTGATTTTTCATTTGCATTCATTGTGGAGGTATATGTATAATCATTTATGTGTTCAATCATTTATTCATTCATGCATTATTATCATTGTTCTTTCGATGGTTGATGTTCATAATTTGTGGGCGTTTGCTCATCAGCCTGTAATTATTATATTTAATAAAATTAGATTTATATATTTTCATGTGGGTGTGGCCCTTAAATCTTCTCCATGGCAGTTTTCTTATCCTCCACAGCTGGTTAGATATAACGACTAGATTCATATACAGGAAAAAGTGGACCACACCTCAGGAAAGGAAAAGTGTAGAAACAAAAGTGAAACAATGTCAAATTCAAGAGAACATTCAAGAGCATTTCATATGGATTGACAATCCAACACAATGGGCAGCACTTTAAACACATTTTATAAGTGGTCATAAACTTGTAAATAACTTATGAAAGAATAAAGTTACGTTAAAACCAAGCACACCATTTGTTTTTCTTATGAAATTCTCAATATGTTTGATGTGTCACATGACCCTCTTCCCATTGACAAAAATAAAGTTGGATCCAAAATGGCCGATTTCAAAATGGCCACCATGGTCACCACCTATCTGGAAAAGTTTTCCCCCTCCCATATAGTAATGTGCCACAAACAGGAAGTTGATATCACCAACCATTCCCATTTTATTTAGGTGCATCCATATAAATGGCACACCCTGTAGATACATGAGATAGACAAGGTGTCTGAACAGGAGCCTGTTAAAGTACCGTCACACGAGGTGACGTTGCCGGAGATATCGGTGGCGACGGACGGAGCGCCCACGTTTTTGGCGCCCCGCCAGCGTCGCCGTCGCATGTTTACATGCGGCGATACCTCCGGCGACGCACCGGCGATCTTACAGGCGCCATTGCCGCTGGGGTGTCTACAAACCCAAGCGGCGATTCTGTAACATGGGAGCCTATGGCCAGGGGTGAACCAAGCCTCTCTGCTGCCTGAGGCGAACTGCAAAACGGCGCCCGCCCCCCCCCCCCCCCCCCCCCCCGCTAGAAAAATTTTTTAATTGCTAAAAATAGATCTGGTTCCTACAGATTTATATTTATCCTGTAAAAATGAGCAAAATAGTGGACATTTTAGTTTACAGAAACAGAAAAAAAAGATGTCCACACAAAGATGTCTGCGCCATCACACGCACATACAAGAACCACACGGAAGAATCCAGAACAAGGATCATTAATGGCAATGGCAGCATGGCACAAGCATTTAGACACATAATGACAACTGGCAGAGCCGTGGTCCTACAGGCAGAACTGATTGCCAACCTCTGGCTCACGCCTGCAAAACTCTGGACAGCTGCCTGGCACTGAATATTCACACATGTCACCATGCCGCACCTTCCACACAACACAGGTAAACACCTGCAGTCTGAGCATCAACAAGCCGCCACTGCACTAAGTTGGTAAAATGGCGCTTCTTCTCCATCCAACAGACCACACTTACTCCCGAATTGCTTAGCCAATCACAAGCACCACACACGGGGCTGTCTTTATGTAATTAATAACAGGGTCCTTCCTATTGGGTTGAGCAAAGGATATGGGAGCAGGAAGGGGGGAAGAGCACCACTGACCAACCGCTGCTCAGGAGAAACATGGCTGGATGCCTGAATGTACCGAGGGGCAGCACTGGACCTGGTGTGTAAGGGTGGTTTCACATTTGCATTCGGAACGCAAGCGTAACAGAACGCAGCCAAACGCTGCGTTCCTATGTTTGCGCATAATTTATACACCCTCCTCCGCCCTCCAAATGCAACATGTTGCATTTTTTGTGCGTTCACAGGTGCTTGTTTTATCAGCAAGTGCCCGCGAGTGCACAAACAATGCATGGATCTCAATGGATCCGCACTGTCCTCCGCATGGCGGCGCAGGAGAACGCTGCGGATCACATTGAAATTTCGTCGTCGGCGGCTGGGAGGTGGAGGATCTCCGCCACAGATCTCCGCCTCCCGGCCGCCGTCGAGTTCACTGATTGACTGGCCGAGCACCATACTGATGAGAATCTCCACTGCGTTCACATCAGTATGGCAGCGTTTGCCCTGCGTTTGCATGCCCTGCGCATGCAGACACAAATGCAAATCTGAAACCAGCCTAAGTTATGGCCAATCAGTTCAGCAGCAGAGGGACAATGCATCCTGCATCATAGAGATCATAGGGCCCATAGCAGAAGTTCTAATTGGGCACCCCCCAACAAAAGCAATATTTGGCTGGGTCACATAGGTACATCTCTCACAATATGTCAGCCTTTACAAAGTAATTTTCCTCCTACTGAAGCCCCTAGATTCCCCTTTCATTGCCCCTCTAAAGTGTGATGCCAACAAAAGTGCCCACAAACACTGTATGATCCCCCACTGTGCATTCCTCCACACGCACAGTATGATGACCCTACTGCACCTCCTGCAACTACCCCAGTACAGCATGATCCCCAACTATGACCCCTGCCCAGGCCTCCATGTAGTAAAATGGACCTATGTACAGTATAATGGCCCCCAACACAGCCCTCAAATAGCCCTTCATAAAGTATAAAGGCTCCCTTGTAGCCTCCAAGTATTATCATGCCTCCCACAGAGCCCTCCAAATATTATAATGGCTTCCATATAGTATAATTTGCTCCATATAATATAATACACCCCCATAGTATTCCACATAGTATACCGCATTCCTCCATATATTATGCACCCCCATAGTCTTCCATAAAATAGAATGCACCCCCACAGTACTCGATATAGAAAAACGCACCCCCCCAGTCCTCCATATAGTATATTGCACCCCGTAGTCCTCCAAATAGCATATTGCACCCCCACAGAACTCCATAGAGAACAATTCACCCCCACAGTACTTGATATAAAATAATGCACCCCCACACTCCTCCATGTAGTATAATGCACCCCACAGTCCTCCATATAGAATAATGCAGCCCCACAGTCCTCCATATAGAATAATCACCCCCACAGTCCTCCATATAGATTAATGCACCTCCACAGTCCTCCAAATAGTATAATGCACCCCACAGTCCTCCATATAACATAATGAACCCCCACAGTCCTCCATATAGCATACTGCACCCCCATAGCTCTCCATACAGCATATTGGACCCCATAGTCCTCCATATAGTATAATGTACCCTCATAGTCCTCCATATAGTATAATGCATCCCCTATAGCCTTCCTTATAGTATAATGCACCCCCATAGTCTTCCATATAATATAATGGGCCACAATAGTTCTCCATATAGTATATTGCACCCCCATTGTCCTATATTATATTGTACATTACATAGTTTCCCATCAGTGTACTCACTAAAAAAACTATTAAAAAAATAAAAAGTAAATACCTCTTCTCCTCAGCATCTCCTCTGCCGCTCTGCACGTCTCAGCACAGCGGCGCTAAGTGATGACATCATTGTTCCCCGCCGTGCTGAGCTGCAGAGGGGTGGACAGAGGCGGCAAGGACTTGGGAGAAGAATGCTGCCGGCAGAGGCGTCCGGGACTATAGGAGCGGCATGCTCGGGGGGGCCACCACTGGTACACACATGACTCCGCTCCGTACACCTAGTACACACTCCGCTCCGTACACCACGTATGCCTCGTACAGAAGCGGCTCTGCTCCGTACAACTCGTACACACACGGCTCTGCTTCATACACCTCGTACACAAGCGGCTCTGCTCCGTACACGTTGTACACATGTGGCTCTGCTCTGTACACCTCGTACACATATGACTTCTCTCTGTACACACCGTACACACATGGCCTCGTTTCGTACACACGTGGCGCCGCTTCGTACACCTCGTACACACTGGGCTCCGCTGCGAAAGCCTCGCACACACGGCTCTGCTCCGTATGCCTCGTACACACGCGGCTCCGCTCCGTACACCTTGTACACTCTCGGCTCTGCTCCGTACACCTTGTACACACTCGGCTTCGCACCGTACGTCTCGTACACACGCGGCTCCGCTCCGTACACCTTGTACACTCTCAGCTCCACAATGTACACACGTGGCTTCACTCTATACACCTCGTACACACACGCCTCCGCTCTGTACACCTCGTACACAAGCGGCTCTGCTCCATACAGCTCGTACACAAGCGGCTCTGCTCCATACACGTTGTACACACGTGGCTCTGCTCTGTACACCTCGTACACACACGCCTCCGCTCTGTACACCTCGTACACACACGCCTCCGCTCTGTACACCTCGTACACACACGGCTCCCCTCTGTACACCTCGTACACACACGGCTCCACTCTGTACACCTCGTACACACACGGCTCCACTCTGTACACCTCGTACACACACGGCTCCACTCTGTACACCTCGTACACACACGGCTCCACTCTGTACACCTCGTACACACACGGCTCCACTCTGTACACCTCGTAGACACGCGGCTCCACTCTGTACACCTCGTACACACACGGCTCCACTCTGTACACCTCGTACACACACGGCTCCACTCTGTACACCTCGTACACACACGGCTCCACTCTGTACACCTCGTACACACACGGCTCCACTCTGTACACCTCGTACACACACACGGCTCCACTCTGTACACCTCGTACACACACGGCTCCACTCTGTACACCTCGTACACACACGGCTCCACTCTGTACACCTCGTACACACACGGCTCCACTCTGTACACCTCGTACACACACGGCTCCGCTCCGCACACCTCATACACACACGATTCCGCTCCGCACACCTCGTACATACACAGCTTCACTCCATACACCTCATACACACGCACCTCCACTCTGTACACCTTGAACACTCAGCTCCACTCCATATACCTCATACATACACAGCTCTGCTACATGAATTTACACTGTAAATCCTCAGCCCCACACATAAACTTCACCTCATCCAGCACCATGGTGGAGTCCTGGCTGCATACTGAGGAGCTGATCATGTGACCCGCCTGACTCCTCCCCTCCTTTGACATCATCACAGGTCCTGTCAGCGCGAGGCACAGTGAAGCATGAAGCCGGCTCACACAGCCGGCTCACACAGTCGCACGGGGGGGTTTGGGGTTTGGGGTGTTTGGAGACCGCGGCCGCTGCCGCTGTTGCTCACACAGCTCACACTGCCACACTGGAGGGGGGGGGTGTTTGGAGACCGC
This sequence comes from Allobates femoralis, assembly GCA_033576535.1. Classification (NCBI taxonomy): domain Eukaryota; kingdom Metazoa; phylum Chordata; class Amphibia; order Anura; family Aromobatidae; genus Allobates; species Allobates femoralis. Next base: position 770,474,455 of record JARQOC010000003.1, read on the forward strand.
GGCCGCTGCCGCTGCAGCAGGAGTCTGCTGAGCCTGGGGCAGATGCCCCGCCAGCAGCCCCAGATACGCCAAGCCTGGTCGCAGCGTCGGCGGCCAGGACTGTAGGAGCGGCATCTGCAGGGGGCCGCACTACCACCAGGCGCTCCTGAAGATGCCGCCCCATGTCTACCAGTAGGGCCCGCCGCCTGAGACTGACACTTCATGTCGCCTCATGGATGCTGCGGCCCTGCCTATGGCTCCCATCGCCTGTAAGATTGCCGTCCCCCTGTTACATGGGGCGATGTGTACACATCACCCCAGAGTGGTCGCCTGGTTTCAGAGCACTGCTGAGACACCAGGCGACCACTCAAAGGCGTCGCCATTGCCTATTTACATTAGGCGACGCACAGGCCATGTCGGCGGCGATAGGCCACGCCCCTGCGTCGCCTAAAAAATCGCCGCCGATATGGCCTCATGTGACGGTACCCTTAGTTCCGCAAGTTGCGGTGGGCTAGTCAATACTGCATGCATATATGCACCATACCTGAACACAAGCCTCTTAGTGAGGCGGGCTAGTTAAGTGTGGCGGGCTAGTTAACACTATATGAGTGTATGTCACATGATAGACTCACCAGTGTACCATCCCAACTCAGGAAGCTCCACTACACCCTACAAAAAATGTATAAAATGTGCATGAACAATGTGAGATATTAGTTGATATTTAGGCCAAAATACAGAAGCTTGCAAACCACTTATCAAGGGTCCTCACGTCTGCAAGTCCCTTTCTAATTGTTAAACCACTGCAGAAATTTTTTTAATATAACTCACATTGGCCACCTAATACTATGCACAAGCTGGGTGCAGAGAACTTCTCAACTTGGAGTGCTGTCTGCTTTTCTATTTTTATCTGGTGAACACAGACTGAAAAGGGCCCTTGTGCAAGAATAGTTTATTGGGCCCCTTTACATTTCAAAAGACACTATTCCACCTGCTTTGGATGTGGAAATGGACCCCCTAACCTGTTGAGCCCCGGTGCACCAATTGCTCCAATGATATTACTGCCCATGTTCAGTGATTAGCCAGAGAATGAGTGAAATTACCAAAGAGCATAAAACAACTAAATTCTTGATTAGAAATTTCTCATTGCGCGCTCATTATTGTAAATATAAGTTTTTATGTGCTTACCTGGAGGTATGTTCTGACATTTGCCACATATTGGGGCATTATACGATCCTTTCTCAAGGATAGTACCCTTCACTAAACAACATCCACCAATTTATGGTATAACACTAGGAGATTAACCTTCACAAATTGGAAAGGAAAAAAAGCAAGTGTTGTTTGTTATATACAGACAATGAAATTACAATGAACATATGGTTTACTTAGATCTACCACATTTATTTCAGGGAACATCTTTCACATTTGTTTCTGAAAATATAGATTATCCAAAAACAGGTAAGAAGAATTTATATACAGTGTGTATATATATATATATATGTATGTATGTGTGTATCTATTACCTGTCTAACAATAGACATAAAGGGAATTTGTCAGCAGGTTTTTGCTAAGTAATCTATGAGCAGCATGATCCTAATTTCACTAATGTGTCACATAGGCTAGGGCCACATTGGGAGCCTGCAGCCGTCTACTGGATCCGTTAACGGATCAGTTTTTTAAGTTGTCATTTTTTAGCAATTTGTACCACATGCGTTTTTACACATTTACACATGCCAAAAACGGATCCAGTAGCAGGATTGCAGATACAAGTGTGGCCCTGGCCTTAGGCTGGGGTCACACATAGAAGTCCGTTTTTGGAAGTGATTTTCATCACCAATCCGTTTTTTATAGGGTGCTTTTTGAGCCTCCTGCACCCCTGAACGTTTTTGGACTTAGTCATTTTTTCATTAAAAACGCATATGCGTTAACGCAGGTGCCTATATGTGCCATGTGTTAACGCATGCGTTTCCCATAGGGCCCCATGTTAAAAAAACGCATGCGTTTTTTAACTGATGCCAAAAACGTTGCTAGCAACGTTTTTGGCTCAAAAACGGACAGAGCAATGTTTTGAGGTCCAGAAAAAAACGGACAGGGTGTTTATTACATATAATCCGTTTTTCTGTCAGTTTTTGGACTTTAAAAAAAAAAAAAAGACAAAAATAAAGCCAAAAATGGACCAAGGGCTTGTGTGACTCCAGCCTTACTGGGTTGCTTGTTGTAGTTTAAAAAAAATAATATTGTTTTATCGTCAGGAGATTATCACTGGAGGACTAGATGTCTCATACCATATGTTCCACATTTTCTTTACAACCTCATCCCCACCACTGTTTGGCAGCTTTCTGCCAATGTACAATGTACACAGTAAGCTATCACGGTAATCAGTGGTGTGAATGGGATTATACAAAATTCAGCAGTCAGGAAAGTGACCCATCACTAGAATCAGGGTCTCTGACTCTACATTATGCTACTCCCAGATAACATAGCAAAAACTCGTGATAGATTCCCTTCAATGAATATCCATGGAAATGTTGCATCTTTATACAGAAATCTTCTTCCTGCCCATAAATGCATGATGGAAGCTCATAGCAGGTTCTTGCTATGAAGTGTACTACAAAGATAGGTGGTACGGGCCACGTCACACACACAGATAATTGTGCAGATATTGTTCGCAGATCTCTGGTTGCAGTGAAATCATGGACACATTGTTCCATTTGTACACAGCCACTAAATGGTACAATGTGTCCATGATTTCACTGCAACCAGAGATCTGTGAACAATATCTGCACAATTATCTGTGTGTGTGACGTGGCCCTTAGTCATATCTTATCTAATGTCAACAAACTGAGCGTCAATTCATTATTGCAGCTATATGGCTGTGACTTGTGTTCAGACATACCAGTGAAATTAATTATAAGGATACATTTAGGCTGTGTTCACACTGGGCGTTTTTGGGCTGTTTTTGCTCATCAGTTTTTGTAGCCAAATCCAGGAGTGGAGCAATCAGAGGAAAAGTCTAATAGAAACACGTCACCACTTCTGGATTTAATCACCCACTGCTGGTTTTGGCTACAAAAACTGTTGAGCAAAAACAGCCCAAAAACGCCCAGTGTGAACACAGCCTTAGTATGCCATAACTCCATGTAATGATTTGTGTTCTTTGTAGTTTATCTGTTGATAGGATTCTCACCACTTGACATAAGGCACTAGATTTGAAGGCATTATCTTATATTTTTCGCAACACCTTAATTTACTGATATATAATATACTAAGATAACAGAAGCTTGTCCGTAATACTTTTCTTATGTGAAATTTTATTTTCTATATTTCCTTTATTTTTCTTTTATTCATGTAAAGAATTACCAAGTGGACAAACACAAATCGAAGAAAAAGTGGATGACTTAAAAAAGCACCTTACTGAAACATACCATGATCCTTCGTTCTGTTGTTCATCTCCTTTTGGGGATTCCGTTACTATAGACCTGGACTCACAATTTGCTGACATTTGTGTAGTGTTGAAAGACATAAAAAATCAACCAGTACGGCAGCTGACATTATCGGATATCCTCTCTGAGCTAAGTGATATCATCATGATCGAAGGGGAAGCCGGCAGTGGGAAAACGGCTCTTCTCAGAAAGATGGCCATTCTGTGGGCCTCGGGATCCTGTCCTATACTTAGTAGATTTAGTCTTGTGTTTTTTATTTCTCTTGCTTCTGCCAAGAGCCATCAAAATCTCAGTGAGATCATCTGCCAACAACTGATCGGATTGTCAACATCTTTGACAGAAGAAACCCTGGTGAAAATCATAGAGAAACTAAAGAATAAGGTTCTCTTCCTCCTGGATGACTATGGTATGGTGGACTCAGCTCCTGAAGCCATTGAGGAACTTATATTGAAGAACCCTTGGAACAGACTGAATCTAGCAGTCACCGTGAGCACTGATAAGGGGATGAAGCTGCGGCAATACGCAAGGACCATAATGAGCATCCAGAAATTCCCTTTATATAGCACAATTTACCTGGCCAAAAAACTGTCTCCACAAGATAGTAAACATTTAGATGCGTTTATACTGGAATTGCTAACTTCTAAGAACTTTGCAGCCATATTACAAACCCCCTTGATGATTCTTGCCCAGTGTTCTTCTTGGATTCAGTATCCTAATGATAGTACCACTGGTGACATCTATGTGTTTAAAGAATACGTGAAATATAACATGACAAAATTTCCTAATGAGACGGGAGCAGTGAAGTCCCAAGTGTCGTCTTGCGGAGAACTTTCTCTCAAGGGTTTGTTCAATGCCCAATTTCAATTTACAGAGAATGACTTAAGATCAGCTGGTGTGGATGGGGACGATGCGGTCAAATATGGACTATTGAGTAAATTTACAGCACAGAGGCTCCATTCAATCTATATGTTCTATGATCCTTCATTCCAGGAGTTTCTTGCTGGAAAAAGACTCAGTGAATTGCTAGAGTCTGCGAAAAATGAAGATCAGGAAAAAGGTTTTCATTACCTTCATCAGATAAATACTTTTCTTAAAATGATTGGACGTTACAGCTATTTTTTGAAGTATGCAACTAGGATTTCTACAAAAGCCACTCTGAAGATCCTCTCCTACTTCTTCAGTCTTTATGGGAGCTCTGAAGCTTTGGATTGCCATCTAGACAGTACAGAACACTTGCATCGTCACCCAGAACTGAAACTAGAGGAAGAATTATTTGTTTTGATACTTCGTAAACACACGATCGTGGATATGAATTTGGTTCTAATGAACGTACTCGCAACATTTTCCATTGCCTCAGCCATGGAAAGTCATTGTCTGCCAGACTGTGCTCCCATAATAAAACAGTTTCTTACAGGGAAATCATTCGAGTTTGGTGTTAGTCTGATCAACAATAATTCTGCAGAAAAAATGCTCAGTTTTATTGAAAAATATCCAGAAAGTATTAGTTTGTTGAGTAGTGTCAAGTTTAATATTAATGCAGAAAAGCAGCAAACCCCACCGCATTATTCGAGACTGGAGAGATGTTTGGAAAGTTATGGTGTCCCAACAGTAGAAAGTGATTATGCGGAGGCATATCTTCCACTCAATGATATAAAAAAAGAGAATGAAACGTCAAGAAATGACTGCTCTGAATTCTACTCAGTGTTCCCCAGCCAAATTCTCATAATGGACTCAGTTATTCAGCCATTTACTTCCATTGGGGAGCATAAGGTGCCAGTTTTTAAAATTCAAGTAAATGAAGTGAATCACGATAATTTTTCTCAAGTAGATTGTGAAAACTTTAAGGTCCTTTTTTCAATATCAGACAGAATTGAGCTTGAGTTGAATGATTGTACAGATTTTGTTAGACACCTCGCACCTGCAATAGAACAACACTTATACATAATTTCTTGAAAGAATTTATGTGATACCTATTTGACAGAAGAGGAACAAAATTTGATTCTCAAGATGTCTTCTCTAGAAAGCCTGGATATTGGATGTAACTATGCTGAAAACTACCCAGGTACATTGCAAACGTAAGATGTTAAATACAATTTTAAGGTAAAAAAATACTGCTAAATAACTTATTTAGTTAACTATGAGATTGGGCTCTGTTCACACTTTAAAAAAAGAATAAAAAAAAGTAGGCTTTAGGAAGTTTGTACTTAACTTTCCATTTCAAATTGTGAGGCCGGCTTCACACCACGGTTTATCTGATCCGGGACTGTACATAATATTCTTATGGGGCCGGATGGAGCCGGATGGCAGCTATTTGCCATCCGGTTTCCATCTGCTCAAGAGGATCCGGGAGAATTCAGATTTTTCTCCAAGACACAAAAATGTTGCTTGCAGCGTTTTTGTGTCCGGGGCAAAAATCAGCACAAATCGGATGCTCCTGGATCCGGTGCGATACGGCGCCCCCTAACATGGGAGTCTATGGTGCCGGATCTGATATAAAATCGGATGCGGCTCCAGGACGCCGGGCGCTGCTAAACTTCAGCACCTGGAGCTGTCCCCTGCAGTGATTTCAGGACCGCAATATGAAATTTGAGCAGCTACGATCTGCCAATTCCGGCAGAAAACAGGACCGGAGGACTTGTCAGCCCTCCGATTCTGTTTGTCTCGGGAAGTCAGGTTCTGTCCTGTGTTTCCTGCAAAACACCGGAGAGAACCTAAACCACAAAAAACGTGGTGTGAAACCGGCCTTAGGCTTACTGGACGTCATATGGATTAACTTACCCTATGTACATGAGATGAAATAAGCATTGAACATGTCACCAATTTTTTAACCACTATATTTTGCGGATTATAAAATGCACCCCAAATTTAGAGAAAGAAAAAATGGAAAAACAACAATTGCTAATGTTAAAAAAAAAGGTCCATTTTATAATCCTAGAATAAATATTATAATCCAGATATAGTTTAACAGAGGGCGCAGTGGATCAGAGTCACAGGAGGCAGGGCCACAGCTAAAGGAAGTTGGCAGTGGCATGAGTGGTGAAATGCTTTGGGTCTAAGGGTGGGAGGAGGGTGTGTCGCCATTAATCGCTGGGTAGTGGACATAGTGGGTTTCAAGAAAGTGGCTGTGGAGGCAGTTCACATGCAGTCTAAGATCTCGGCACTCCGAGATCTCAATCTGCACGTACGTTGCTTCCGACGCGATGGACTTCAGAAAAATGGCTGCAGAGGCATGCACAGATTGAGCTATAAACTCTCCAAGATCTCAATCTGTGTTTGCACTGCCCCCACAGATACTTACCTGAAACCATTGCGTCCACTCCCCAGAGATCAATGGCGTCTGTATCGCGCTGTCACGGTACCCCCTCCACCCAGCCTTGGGCCTACAGCATTGCCCCATGCGTACTGCTGCCAACTTCCTTCAGTGGCAAAACTGCCTCCTGTGACCCTGCTCCACCTACACTGCGCTCCCATGGTAAGGTAAATCCGGATTATAAAATGCACCCCCTATTCCCCTTCACCCATTTTTTTGTGTTCTATAATCCAAAAAATATGGTAAATCTAATATGTAAAGCTGAATGTGTGTATGTGTATGTGTGTGTGTATGTGTGTATATCCGGGATTGGCATCTACACCGTCACAACTATAGCCACAAAATTTTGCACAGTCACACGTCTCGACCCCGGAGCGTCATAGGCTATGTTGTGAGGCGACATTTTAACCCTGCGCATTCCAGTTCACCAAACAATTTTGGCCCTATCTACATAATGGGGGAAAAAGTGAATGGAAAAATATTGGAGGAAAATCGACAGCTGTCAGCTATAGAGACAAAATTTTGCACAGTCACACGTCTGGACCCTGAGAGTGTCATAGGTTATGTTGTGAGGCGAAATTTTAATCCCGCGCGTTCCAGTTCACCAAACAATTTTGCCCCTATCTACATAATGGGGAAAAAGGGAAAGGAAACGTGGGAGGAAAATCGACAGCTGCCAGCTACAGCTACAAAAATGTGCACAGTCACACGTCTTGACCCCGGGAGCGTCATAGTCTATGTTGTGAGCCGAAATTTTAACCCTGCGCGTTCCAGTTCACCAAAAACTGTTGCCCCTATCCACATAATGGGGGAAAAGTGAATGGAAAAGAGTTGGAGCAAAATCGACAGCTGTCAGCTATAGAGACAAAATTTTGCACAGTCCCACGTCTGGACCCCAGGAGCGTCATAGGCTATGTTGTGAGGTGAAATTTTAACCCCGCGCATTCCAATTCACCAAACAATTTTGCCCCTATCTACATAATGGGGAAAAAGTGACAGTTACCAGTTGACAGTTGTGAATGAGAGGGGCTTAATGACAGCGCCAAAGACTAACAGCATATACCAGCATATAGTCACTAAGGTGGGGCCCCAACATGAGATATTCACCACGCACGGGGACATGTATACACACCACACGCACACAAAGAGTAACAGCAAGTGTATAGTCGCTAAGGTGCAGCCCCAACATTGGATACTCACCACGCACCCGAACAAACACACACACCACAAAGAGACACACACAACACAGAGACACACACACACTCCCAAGGGGACACACACACACTCTATAGCGACACATGCACTCACCCCACAGGGACACACACACACACCACAATGAGACACACATGACACAGACACACACACCACACCGACCCCCCCCCCCCCCAGGGACACACACACATAGCCACCCTATAGGGACACATGCACTCACCCCACAGGGACACACACACCACAAAGAGACACACACACACACACCACACAGACCCCCCCACCAGGGACACACACACATACACACCCTATAGGGACACATGCACTCACCCCTCAGGGACACACACACACACCACAAAGAGACACACACAACACAGAGACACACACACCCCACACAGACACCCCCCCCACAGGGACACACACACATACACACCCTATAGGGACACATGCACTCACCCCACAGGGACACACATCACAAAGAGACACACACAACACAGATACACACACACACCACACAGACCCCCCCCACAGGGGGACACACACATACACACCCTATAGGGACACATGCACTCACCCCACAGGGACACACACACACCACAAAGAGACACACACAACAGAGACACACACCACACAGACCCCCCCACAGGGACACACACATACACACCCCAGGGACACACACACCACACAGACAGACACAGATGTGCACAAATCACCTCACACAACTCGCCTCACATGTGTGCTATCTTTATTTTCCAAACATAAACATCTGATTAAAAACAGCCAATGTGCAACACATGTGCCATATAGGGAATTAAGGCAGATGTCAGTCACATGAGCTATTATGTGTATGTGTGAGGTAACATATACTGCCCGGCCAGGGGGAGGGTTTACTGTTGGCTGGAGATTTATTAGGCTGCCTATAGCAATCAATCACAGCTCAGCTTCTATTTTCCTACAGGTCATTAATATGACATATTCAAATTCTATTTTATTATAGCTAACAGCAGTTATTTATTAACCCGGGCGTAGCCGGGTACTACAGCTAGTATATTTATAAAGGTGGCATTTACATGAATTTCTCACCAGATGTCAGTTGTAAGCCATTTTCCAATCCAAATAGGCAAAGTAATTCAACCACAGATGTCCATAAATTTACTTATATGTAATGATAGCAAAATTGCACAAGGAAAAAGTGTTGAACACACTTACTGTAACCAGGGCCGTATTTCCCATTAGGCACTCGTAGGCACGTGCCTAGGGCGGGGCCATTCTCATAGGGGGCGGCGTCTCAGCGTGTTCTCTTTTTTTTTTTTTTTTTTTTTCCGACTCCGGGCCAGCCGGGTCGCAAGCCCCGCCCCCATACCCCCCCCCCTTCCCTTCATCATCAGGGCCGCCCCGCCTGCCGCCCCTCCTGCCTTCCCGCCCACCCACCTCAGTGAAGACCCGGAAGAGACGAGGGAGAAGGAGGGGCCCGCAACGGAGGGGAAACTTGAAGTTCCCGCTCTGTTCCCTCCTCTCCCGTGTGCCCAAGTACTGCGCTGATGGCGCCGGCGGCTCTGGCGGCTCCGGCGGCTCCTGCACGGCACCCAGCCGCCCACTCCAGACTCACGGAAACGGGGAAGCAGCCGAAGGCACTTGGAGGATGGTGCGGCTGGCGCATCACTGCTCAGAGGGAGCCCGCCAATGTCTGCAGCCAGCACCAGGTGAGGAAAGTGTGAGGGAACTGTGCAAGGGACAGAGGAGAAGAGGAGAAAGGAGCAGGGGTCCTAGGAGAAGAGGACAGAAACAGGGGGACAGAGGGGCAGAAGGACAGAAACAGGGGACAGAGAAGAAGAGGACAGAGGGGCAGGGGCCAGAAACAAGGGGACAGGAGGAGAGGAAAGAGGAGCAGCAGGAGTGACAGAGGAGAGGAGGACTGGGGTGCAGAAGGACAGAGGAGCAGCAGGAGGGACAGAGGAGAGGAGGACTGGGGTGCAGAAGGACAGCCAAGCAGCAGGAACGACAGGGGAGAGGAGGACGGGGGTGCAAGAGGAGCAGCAGGAGGGACAGAGGAGAGGAGGACGGGGTGCAGGAGGACAGCCAAGCAGCAGGAGGGACAGGGGAGAGGAGGACGGGGGTGCAAGAGGAGCAGCAGGAGGGACAGAGGAGAGGAGGACGGGGTGCAGGAGGACAGCCAAGCAGCAGGAGGGACAGAGGAAAGGAGGACGGGGTGCAGGAGGACAGCCAAGCAGCAGGAGGGACAGGGGAGAGGAGGAGGGGGGTGCAGGAGGGACAGAGGAGGACGGGGGTGCAGGAGGGACAGAGGAGGACGGGGGTTCAGGAGGGACAGAGGAGGACGGGGGTTCAGGAGGGGCAGAGGAGGACGGGGGTTCAGGAGGGGCAGAGGAGGACGGGGGTTCAGGAGGGGCAGAGGAGGACGGGGGTTCAGGAGGGACAGAGGAGGACGGGGGTTCAGGAGGGACAGAGGAGGACGGGGGTTCAGGAGGGACAGAGGAGGACGGGGGTTCAGGAGGGACAGAGGAGGACGGGGGTTCAGGAGGGACAGAGGAGGACGGGGGTTCAGGAGGGACAGAGGAGGACGGGGGTTCAGGAGGGACAGAGGAGAGGAGGACGGGGGAAGCAGGAGGGACAGAGGAGAGGAGGACGGGGGTGCAGGAGGGACAGAGGAGGACGGGGGTGCAGGAGGGACAGAGGAGGATGGGGGTGCAGGAGGACAGAGGAGAGGAGGACGGGGGTGCAGGAGGACAGAGGAGAGGAGGACGGGGGTGCAGGAGGACAGAGGAGAGGAGGACGGGGGTGCAGGAGGACAGAGGAGAGGAGGACGGGGGTGCAGGAGGACAGAGGAGAGGAGGACGGGGGTGCAGGAGGACAGAGGAGAGGAGGACGGGGTTGCAGGAGGGGCAGAGGAGAGGAGAAGGAGGGGAGTAGGAGGATAGAGGAGCAGCAGGAGGGACAGAAGAGGAGGATGGGGGTGCAGGAGGACAGAGGAGGATGGGGGTGCAGGAGGATGGGGGTGCAGGAGGATGGGGTGCAGGAGGATGGGGGTGCAGGAGGATGGGGTGCATGAGGACAGAGGAGGACGGGGGTGCAGGAGGACGGGGGTGCAGGAGGGGCAGAGGAGAGCAGGGGGGTGCAGGAGGGGCAGAGGAGAGCAGGGGGGGTGCAGGAGGGGCAGAGGAGAGCAGGGGGGTGCAGGAGGGGCAGAGGAGAGCAGGGGGGGGAGTAGGAGGATAGAGGCGCAGCAGGAGGGTAGGAGAGGAGGACGGGGTGCAGGAGGATAGAGGAGCAGGAGGAGGGGCAGAGGAGAGGAGGGCGGAGGTGCAGGAGGACAGGAGCAGCAGGAGGGACAGAGGAAAGAAGGACGGGGGTGCATGAGGACTGAGGCTGTGGCTGGCGCTGTGTATGGTGATAATGGCGGCTGTACCGTGTGTCTGCCTCCATGCAGCTGCCGCCACCTTCCTGAGTTTGCAGGGTGTGGCATGCCAGGAGTTGTAGTTCTCCTGCCTGCCTGTCCTATATGATTTCTGGGCAGTGTGTTGGGTGCTGGGTGTTGTTGTTCTTCCAGGTGGGCTCAGTGTTGTCCCGCCGCCCGTCTGTGGTCTGTGGTCTGTCTGTCTCTTCTGGGATGTCCTCAGCTCCGTGCTGTGCACAGTGTACCATCATGTCCTCAGCTTCGTGCTGGGCACAGACAGTGTACCGTACACTGTCTGTGCACAGCATAGAGCTGGGGAGATGGTGGTACACAGCACAGAGCTGAGGACATGGTGGTACACTGTGCACAGCACAGAGCTGAGGACATGGTGGTACACTGTGCACAGCACAGAGCTGAGGACATGGTGGTACACTGTGCACAGCACAGAGCTGAGGACATGGTGGTACACTGTGCACAGCACAGAGCTGGGGACATGGTGGCACACTGTCTGTGCACAGCACGGAGCTGAGGACATGGTGGTACACTGCACAGCACGGAGCTGAGGACATGGTGGTACACTGTCTGTGCACAGCACGGAGCTGAGGACATGGTGGTACACTGTCTGTGCACAGCACGGAGCTGAGGACATGGTGGTACACTGCACAGCACGGAGCTGAGGACACGGTGGTACACTGTGCACAGCACGGAGCTGAGGACATGGTGGTATACTGTATGCACAGCACGGAGTTGAGGACACGGTGGTACACTGTCTCCCGCCGCCTTACAATCGGTCTGTTTCTCATCCAGGAGAGTCGGATGAGTGTCATCGGTTTTTGGTCCATTTGGCAACTGCTGTGCGAGTGGCCAACATTTCTCTCAGATCACATCCGTGTGCAATCTGTTCTTTCCTCAGCAGCTATTACTGTAGAATCATTTACAGGAACATTTTAAAGTGTTCTCAGTTACAGAATGATAATGTATCAGTGAAATAAAAACTGATGCCTCTCGGGTGGTCCGTGTGCTGTCAGTGTGCGGTCCGTGATTTTGTCAGACCCATAGACTTGCATTGGTGAGTCTCGGTCGTGAATCGCAGACTGTCGCAGAATGTTGCGACTTTTTTCTCATCCTGAATCTGGCTGAGAAAAAAGTGTCCGACACTCGACAATCTGCTCTCAGAGATTGATTAACATTGGTCCGAGTGCAATGAGATGAAATCACACATTGCACTCATCCAAGTTTCACGCCAGTGTGTCCGTACCCTAATAATAAAATCCATATAGTAATCCTACAATGTCTGCTGGACATGGTATGGGGAGGATTTATGGCTGTTAGTACACTCCATACTTCTTGTTATTAACCAGTTAATGCTCTCTTATCCACCACACTGCAGTGTCAAAAGAGGACGACAGCGAGGCAGACAGCAACACGGCATCAGAGAGCCCCTGACCTTGAAATACAAGATCCTCTGATCCCGGTATTGTGACATCATCTTAAGAATAATATTTTTTGCACTTATATTACACTATGAACTCCACAGCATTTTACATACATCATTAACACTGTCCCCGTTGGGGCTCACAATTTAAACATCCTGTCAGTATGTCTCTGGAGTGTGGTTGGACAAACCTTTTATATGTACTACATGATGAAATGTGGGGGTAGAAGCTACACAAAGCTTGGGGGGGAAGACTGCGACTGATGGGAAGATTGTCCGTGATGGGGGAGGGGCTGCAACGGGGGAGGAGCCATGATGGGAGGAGGGGCTTCAACAGGGGGGAGGCACCGTGACAGGGGGAGGGGCCACAATGGGGGGGAGGAGCTGTGACGGGGGGGGGGGCGGCAGGCCACTGAGCGTGCCTAGGGCAGCAGGAACTCCAAATACGGCCCTGACTGTAACCTCTCTAATACTTTTGTACAACCACATTTGATTGTGATGACAGCTTCAAGACTCCTCCTGTATGGAGAAACTGGTCACATGCATTGCTCAGGTGTGATTTTGGCACTTTATTCCACACAAATACTCCTGAAATCCTGAAGTTCTGATGGGCTCCGTCTTTAACCTCTGAGCTTATGTTCCTCCAATAAATTTTCTATAGATTTAGGCCAAGTGATTGGGTCGGCCATTCTAGCAACTTTATTTTCTTTCTCTGAAACCAATTAATTTTCCCTGGCAGTGTGTTTGGGATCATTGTCTTGCTGAAATGTCCTCCCTTGTTTCATCTTTATCATTTTGGTAGATGGCAGCAGAGTTTTATCAAGAATTTCTTGGTACATTTGTCCATTTATCCTTCCTTCAACTATTGTCACTTGTAGACTGCTTTGTAGTCTCTGTGAATTGCTGAAATAGTTAAATTCCTTCGGTCAATGATGGGTTAACTTCTGTGGTTCCTCAGGTTGTGGCTGGTTCTGTCAGGTGACCACATCCCCAGTTATTTAATAATTCCATTCCCTATCAGCTGGTGTCGCCGACAGAGTTCATTCTATGCAAACACCATGATCTATGTGGATGCCAAGTGCTGCTCTGCTGGAACTCTCTTCCTTTGTTGCTGCTGGAAGTTGCGGTGCTTATCCCGATCCCTGGGTGGAGGGGAGGGGATAATAGCCCAGGGCTTGATAGGAACGAGGGCAAGGTTGGTGGCCCAGACATCTCCACCTTTAAGGGTAACTCTGTGAACAAGTTCGAGTCCCCATGAATTTATAGGGGTTCAGGGTTCAGGCTCAAGTTTGGGTTAAATCTGGTGTTACGATAAGGGGTTTTTCTTACGCTCCCATGCTGCCAGACCAAGGGTAATGTGGGGTGTGCAACCCAGGTGATATTAGTATGTGGACCCACTGGACCACAGGGGGAGACCCAGGCCTGCCTGGACTAGGGGAGGGCAGCGACTGTGGTCTGTGGTAGCTGAACAAGTAGGCAAGGTGGTACAATACAGGACTAGAAGACACCACACATCTTCAGGTGTAAAGAACATAAAGTTTACTAACATAAAGATTCACAGTACAAGGTAACAATACATTATGCCAGGCTGCCAATTACGCACATCAGGCAAGGGGAACATCTTAGGTTGGTAGATGTCAGGCAATGGCATGGCAGGAGGTCATTACTGGTTGACACAGTCGAGGGTCATCTGGCACGGGCATATCAGAAGGACATCTGACTAAGGCCTCAGGCATAGTACAGACATCATCACAGGATGGACCCTAGGAAACAGGTCGGACTTTGGGACACAGGCAGAACACGGAGAGCACAGGTCTAGGAACACCAACAGGGCAGCTTAGGACACCGGCTGGTCAGATCCAGGAAACTCAGCCACCAGTAAACCAGGCTAGAGATTACCCAGGAACACGGAGGAGCCCTTCCAGGAACACTAGCAGGACAAACTTGTGAACACGGGCTGGACAACCAGGTCTTTAAAATGAACATCTGGGACACAAGCAAGACATCGAATACGGCTCCAGGCAGAAGACATCAGAACACGAACAGGACATCTGGACACCAGACATCGGACACAACTGCAGGCTGCAGACCTAGGTTACCGGACAGGACATCTGGACCCCGGATATCTGTCATCAGACATGGCTCCAGGCACCAGACAGCGGTCATCAGGCTCCAGACATTGGACACTGGCTGAAAAGGACCTAAGAAAAATGGCACTGCAGGAGTGGACAGGAGCTGCATGACATGGGCACTACAGGAGTGGACCGGAGCTAAGTAGTGTGAGCACAATAGAACAGTGTAAACACAACAAGCATGGAACAGAATTGAGTGATACAAGCACCAGAGGAGCGGATTGGAGCTGGATGGTGCGAGCACAGCACAGTAGCATGAGCACAGCACCGTAGCATGAGCACAGCGTAGTACCGCACATACTCAGCAGGAACACTGAACTCCAACTTCAAAAAATGAACAGACGTTTATTCACAAGACACAGGATACAGGAAACTCACAGTCTTTAAATTCAGGGTACAAGGCACAGAAGGATTTCAGGAATATCACACAGTAGGATTCCGCATTCTGGTACCAGGGTAGACACATAGGAAGGGAAGACACATAGACACATAGGAAGGATGGGTCCAGAGACAAGGACAGGAACCATGACACACAGCAGCACTACGCTGATAGCATGCAGCATTGGAGCTGTTAGCTGGCAGACCAGGAGCAGCAGGCTGGACCTCCTCACATGTCTAGATTTACTAATGAAAAGCTCTGTCAACGCCCAACAGGGAAAGGTAACTTTAAATAGGAGCTGCCCCTCGGCAAGAGGCTGGGGAAAGCAATTCAAAGCGCACGCCACCCCTAATAGAAGTGAGGAAGGTGTGGCCGCGTACCCCTTAGGGACAAGCAGACTCCAAGCATATACAGAACAGGAACTAGGTCTAGGGCACCTGGCAGTGGCTGCAAGACTGCACACAAATGGAGAGTCATGCACCAGCAGCAGAGGACCTCGTAACCCGCGGATAGCTTCCACATTAAGGCAGCCAGGGACCACACACGCAGATGGTCACGCAGCTCAGCAAAGACTTTACAACATGTGTACGGCTTCGCAGCGGAGCAGGGAACTGAGCAGCATCCTTAAAGATAATAGACAACAGTATTATAGCTG
The DNA here is from genome assembly GCA_033576535.1 of Allobates femoralis. Taxonomy (NCBI): domain Eukaryota; kingdom Metazoa; phylum Chordata; class Amphibia; order Anura; family Aromobatidae; genus Allobates; species Allobates femoralis. Next base: position 770,490,406 of record JARQOC010000003.1, read on the forward strand.
GTTAGGGGGAAAGAGCATAGGATAAGAGCACTAACATACAGAGTACCGCCGGGGAAACAAGGGACAAACAGACCGGCATTACATCTGGTCCTAAATCCTGACTTTTTAAAAAGTCTGACCAGATCTGCCAAATCAGAACATCTTTATGGGTTTGCCCATCTTTAGTAGCTACCTCATCAAGATGGTTGAAGAAAGGAAGGAGGGAACTTGCTGTGGCAGTGCTAGTTTGAATATTTTCCTATCATGGAGCAATGCTGTAAGACTCCATAGTCAGCTGGGGGTTTTTTTAAGCAGAAACTGTAATTACTCCATATAATAATACAATCATAAATCTACATAAAAATGTAACAATAATAATCGTGTTCTGGATTATGATTACATACATAACATCCATGCACACCTCCAGAGATCTTAGGGGAAAAAAGGAAGAATATAAATTTGAATAGCTACAAATATGCTAGAATTTAGAGTTAACAGGACCCTTTTAAACATGGCGGCAAGATCTCATGACTTGTGAAATCCAATTGCTTCAGTCTGTACAAAAAGGCATTGGGGGAATGTAATGTCAGCATGATGGGAGCTGTCAGAAGATGTTTATGCCATGCTGGAGCTAGGGATCAGTAATTAGTAAAATTGTAAAAAATTGTCATGCTAACTAAAGATAACTTATTTTGTGCATTTACATATTTATTTTTTACTTTTTTCTCAGTCTAAGGCTCTTTCCACATCAGCGGTAAATGTAATTTCGCAGCAGATCTGGCAGATGTCGCCGCACCCGCCGGATCTTCTGGGTAACAGCCGACTTGCGGAACCGATCCTGCAGACCCCATTCATTCTCTATGGGGCTTATGGTCAAGTGTGGCAAGTATTGTTTTGCCGGATCCGGCGCTTACGACACCGCAAAAAACCCGCAGCTAGCAGCAGTTTTTTTGCGGTGCCTCAAGCACTGGATCTGGCAAAACCGCACTTACTACACCTGACCACAAACCCTATAGAGAATTAATGGGGCTTGCTGGAGTAGTGCTGCAAGTTGACTGTTACGCGGCAGATCCGGCAGGTGTGGCAACATCTGCCGCGAAATTACATTTACCGCTGATGTGAAAGGAGCCTAAGTTTTTAATATTTTAAAACAAGCAGGTTCTCCTTGTAATTGCATCTCTTTAATGCTCTGTTTTTAATGTTCATGTGTTTAACACTGTTTCTTTGGTTCTAGAGCACTTAATTCGTGGTATACACCAATTTTCAAACTTATCAGAAGTAACTATCTATCTGCTACAAAACCCTGAGGTGCTTGACCACCTACCAATAGAATTTGAAAAGCTTGAGCAAATGAAGAAACTTGCTTTCGGTTGCACTAGTTTTGGCCCTGGATCAATAAAATTTGGTAAGTCTTTATAATGGGAAAAGCAGTCTTCCCGTCCTGCCTTGCTCAACGTCATTACAGTACATCTGGGATCTCTGCTGAGATGAACTGGGACTGAAATTCAGTCCCTGCCATTTGAAAGCACAACAGTTCCAAGGATATATTAATCGGAGATCTCAACCGTGACTGGACTGTGCTGCAGGGGGGCGCCAATCCCAGTGCCTACTTCAGCTGGTTGCATGTCTGTGCTGCAATACAGTTCAGCTGAATATGCTGTACCCTTTGTACCCTTTGGGTCCCTTCACCACAATAAACAATTTTAGCTAAGCAGAGGTTGGCAACTGACATCGGCATGCCCGTGACTGGGGACACATGGCAGTGACATCAAACACCATGGCACACACTCTGACGTAGGCTGCCAGCTCTTGCATTGCTTGTAGAAGAGAACGCCATACAGCAGGAGTGTGGAGGAAGGTTACAATGTTTTCTTTTCCTTTTTTAATGCAGAGACAGAACAGAGAACATACATGTGCATCTCAATTAATTAGAATACCATCAAAAGTTAATTTACCGTAGTTCAGTAATTCAATACATAAAAAGAAATGCATATATTATATAGAGTCCTTACACAAAGAGTGATTTATTTTGAGTGATTATTTCTGTTAATATTGATGATTTTGGCTTACAGCCAATGAATATCCAAAGGTCCTTATCTCAGAAAATTAAATAGAGAGGATGAAGGGTTAAAAACCACGCTGCCATATTTCACAAGACATCAAAGGGTAAATATTGTATTGATTTATTAGTCAACGCGTTTCAGGGCACTCTGGTCGCTTTCTCGGGACAAATTAATATCATATTGCCATGTTTCAGGGAGCCCTGAAACCCGTTGACTAATAAATCAATATCATATTCACCCTTTGATATCTCGTGGCGTACGGCAGCATGGTTTTTAACCCTTCATCCTCCCAACTTTAATACACTTTGGGTATTCATTGGCTGTAAGCCATAATCATCAACAGTTACAGAAATAAACACTTAAAGTGATCCTGACCTCACAAACTGCCCCCCCCCCGCATCTTTCTACCTGTCCCTGCACTCCCTCTTATCATTTCTAGCCATCCCTTTTGCAGAAAAAATCGATTTTGTAAAGTAGAGAAGAGGTTATATTCACCTCGTCCTGTGTGAGTTCTCTGTTTCTGAAGAAGCCGCAATAGGCGGGCCTGTCTGCTGCTCCCTTGTAATTATACATGCCCCTCTCTGCTTCTAAGAGCCTGGCAGCATCATGAAAGGGGCGGGGCTAAAAACGTGTCATACCGGAGCCCCGCCCCTTTCATGGCGCGGCCAGGCTCTTAGCAAGCAGAGAGGGGCGTGCTTAATTACAAGGGAGCAGCAGACAGGACAGCCTTTGAGACTTATTCAGAAACAGAGAACTCACACAGGACGAGGTAAATATAAACTTTTCTCTACTTTACAAAATCGATTTTTTTCGGCAAAAGGGATGGCTAGAAATGATACGAGAGGGTGCAGGGACAGGTAGAAAGATGCGGAGGGGTCAGTTTGTGAGTTCAGGATCACTTTTAAATTGATCACTCTGTGCGTAATGACTCTATATAATATATGCGTTTCACTTTTTGTATTAAATTATTTAAATAAAATGTACTTTCTGATGATATTCTAATTCATTGAGATGCACCTGAATATACCATGATGGGGGATATATATATACCAGGATGGGGGGACATATATATCTGGAAGGGGTCCGGGATGGAGCACATTGCTTCATAATAGGAGGTTGGCAACACATATGTCTGTATAGGATTTAGAATACTTTATTGCCCATAAATCTCATAAACATGCAGGGAGGGGGTAGCAGATCCAAATCTTGCACTGGAGTCCAACAGAGTCTACATACGCCACTTCATAGGCTCATGCTGTCCCCACCCCTGAGCTCCAGACTGATTTCTAATATTGCTCTGCCTGGAGGAAATCAAGATTCACTATCAGACCAATATTTTAAATAATACCAATAATAACGCTATACAAGATTGAATTATAATAACACCACAATAATAATACTGCAATGTAACAGCAAAAACGAACAAAACATAGTCATATATTACCAGCATATACAGTAGTGATAGTACCACCATATTGATCGTTAAAGGGGTTGAGGTTAAAGTCTATGTGACCTCAGACTTCTGGATCATCACAGCGCACTGTCAGGATTCTCCGGTGCCTACATTGGGAACGGGCCGTCCTTTGACCGCAAGTATGTGATTGCCACACTTCTGGCTACACTCCGACTAAACCTACTCGGCTTTACTAAATTCACTTGTTTTGAGCAAGGCAGTGTTCCACCTCTCAAATGGCATCAACCGCTGCTTCCCTTTTCAGTCATTCGCTGTGACTGTGCCTACTTGGCCAGAGCAAACGCTGCATGCAAAGAATCCTCTGACATGTGTGTATATACACATATCTACCGCAGGAGACGATGCGTATGCTCTCAGACCTCTCGACCTCTGATACAGCTTCCAGAGAGATGAGAAGGTGGAGAATATCATTGATGAGGAAAGGTTTATGAGCGCAGATGTTGTGTCCTGCTGTTACTAGAGATGGGCACTTCAGCTCTTTCTGGCTGGCTCTTTTGGATCACTAGCCCTAGCTCTTTTGGATCACTATTTAATACGTGTTTACCCCAGATGAACACACATTTAAGATGAAATCAATGCAGATAAAATCCTTCCAAGGGTTTTGGATGCTGAACATTGTCATTTGACACTCAGTCATTCAGACACTGTAAGTGGCTTCATTGGGAGCCGACTCCCATTGTTCGCAGCAGGGAGCTGACTCTTTGCATCAAATTGTTCGCGAAAGTATTTGTACTTTACGATTACGATTCATTTTATCTGAAGTGTAAAATAGTGTACCACATCTCTTGGCCGTGCTAAGGGTGCATTGAGCATACAAATTTGTACTTTAAACTAGATGCATGTAGCTGAGATCTAAATCTGTGCATGCACCACTGGTACCATTTTCCTGGAGACCACTGGGAGATCAATGTGCGCAAGAGCAGCTCGCGGTGAAGATGGCACCGGCGTAAACTTCAAAACAGGAGGAAGATACAAACACCAGAGGCAGTGGAGGGGTTGTGTCAGAGCCGAAGACTCTACCCCAACTCCCACTCCACAGTCCCGCTCCAATGCACCAAGAGCTTGTGAAACAAAAACGTCAAATGATGATTAAACAACAACCAGGATGTGGATTTCTTCACTGAAAGTAGCTATTGAATCAGTTTAACAGCACCATTATGTTCATACCTTTACTCTAACATTTATAATCGTGATGACTTGGTCTTTTTATAGGGAACCTGTCACCATATTTTGAGTTTCTCAACAAATGCCAAGACCTTTTTCAGCTTTTGTTAGGTATTTCACAAATAATTGCATTGTCCTCTGACTTCCCCTGTGCACCTCAAATATACCATTGGATTTGGTCTTGCGCTATATTTAAATAAGGTTGGTGCAGTCAAAGGAGTGAACTCAGGGGCATAACTACAATAGGTGCAGGGGTTGCGATCGCACCTGGGCCCTGCAGCCTAGGGGGGCCCCAAAAGTCCCTTTGGCCTATAGAAAAAGACTAATACGATTAAAGAGTTTAAATAATTGGGGGCCCCGTTGGAGCTCTTGCATCGGGGCCCCTGGGCCTGAAGTTTCGCCGCTGGGTGAACTCCTCGCAGTGTTTGTTCCTCCTCTCTGCACATAAAAGTCATCCTCCAGCTCTGATTGTTCAGCTATGTGGATGACGCAGGACGTGTCATGTACATCAAAGTCTCGCACTTGCAGAGTAACATCACCGACCGCGCCGGCGCACTTTGCTGTGCCCTACTGCGGGCATACGCTTTGATGTACTTTGCTCTGTCTGCAGAAGGGCAGAACAAAATGTATCTGCACTGCCAGCGATGATGCTGTGCAGATGTAAGGCTTTGATCACCTATTTGGATGATGCAGGATATGTCATCCACATTAAATAGAGCCCAATTATTGATGAAAGGTTCCCTTTTACTATCACAACCTAATGTGAGACAATTATAACACGCACCAAATCACTTAAAAGCATGTAACATAAGACGTTAATACTTTGTATTTCCAGTTCCATTCATTAAACACTTTGCAGATTTGGAGATCCTGCACTTATCATTAAAAGGCTATGCAGATTTTGATGGTCTGATGAGCTCCCTCTCTGGATGTAAGAAGCTGAAAGAACTGAACTTCTTTGGATCTGTCCTTTGGGAAGATAATATGGCTGTTCTTGGTAATAATTCTTAAGCATAAGGATAACAATAGTTTTGCATGAAATCCCTGCAGTATATCAGTCTCTTTTTTACATTTCCATATTTATTATTTTAAAGGCGTTCAAAGTTTAACCCCTTCAGAGCTGGCCTATTGTGATCTTTAATTAACAATAAACATTTTTGTAACATTTCTGGGATAAGGATAAAAATACAAGCTACAATTCTACCATTTATTTCAGCAATGCTAAAAATTGTATGGTAATAATAAGAAGGAAAAATAGTATGGAAGTGAGCGCTAGAAAAGACCAGGGAACTGAAAATTAAGAGAATTACCTCTAGGTTTATTAAAAAGTGGGTAAAGCGAGCCCTCAGCCACAACGCGTTTCGACAAACGTCTTTCTCAAGTGGATGTTCGGCTCAAAGTGACCATTCCTTATATATCAAGATCTTACTCCTCTGTCCTGGAGGGTGTGATTAGCCCATCAAAAACACCTCCCATCAATTATCGTCAGTGGAGTATTATAAATGAATAACACAATTATAGAAAAGATAAGTAATACAAAATTATACTTTAAAATCACAAGGTAAAAACAACTAAAAACAATTAAAATCAATAAAACTTATTTTTTGTGAAAAGTAAAATGAAGATTTCAGCTAAAAATTCTCCATTTATATAGCATTCTCTATTGTGAGGTTTAAACCCTCTGGGAATAATGTGCCAAGCTTAAAAATCCAATACGCTTCCTTTTTATTCAGTTTATTCAGTCTGCCTTCTGCAGATTCATCAACCTGATCTATTATGACTAGTTTCAGACTGGAAGGATCTTTATTATGGAATTCCGTGTAGTGTTTAGACACACTGTGTTTCAAGAGACCATTTTTAATATTAGATCGATGTTTGTTCAATCTACTCTGCATATTTTGAATAGTTCTACCAATGTACACCTACATGAGTTACATTTGAAACATTCTATATCAATTTCCCCAAAATCTGCACTCTGATATTTTGCATACTGATTTATTACACACTGATTTTTTGCACACTGATTTTTTGCACGCTGATTTTTGTGTGGATCTAAGTTCTTAATTCTACTAGGTGCTAACAAAGATTGCAGATTTTTAGACCTTCTAAATAAGATTCTAGGATCTTTTGGGAGCAATTTGGAAATCATGGGGTCTCCCAATAAAATAAACCAGTTTTTTCTCATTAATGTATATATGCTTCTATAAGATTGGTTATAAGTGGTGACAAGATTGCAATCCCATTTTCCGTTTATATTTTTCTTATTTTCATTCTTTATGTTTTTATTTATATTCATATCTGTCTGATCTATCTTATTCTGTTGATGTTTCATGGATTTTTTATAAGCATCCCAAAGCAACGTTTTAGGATATCCTTTTTCTTTACATCTATTTCTTAATACCATGGCTTCTTTCTTAAAATCGTCATCGAAAGTGCAGTTCTTTCTAATTCTTAGATACTGGCCATAGGGGATATTCCTAATCCAGGTGGATAAGTGGCTGCTATCGAAACGCAGGTAACTGTTCACATCCACATCTTTGAAAAATGTGGACGTGCTCAGTCGTCCTTCACTATCAATATTTATATTAAGGTCCAAAAATTGTACTGATGTAGTAGAATAATTCATAGTGAATTTCATGCCCCAGTTGTTGTTATTAATAAACTCCAGGAATATATTAGCCTCATCTAATGTGCCCGTCCACACTATTACTAAATCGTCAATATAACGTTTATATAGGTGTATATGTTTTCTACCTAAAGGGGACTGCACGATGAGCCGAGACTCAAAAGCCCCCATATAGAGCCCAGCGTAACTGGGGGCGAATCTCGTGCCCATCGCGCAGCCCCTCATCTGTCTGTAGACATCTTCCTGAAACGTGAAAATATTATTATTCAAAATAAAACCGATACCCCATATCAAAAAGTCTTTTGGTGCTCTATAACACCAATTCCTAGGTTTTTTACCGAAAATTCATAAAAATATTTCTGATCCTCCTGGACGCCCTATTATTTCAGGCATAAATTCCATCACCAGTAATTTATCACACTATATAGATCTTTTTTTACAGAGTTTTAATGTCAAATTGAATTCTTATTTGAAAAATTCTTCTCAATTAATCGATATTCTGAAGAAAAGTCCTCCTATTCCCGGTGCTATTTTAATCACGTTGGACATTAATGCACTGTACTCAAATATACCGCACAACCTAGGAATTGGTGTTATAGAGCATTTTTTGTCCACCGATCCAGAAATACCTGAACTTCAAAAAGACTTTTTGATATGGGGTATTGGTTTTATTTTGAATAATAATATATGCACGTTTCAGGAAGATGTCTACAGACAGATGAGGGGCTGCGCGATGGGCACGAGATTCGCCCCCAGTTACGCTGGGCTCTATATGGGGGCTTTTGAGTCTCGGCTCATCGTGCAGTCCCCTTTAGGTAGAAAACATATACACCTATATAAACGTTATATTGACGATTTAGTAATAGTGTGGACGGGCACATTAGATGAGGCTAATATATTCCTGGAGTTTATTAATAACAACAACTGGGGCATGAAATTCACTATGAATTATTCTACTACATCAGTACAATTTTTGGACCTTAATATAAATATTGATAGTGAAGGACGACAGAGCACGTCCACATTTTTCAAAGATGTGGATGTGAACAGTTACCTGCGTTTCGATAGCAGCCACTTATCCACCTGGATTAGGAATATCCCCTATGGCCAGTATCTAAGAATTAGAAAGAACTGCACTTTCGATGACGATTTTAAGAAAGAAGCCATGGTATTAAGAAATAGATGTAAAGAAAAAGGATATCCTAAAACGTTGCTTTGGGATGCTTATAAAAAATCCATGAAACATCAACAGAATAAGATAGATCAGACAGATATGAATATAAATAAAAACATAAAGAATGAAAATAAGAAAAATATAAACGGAAAATGGGATTGCAATCTTGTCACCACTTATAACCAATCTTATAGAAGCATATATACATTAATGAGAAATATCTGGTTTATTTTATTGGGAGACCCCATGATTTCCAAATTGCTCCCAAAAGATCCTAGAATCATATTTAGAAGGTCTAAAAATCTGCAATCTTTGTTAGCACCTAGTAGAATTAAGAACTTAGATCCACACAAAAATCAGCGTGCAAAAAATCAGTGTGTAATAAATCAGTATGCAAAATATCAGAGTGCAGATTTTGTGGAAATTGATATAGAATGTTTCAAATGTAACTCATGTAGCTGTAAATGCTGTTCTGTCATTAAACATACTTCTAGATATTTTACTTCTAACATTACAAATTACCGTATATACTCGTGTATAAGCTGACCCGTGTATAAGCCGACCCCCCTACTTTTGCCCCCAAAAACTGGGAAAACTTATTGACTCGCGTATAAGCCGAGGGTGGACTCCAGCACAGGTATACAACCCCCAGCAGTGAGGTATACAGCCCTCAGCAGTGTGGTATACAGGCTCTCCCAGTGGTATACAGGCCCCAGTAGTATCGTATACAGCAGGCCCCCAGTGGTATACAGCAGGCCCCCAGGGGTATTCAGCAGGCCCCAGGGGTATATACAGCAGGCCCCCAGGGGTATATACAGCAGGCCCCCAGGGGTATATACAGCAGGCCCCCAGGAATATATACAGCAGGCCCCTGGGGGTACATACAGCAGGCCCCCGGGGGTTTATCCAGCAGGCCCCCAGGGGTATATACAGCAGGCCCCCAGGGGTATATCCAGCAGGCCCCCGAGGGTTTATACAGCAGGCCCCCAGGGGTACAAACAGCAGGCCCCCGGGGTACAAACAGCAGGCCCCCGGGGGTACAAACAGCAGGCCCCCGGGGGTACATACAGCAGGCCCCCAGGGGTACCCAGCAGCCCCCAGGGGGTACCCAGCAGCCCCCTGGGGGTACCCAGCAGCCCCCAGGGGGTACCCAGCTGCCCCCAGGGGGTACCCAGCAGCCCCCAGGGGGTACCCAGCAGCCCCTAAATGCTGGCACTCTCCCCCCTTGTAAGGGCCCCCCCCGCTGCTTATATTACCATCCCGGTCTTCTGATCAGCGCCGCTCCTCGTGCTCCGTCCTCGCTGCTCCAGTCCTGCTACATCCGGGATCTCCGGCCGTCGCGCGATGACGTCATATGCCTGCGACGGCCGGAGATCCCGGATGTAGCAGGACGGGAGCAGCAAGGACGGAGCACCGAGGACCGGCGCTGATCAGAAGACCGGGATGGTAATATAAGCAGCGGGGGGGGGGGCCCTTACAAGGGGGGAGAGTGCCAGCATTTGGGGGTAATTTATTTAGTTATGCACTGCTTCCCCCTGCCGCTGATTGACAGGGGGAAGCAGTGCATATATAATGAGCGGCCCCACGTGACAGGGCCGCTCATACAGCAGCCTCCCCCCGCCTCCTCCAGCCTCCACAGCCCCCACCAACTCATACAGCAGCCCCCACCCGTATTGACTCGTGTATAAGCCGAGGGGAGACTTTTCAGCCCAAATTTTGGGCTGAAAAACTCGGCTTATACACGGGGATATACGGTAATCTTTCCCTATAAAACAGAAATTAGACTACAGATCCAAGTTCGTAGTTTACTTGCTGGAATGCCCATGCAAATACCAGTACATTGGTAGAACTATTCAAAATATGCAGAGTAGATTGAACAAACATCGATATACTATTAAAAATGGTTTCTTGAAACACAGTGTGTCTAAACACTACACGGAATTCCATGATAAAGATCCTTCCAGTCTGAAACTAGTCATAATAGATCAGGTTGATGAATCTGCAGAAGGCAGACTGAATAAACTGAATAAAAAGGAAGCGTATTGGATTTTTCCCAGAGGGTTTAAATCTCACAATAGAGAATGCTATATAAATGGAGAATTTTTAGCTGAAATCTTCATTTTACTTTTCACAAAAAATAAGTTTTATTGATTTTAATTGTTTTTAGTTGTTTTTACCTTGTGATTTTAAAGTATAATTTTGTATTACTTATCTTTTATATAATTGTGTTATTCATATATAATACTCCACTGACGATAATTGATGGGAGGTGTTTTTGATGGGCTAATCACACCCTCCAGGACAGAGGAGTAAGATCTTGATATATAAAGAATGGTCACTTTGAGCCGAACATCCACTTGAGAAAGACGTTTGTCGAAACGCGTTGTGGCTGAGGGCTCGCTTTACTCACTTTTTAATAAACCTAGAGGTAATTCTCTTAATTTTCAGTTCCCTGGTCTTTTCTAGCGCTCACTTCCATACTATTTTTCCTTCTTATTATTACCCTCCTCCCTTCGGGGTGTGGTATGAGAGCTGCTGGAGGAGAGACCTTGCTGAACATGCAATAGAGCTGTCTCCTTGGGATTAAGTGTCCAGGCCCGGTGGACACGGTCGCCCTGACCTCGGAGCCTTATCGCACGGAGCCAAGTGGAAGGCCGCTTCAAGAACAACTGACCGATTTTACACTCACCCTGTATTCCATTCCCTGTTGTGCGGTGCACAACAGTTCCAGGTGAGTGTATCCCTGATTAACTCTTATTCTACGTGTGGGATCAGCGTGGCGCAACCTTTTGTTTTTTCCTTTCAAAAATTGTATGGTAGCTTTTTTTTTTTCGTGTTTCTTTATTACTTTTTTTAAATGTTACTACACAGTTAAGGCTGGTTTCACACTTGCGGTGCCGTCAGATCAGAAAGAAATCGGCATCATCCAGACCTTGCCGTGCATCCGCAAACCCATGCCACCACAGATACCAGATGCCTGATCCGGCAAGGGAAAGGGCAAAAGAAGATTCAATAAAGTAATAGTTTTATACATGCACTCAATAAATTTTATTTCAATCAGTGTTTGAAGTCCTGTCGGCTTTAGCCGATGCAGTGGGACTTGCCTATGCACAGAACTGTCAGAACTGGCATAGGAGCGCGATCTACACCGCATATGACAAGTCTGTATGTAGAGAACTCTCAGAATTGCTGTAGATCGCTCTTCTATGCCATTTCTGTCAGTTCTGTGCATAGATAAGTCCTGCTGCACCAGCAAAACCGACTGGACTACAAACAGTGATAGTAATACAGTATTAGTTTTAAACTACTCATGCAGCCAATTATATGGCCGTATAGTGTGAAGCAGCTGACTTTGCGTCTGGAGACCACGGACGATTCATGCATTGTAGTCCGTGCGAGGACAGATTTACATGGACGTCTGAATGATCCCTTAGAGAGAAAGTCGCCTGTTTTACACAGATGCAAAAATAGATACAATTTATGAATGTATTTTAACAGAGAGTGTAAAATCCAAACCAGAAAACCACTTTAAATGCATTTAAAGGAAACTGTCAGGTCAAAAATCCCCATGTAACTGCTATGATTTTCTAATTCCTCCCTCTAAACTTTCCCTATTTATTCATTTCTTTTACCTATATTCCCCTCCTATCCTCTGTAAACTTCAACTAAAGAGATTCATTCCATCTGTCACTCACAGTGAGTGATCCACTTAGTTCTCTTCTATCCACTCCCCCCATGCATGAATATGCATGTCACATCACAGCACAGGAGATCAGTGGGAGGGGGGCTGTATTTTCCTCTCTGCTCTCTGTGTGCAGCATCACAAGAGGTGAACTACAAGACAGAAACTGTCACAGCACAGCAGGGTATCTGCTTTCGCGAAACAAACGGAGTCTAGATAAGGCAGACCTGCAGTAGCTCTCTCCCCCCATGGGGATATCAACTGAACAGACCTATAAGGCTAGGGTCACACATGCCAATCAGTTTTTTTTAATGGATCCGATAATAAATCCATTTTTTAGGCTGTTTTTTGAGCCTCCTGTGCAGCTATGCATTTTTTGGACTTTGCCATTTTTTGCCAAAAAATGCTAGAAAAAACATATCCGTTAATGGATGGTGCCAGTTTTTACCGGATCTGTTTTCCATAGGGCCCCATATTAAAAAAAACGGATCCGTTTTTTTACTTCACCAAAAAACGCTGCTTCCAGCATTTTTTGTGTCCTGTAAAAAAACGCATAGCAGAGCAGTCACACTTGAGTCCAGGATCTGTTAACAACATCAGTTTTTGGACTTAGAATTCTAAAGTTAAAAAACTGATGCAAAGAACGGATTCAGGGCTTATGTGTGACCCTAGGCTAAGTGAAACCTGACACTGCACTGTCAGTAGCTCTCTCCTCCTTCCTCCCACCTCCCTTTGCTGAGAGGGAGTGCATAATTACACGACAGTTTATACAGCCAAAACTAATCATCTCTGCTTATAATGGGACAGGACTAATCCAGCAGCTGTCTGCAGGGTCTGACAATGGTGATAACATGGAAACTACAAATGGTACAATAATGATTTTCCATGTTTTTAAAGGTCTGCCCAGGCACTATTCCAGGATAATATTTGTATCATACTAGAAAACGACCTGACAGGGTCCCTTTAAAATATATTTGACATAATATTTCAATAGTAATAATTTATAAATTTTACGTTGTAATAAATCACACAAAATAATATTATACCAGTAGTAAAAATGAATCTCACTTATCATTAAATGCAAGCTGTTTTGTTAGTACCACATAGGAGAGGTAGCTACCCTACAGGTCAATGTCTGACCCTTTTTGAGAGGCAAACACGACAAAATAGAGGTGTTTTTACTTTTTTAATTAATAAAAGGTAAAATTTTCATAGGGGGACAAGCAACTGTACAGCTGTAGCACTACGTTCATTGACGTTTAATAGGAGTTACTGGGATTAGTTGATCCTCCGCAAATGGAGTCCGTGGAGCCTCGATTAAGAGTCTCAAACACAGGACTAGCCAGATATCCTTCTAGGATATCCAGGTGATCCACTGGGCACATTCAGACGATTCTCTTCACATCGCCCCGATCTCGGACTGCAATGCGCAAACTGTGCATGGATTTCCGTACTCAGCAGCCTAGTATATACAGTGGTGAAAAAAAAAGTATTTAGTCAGCCACCAATTGTGTAAGTTCTCCCACTTAGGCGGCCGTCACACGCTTCAATTTAATGCACGATATCGCTTAAGCGATATCGTTTGTGCATCGCTTCGTTACATCGCAGATTGGTGAGCCGGTGCTCATATCAAGCGATAAACGCTTGAACAATCTGCATCATCGTGGTGTGTGACACCACGATGATCCATCTCCCAGAGGCAGAGCCTATGCTGGGAGATGGTAACTATGGTAAACGTCGGGTTACTAAGCGCCGCGCGAGATCGCTGGTCCACATCGCTGGTGAGTCTGTCTGTGTGACAGCTCACCAGCGATGTGAGCGATATTGTTAGCGATCGCGCGTGCACATGATCGCTAGCAATATCGCTAGCGATATTGATGCGTGTGATGGCCGCCTTAGAAGGATGAGAGGTATGTAACTGACATCATAGATAGACCTCAACTATGAGAGACAAAATGAGAAAACAAATGCTGAAAATCACAATTGCTTTCAGCCAGTTCTTTACGGTTCCCCCTTATCCAGGTGTCAAAATTTGTTTCACTGAAACTAAAATTGCATTTTGTAGCGATTTTTGTCAAAACCATGAACACCCAGATCCTGGGCAATGCAGGTTAAATTAGAACGTAGCTCTGTAGTAACCAGATCTGACGGAATCCGGATCCTGCTGGAGCCGTATGCCAGATACACGTTTTTGGACTAAGCATGCCCAGGACCCAGTTTTAAATGACACGCCCACTAGGGGGAATGCATTTACAACCGGATCCAGTTAATACCGGGTGCTGGAGCAGACAGTTGCATCAGGTTATGTACCTTTTTTATCACTGATCTGTGACACAGATCAGTGATGATACAGCTGGATGCACCCGCACTGGTATTATGTTTTACAAAACCAGGGGAATCCGGGTGATGCAGCTTTGCTCGTATCCCCCCACCAGATTCAAAAAGCCGGTAGTGTGTGAAACCAGCCTTAGATCAGCGCCTTATGGATTAAATGGCCAGAATGAAAGCTAGCTCTTATATTGATAATACAGCAGGGTTCACCTTTATGGCTAATTTAGACACCCGTTATTTGCATACAAGTGTTATGGCCACTTTACACGTCCCAACATCGTTCCGATATTGGATACAACAGCGCAGGAGCGCGCTTTTTCTGGGCAGAATTCCAAGATCGCATAGGAGATGTTACACAGCGCGATATCGGCAGGCAACGCCACTATGATGTGTACGCCCCCTTGTACGGCCGACCCAAGAACGACCATTTAACATGGCAGAGGATAGGGGAAGCTGTACTCCACATCGCAGTTGGGCTTTCACACAGCAAGATCCAGCCACAATGCCCATCCAATATCGGGCCGTTGGTGAGCAGGCTCATTTGAGCCCTGATATCGTTTTGGCATCGTTCGTGCATCGTATTGGACATTTATACCATACAACGCACGAACGATATCGGGGCCAACGCACGAACCACGTTACTTTTTATTGGAGTTGGACACCGATATCGGGACGTGTAAAGTGGCCATTAGCTGAGTTTTTCACAGATAGCACCTATACCTGTAGTAGTGAATGGGATGATCCATAAGTCCATGATTTTCCATGGACCGAGTGCTCTGTGCAAAATAGCAGACATGTCCAATTTTGATACGTGTGTTGGATCAAAATCAGCAATGCAAGTCTGAGTCTCTGAAAAGATTTGACAGCACTTGGATACTATCACAGACAGGTCAAGGAACAAATAGAAAAACTTTTTTTTCACGTACAAGAAAATTTATGGAATTCAGTTTAATCAGAGCTTGGCCTGATTTCAAACTCAGGTAAATCTCTGACTGAAAACACTGATGGTTACTTTTCTTGTCCGTGAAAAAAAATGATGTGTGAATGAGCCCTTAGGGCTTTTCTCTCCATGTAGTCTCAGACTAAGATAAGTCGTGTCCAAAGACATCTGTATAAATTGTCAGTGATTTGCTGTTGCTCTACAATCATTGGCCTTTTTGTTTATAGTGAAATCAAGGCTCTAAATTGCAGATAAGTTGCATACAGTCCCGTATGATTTGCATTAAAGTTTATGGCTAGAGAGTCGCGTCTGACTTACAACAAAACATTTATGACTCTGAAGGCTGCAATGTATCAATATATGATGTCAGAGTTGTGCAACAGATGTGCCATGTAGCCCTAGCCTAAGGGTGGAAACACACTATCCTACTTACATGCGAGTCTCTCGGATGAGACTCGGATCAGTGACCTTGAACGGCCTCTCCCTCTCTGGACGGGAGTGTGATGCTGCACATAAGCAGCTGCCACTTCTGTCCAGAGAGGAAGAGGCCGTTCAGGGTCATTGATCCGAGTCTCGTTCGAGAGACTCGCATGTAAGGCTGGCTTCACATTAGCGTTCCCCTCCGCAGAATTCTGCGGAGGGGTCCGCAATGTGACCGCAGCGGCCGCCAGCTCCTATCTTTATAATGGGAGCACACGGTGCTGCGCTTGCCAGCGCATGACCGTGCGCACCCATTCACTCCCATATGTGATCTGTGCGCAGGCGGAAGCCTGCGCACAGGTCACACACTCTTGCCCGCACCAGGGACACAAAATGACGCGTCCCTGGTGCGGACGAGACTGTGTGATTTGAGAGTGTGTGATCACATATGGGAGTGAATGGGTGCGCACGGTCATGCGCTGGCAAGCGCAGCACCGTGTGCTCCCATTATAAAGATAGTAGCTGGCGGCCGCTGCGCACACATGACGCTAATGTGAAGGCAGCCATAGTAGGATAGTGTGTTTCCAGCCTAATGCTACCTCTGACCAAGCCCTGTGCCATCCCAGTGATGTAACTGTATGTCAGAAACTAAGAAAAAAATGCATATTTACACTTTTATACATTTCTAATGCATCAAATAATGAATTACTTTTGTGTTCTCCCCGACAGCTGCAACAATGAAGAATTTTACATTTCTGAAAATTCTAAACTTAGATCGACATATAATTATCGGAGCAGAGACTGCGGAGATGTTCGGTATACAGCACACACGGTTATGAACGTTGTAGTCATCTAGTTACTGTGCAACAAAATAGAAAATTGTGCCCCTTTAATAGATGCTTTTTAAATTCTGAGTTTGTAGTACGCGCACTACGGTGAATCTCTTGTCCATTGGTTGTACCTAATTTTAGCATCAATTCAAAGATTTTTGGGTGGAATAACTTTTCTCTTCTCATCGGCTTCTGCTAGGATAAAAAAAATAATATAATGTTTCTGACTTTTATATAAATGGGTAACCCCACTAGGGAATCTTTTATCACCTATCTCCAGGATTGAGAAAGAAAACAGGACCGACACTGGACATCTTAAAAATAGGACAGACTACTCAGACATAATGCACAAACGAAAGAACACTAGTATTCAATTGCCCAAGTAAATTTTACACCACCACAATATCCTCAACAGTGTTGATATGCAAGAATAACTAGCCCCCTGAAGCAGCCGACGCGAAACGCGTGTCGGGGCTACCCTGACAGGTACTTTGAGGTGGAGGACACTGACATACAAGCTAATGGGTAAGTTTACTCCTGATCGTGCTATTTACTGCACTTTACTTAGGCAACAGGGCTGGGATACATATAGGATTCTCCCAGAACTACCTAGCCCTGCTTTGATTTGCACATAAGCACTTTGCACCTTCAGGATTTGTCACACCCTTTAAGCTTTTCTTTTCTGTCCTCTTTGAGTTAGGGTGCTTTCACACTGTGATTTTTGAGGATCCGTGGCTGTCCGTTGTAAAACGGACAGCCATGGATCCAACTTGGTCCCCATGTTATCCTATGGGCATGGATCGGATGTGGCCTAATTGCCATCCGATTTTTGTTGGATCCGATTTGTGTCCGATTTTTTGCTGTGCCTTTAATCGGACACTGCTCCGATTTTGGGCTCATCAGACCAAATCAGATCGAATCGGATCCGACCCAATCTGCGGCCTTTAAAATGGGGGCCTATGGAGCACGGGTCCAAGAAAACACAGGATTGTTTCTCAGACCCAATTTTAGTGTAGTAAGCATGCTCAGTACACTAAAACTGCTCTGTGCCATCTAATTTCACTTCCGCAATGTATATACATACATTGAGGAGGTGAAATTAAGTGAAATCAAGGGTTAAAATAATAAAATCTCTATTTTCACCTGTCCTGCGATTCCCCGATGTGCAACATCTCCAGTGGCTACAGGACCCGACATTACGTCACAACCCGCTTACCGCGGTAATCGGTCATGTGACCAATGTCGTTGATCGTGTAGCCCTGCCCAGCCAGGTCCTGTAAGCATTCAGAGATAGATGCTGATGTCGGGGGATCACTGGAAAGTTGAGAATAGAGTTTTTTTCTTTTTAACCCCTTGCTTTTACTTAAATTTCACTTCCGCAATGTATGGATATACATTGCGGAAGTGAAAGGGCCCTGCACAGCTCTTTCTGTGTCCAGACCCATGAAAATCACGGACCCGGACACAGAAATAGATCCCCTCCTATGATGTTCGTTCCTGTCCGTGGTGTCCAACAAAAAGTAGGATCCCACTGACAGGAAAAATAACGCTATGTGAAACCAGCCTTATTAACAAAGGGGACGCAGGATGAGGGAGACAAATGACTGGTAAGTTATTTATTGTAACTGTTTACTGCACTCTTTTGTAATCCACTTTAACGAATAAACTTTTATTCTTGCATATCATCACTGTTATGGATATTGTGGTGGTGTAAAATTTACTTGGGCAATTGAACACTCGTGTTCTTTGGTTTGTGCTCCATCTCCAGGATTGCAAACTTGGCATTTATTTACTCTGGACAACTTCCAAAAAAATCATGGACAGACAATGCTTTTTCCAGACACATCGTAAAACTATAATAAAACATTATGATTATACATGTCTACAGCCCATAATTCTGATAGAATGACATTGGCTATATACATCCTAAACTTTATCATTATTTTTATTGTAATTTAAAGTTATCTGTATAAATTTCTTCAAAAAATCACTGTCGCCTTCAATTTTTTTTATGAAGAAGTAAAAAAATGCCCTATTTTTACGGTCTGTCCAGGAGTTTTTAGATAATTAGCAGCCCTGGCCATCACATGACAGATTCCCAATTAGGCAATGTGCCCACTATGCGTTTGTGCTGCGTTTCTGCAGCCAAAACGCAGCACCCACAGCTTTAACATTGACTTTAATGTGATTTACAAAAAGCTGTCGCCTCATGTGCATTTGTGGGTGCTGGGTTTGTGCCGCAGGAATTGCATGCTTTTTTAAAAGTCCCTGTCAATTAATATGCCCATTTTCCCCATCCATCCTAACCCCCCCAAAAAGCATCACAAACAGATTGGCATTCACACAGTCCATTTGTGAGGCTTTTTTACTCTGATTTCCACAGCAAAAACACTCCAATACTCACCCTCCCTGGTGATCCCATGGTGATCCCTGGTGATGTCTTCCTCCGTTCATCGGCAGAAGCTGTGTTTATCGTCCTTCCAGGACCTGCACCTTGTGACAGGCTGTCACATGTTGCACAGGCTCTGATAGGATGATACACACAGGTCCTACTGATGCCGAGGAGGAAGACATCACCAGGGATCACCATGGGCTCGCCATGGTGTGAGAAAGTGTATCTGTGTGTCTGTCTTTCTGTGTATGTGTCTGTGCTGCCTTTGTGCACATACAAATGCAGCACACATACGGGTACACACACAGACAGACAAACGCAAAACTCTTGTGCTGCTTTTGTTTTACATAACTGCGTTTGTGCAGATGACAAACGCGGCATAAATGTAGCACAAAATAATATGTCCAGTGGGCACATAGCCTTACTGTAATGGGGCTGTTGGGTTTCCTTCATAACATATGTTATTTTAGGGGAATAAAATAATATAGCAAACAAAAAGCAGCTTTCATTTTTGTGAACTTGGACCATGTACAGTATGTATTAAATGCAGCATATTACAGTATTGTCACAAATTCCCTGTGGTATAACAGCTAATTGCAAGGGACGGAGCCAGAATAAAGCATAAGTTTGAAGCACACGGAGTCTTCTTGCTGAGTTTTTTGTACAAAAACTGAGAAACATCCATGTTTTCGAGGAGTTTTCTCTTTTTGAGAAAAATTACAAGCGTTTCTGCTCAGCGTCTGCACCAAAACATCCTAAAAAAAATCTCTTCGGGCACAAGGTCCCCCATCATCTCTAATGGCCACTTTACACGTCCCGATATTGTCGTCCAACTTCGATAAAAATCACGTGGTTTGTGCGTTGGCGCCGATATCGTTGTATGGTGTAAATGACCAATTCGATGCAAAAACGATGCGAGAACGATATCGGGGAAGAATTGTGCAGACTCTCCAACTGCCCGATACTGGATGGACGATCTGGCAGGATCGTGCTGTGTGACAGCCCAACACCGACTTGGAGAACAACTTCCCCTATTCGCTCCCATGTTAAATGGTCGTTCCCTGGTTTGTGCGTACAAGGGGGCGTAGACATCGCAGTTGTGTTACCTGCCGATATCTCCCTGTGTGACAGCTCCTATGCGAGCTTGGATGTCAGCCAAAAAAGTGCGCGCTCCCATGCTGTTGTATCCAACATCGGACCGATGTTGGGACGTGTAAAGTGGCCATGAAAAGGCCCTTAAAGTCCATGCCCACTTCATGAAGACTGTGCTCAATTTTTATTGTTACTATTCAATTGCAATGAATTATGGCAAAAGTCACATTTTATACACGCTGTAATTTGCTGCTTACAGTATTGGGTGGTGTTTACACCTATAAAATGCTTAGTAAATGTAGCCTATTATTTTTACGAGACAACCTCTTTACAACGTTAAAACTAAAAACCGTCAGTATTTGGCTTATTGTTTTTGTGATGAACAGTTTCATACTTTAATTTATCCGACCTATACATAACAAAAGTCAATATCCATTGTTTGTCTCTAGCTGTATCACTGGGATCCCTCAGTCATCTGGAGAAATTGTGGCTGCCTGTAGGGCCAGGAATGGCTTGTGCTGCTAAACTCATTATCGAGCAGTTTCGGGCTCTTCCTAACCTCCAGTTCCTGGTCATGAAGGAGATATTAGATGATGCGAGTATTACTTTGTTAGGTGAGTCACTCTGTCGCATTGTTTAGAAAAGGATGAATTACTTTCCAATTCTGAAAACTTTCTGAGCTGGTGAAGTGACCGGCAGTAAGGCCGCGGGTGTGTGTCTATGATCTGCTTCAACAAAATCCCCATACTCAGATTTAACGGGAGGAAACATTTCTTTACTATTAAACATGGTGATAACACATTCAACCGGTTTGGCTGCACACATAGGGAAGGTTGAATACCCTGATAGTCATTTCCGGATGCACGGCAAGAAACAAAACAGTACTGGCAATATCTTTCCCTAGCTTTCCTTAAATGTACATTACCAGTCTGTAACAGAAGGCGTAGCTCCCATGTCGCAGGCCTGGGGTCTAACGGTGGCGATTCCAGGGGAAGCGATGAAGGGGGTTTCCTCAGTCCTCTCCACAGGTACCGGTTTATAGTCTCTCAGTTCGGGGAAAAAGAAAAAAAAAAGAAAAAAATATAGATTTCGAAGGTGGCTCCCTTGTGTCCATCACAGTCTCTGAAGATGTTCTAGGAGTGCGACGCTCTGCAGGCAGGTTAGGCTCATGGTAACAATGTTCTGCAGCCTGGGGGTTGTCGCAACGGCTTCCACGGCATGATCTTTCCAGAAAGGGGTCACAAGGAAGCCCTCTCTCGAGGGACACCCACAGGCAGGTCTATCCTGATCGAGCTCCGTCTCCTTCTGTCTTTCCCGCACTTTTTCCTCCTGAGCACACGGCTGTTGTGGGAGGGGATCAGCAGTCGGTGTCATTATCTCTGCAGCAATGTCAGCACTTGTCCACAAGGGGGCAGAATCGGACTGTGTAATGTCCACTTCAGTGTCCATTTCAATAATAATACAGTCTGCGCTACCCACTCCGTTACACTTGCACCAAAGATCTAAAAGAACCTTGTTTGGACATTCTTGTTTCAACTCCGATTCACATAT
This sequence comes from Allobates femoralis, assembly GCA_033576535.1. NCBI lineage: Eukaryota > Metazoa > Chordata > Amphibia > Anura > Aromobatidae > Allobates > Allobates femoralis. The sequence goes on from JARQOC010000003.1 coordinate 770,512,124, forward strand.
AAATATCCAGTAATAAAATGTATTTTTCCGAAAGCCTATGGTCAAGGTTTTCTAGAACATGGTTTCATCATTTACTATGGTTGCTAGCAAACTTTATAGCAAACCTTAAACAGCTATGCTAGCCCCCTTCAGTGTCACAGCAAATGCATAGACATAGGAGGAGACTGGCTTCTAACTTAAAATCCACAATCACACCGATCTCTTCAGACCATGCTCTGCTCACCTGGAAGAGGGCTGGTCAGGGTGCAGGAATGGCGCTTATAGATGAAGATCTGGGAGCTTTTCACGCATCTAGTAAATTGCAAAACCTACTAATTTAAGCACATTTAAATAGAAGTTTTAGCTGGACAAGATTTCAAAAGTGAATGGTCTCAGATCCACACAATAAAAGGAATCTGTCAGCATGGTTTTACCACCTCATCTGAGAGCAGCATGAGGTAGGCAAAGATGCCCTGAATCCAACAATGTGTCACTTAGATTACTGGATACAATGTTTCTGACAAAGTTTTTAGATATAGCAATGCAACAAAGAACTGACCCCACCCACACCTGACTCGGTATAGCAACTCAATAGACAGTGAGCTGCTAATCACAGCAAGGGGCGTGTCGGACTTGGTTTCACCGCTGCTGCAATGATAAGCTACTGGTAATGAAACAAACATGGCAGGTAAACAGTAGCACACAGTGTGATAATAGAGGCATCACTCAGTTCTTTGTGTTAACCCTTACAGCATGCTGTCTTCAAATTATATAGCAAAAACCTGCTGACAGATTCCATTTAAACTACTAGAGCACAGGTCTTCACATAAATCATGGACTTTGAGCCTTTAGCTCTAAGTTTAGTGTACCTGATTGCAAAAGATGCATGAATTTGCCAAATCACACTCAAAAACTGGATGTTCCTAGGCATTTTGGGTGGGCTTGCCGATTTTTTCTATTAAAAAGTGATAAGTAAAGAGACAAGCCAATGAGATCTTCTAATAGCTTATTTTTTATTTTAACATATCAGTTTACAGTACTAGTGGCATTAACGTGGGCAAACCAATTTTTTTTATGCTTCTCCTTTCTATAGAAGATTTCCAGGTTCCCCCTTAACCTATAAAAGCTTGGCACTTTATGCAATAATAGATTGATGTGTAATTGAGGCCTAATATCCAGATAATTTCTTTTTTGTGTGTGTCAATGGGAAAAACTGGTTGATTTTGCTAAAAGTACACAACCCTGCAAAATTGAATTTTTTGAAAAATACAAGATAAGTTTTCTCTGATTTTTATGTCATTTGGTGTGCTGATTACGAAAATGACCTCCATTTTTTTCATCACGTAAGGATTTTTTTGTAAAACCAAGATCGATATTTTTGCTAAAATCCTATTTAAAAAGGAATTCTGTCGAACAATTGTACATGTAATATCTGGCAACAGTGGTTTGCTGAGAGCGCGCGCAGCAGGGATGACGTCATCACTGCGCCCGGCGGTCACATGTAGAACCCGCCGGCATACAGCGAGGAGAGTGGACGGAGGACCCCGGGTGCCTGCGGACATCGGAGGGTGAGATCAATGCGGAGACATGGGGCCTCTGTATACAGAAGGGGGGCCGTGTGCCAGCAGGGGGAAACTCTGTATACCGATGGGGGGGGGCCATGTGCCAGCAGGGGGGCCTCTGTATACTGATGGGGGGGCCGTGTGCCAGCAGGGGGGGCTGTTTACTGTGAGGGGGACACAGTAATGTAATATGCCTGCTCCCCCTGTCGCTGATAGACAGGGGGATGCAGTGCATATTCATTGCACTAATGAGCGGCGTCACGTGACTGCCTGCTCACTCTGCAGCCTCCCCCCGCCTCCTCCAGCGCCCGATCACAGTCCCTGCCCACTCAGCAACTGTATGACTCGAGTATAGGCCGAGGGGGGCACTTTTCAGCACAATTTTTGTGCTGAAATGCTTAGCTTATACTCGAGTATGTACGGTACTTTATCTTACTACGGACGTTAAGTACACAATCTTCTAGGTCAAAGGGGTTAAAGAGAATTAAACAAATAAAAGCGATTGCCGTTTAAACATTTTTACAAGTGACAACGGTGCAAGTTTAGACTTGTTTGTTGCGTCTTTCCGATGCGTTGGGAAGGTGTTCGAGGGGTATTTCGTAAGTTTCACCGTGGTAAAAACTGAGAGGGAAGAAATTCAACAGAGAAAAAAAAATTGGTAGTAATTGTTCGTAAAAATACAATTAAATTTCAATTTCTCAAAAAACGTGACGTGATACAGAATTTATTCTTTTTTTTTTATATCTGCACCAAAAAATACATACGGTAAATTTCAGCTATCAATTCCCTTGTATTCTTTTCATCGCAGGCCTGTGATTAAGTAAGGTTTCCAAGCTTATTTCACCCATTAGACAGTGAAAAACAGAAAGATCTATAATATAACATGGATAGCATCCCAGCTCCACACTATTCCAAAGTTTGTAGCCAAACCCACGTCACTTAATGGGGCGGAGGTCCAGGACTACACACAACCCCTGCTCGATTGTTCAGTTGAAAAGAACAACATAAGCCACAATTTCAATTGTTTTGGGTTTACCAGATTCATTTGCCATTAGTTATACCATGCTATTAGCAATATACCTTGACAACAGTATGAATGTAATAGTTACATTTATATAAACTTTTATTTCATTTTCACAGGGCACGTGGCAAATGATGGCTTTCTGAAAAGGCTGCATCATCTTGAGTTACAATCCAACTACAGGATTTCGGAATCTGGATGGACAACGTTTTTTGAAACAGCCGCAGACATGCCGGAGCTGACCTTACTGAATATGATGAGAGTGGAGGCTCTCCCAATAAAGAGTCAAGCCTCCACCGTCACCTCCTTTGTCCGATTTGTGTCTCGGATGCCAGGTCTCATCACATTATGGATGCTGGGCTGGCAGCTAGATAAAGATGACCTCAGCCTGTTCAACAACATGAAGGAGAAACACCCTCAATCCACAAGTTTAGAAATTATTTGGCAAATACCATTGCCCTTTGCACCAAATATTGAGAAATAAAATTATAAAGTGATGTTTTATTAATATACAATACAAGAAAGAAATCAGAAATAAAGAAAATGTAACCTTTACACACCCCTGTTCTTCATTTGTGTCACCTTAAAGAAGCACTTCCATGAAACGTTTTATTGCCTAAACCTATGAAAAATCAGATCGTTGGTCGGATCGCTGGGAACATCGCAGCGTGTAACCCGGCCTTTACCCTCTTTCACAATGGTAAACAAATGTTGCAAGCGTAAACTTGGTTATGGTACATTCTTCTAATGAGAGTGCGATTTGAACAAAGTAACATTGAACACAATGTACAATACCAAAGTGCTCACAAAAATTAACCCCGGTATCAAGCATACATGACATGGCCACATGTTGTTGCTCAATGAACAACAGTCAGATATCCCACAAACTTGTGGTTTATGCTGTTAATGTGTGGGACTCCAGGGACAAACCAAGGCAATTATGAAGCAGCAGTGGACTACTAATCTGAAAGTGAACAGTTATGCCACATGGCCATGCCACATGTCACGTATTCACACATGTGGTGGAATTACTCCATGTATGACTATTGTCTTGTCTCACATGTGTGGGTCTAAAGGCCACTTTACACACACCAACTTATCTGTCCAACTTCTGAACAACTTACTGGTTGCATTGAAATCATGGACACATTGCTCCATTTGTACACAGCCACAAAATGGAACAATGTGTCCATGATTTCACTGCAACCAGTAAGTTGTTCAGAAGTTGGACAGATAAGTTGGTGTGTGTAAAGTGGCCATAAAGAGTCCAGGACATTTCCCACAGCGTATATAACACAGTAACCCATTGTGGCCATGAGAACATGGAGTCAGGCCATATGGTCATAATATGTTATCTGAAATGGTGTTACTAGATCAGGGTTCTGTGTACAAGCACATACAGTATACACATGAACCGTAGATAGCCTCTCCACATCAAATGTATTGGAGTCTCTCCGAGGAAGTACAGGACGTTACAGTCTTCTGTGAAAGGAAGAATCACATGTGAACATCATTAATACATACATTGCCATACATAAACATTTTGCTTTGCACAAGTAGCAAACCGTACTCAATAATGTAGGGCTGTACACCTACATACCTGCAGCATGGTTGCAGAGCATAGTTACATGGCCAACACATATAATGTCCCTTTGACATCAGTGTTTTGGTGGATTTGCGCTAGTTCGTGAAGATTTATCTCATCCGCCGCGTAACGGCTGCACTTTCGGCAAGCCCCATTAATTCTCTAAGGGACTTGTGGCAGGTGCGGCAAATGTGGTTTCTATAGCAATCCGGCAACTGAGGCAGATCTAAAAAGCACAGCTAGCTAGGTGTATTTTACCTGTAGCAAGTACCAGATCGGGGAAAAAAAACACATTTGCCGCACCTGACAGAAGGCCCATAGAGACTGAATGGGGATTGTCACAAGTGTGCCGCAACTGTACCGTAAGTAAAGCAGCAACATGGAAGATGTGGCAGAAGCAGTAAACCTGCCGGATGTGGTGCAAATTAACCAAAAAACCCACAAAAAGGGGGGAAAAAGACATTGTACTTAACAGAACAAATCTCAATCCTAAACTTATAAAAGTATTGGAGCAGGAGGAGTCAGACAGAGTCTCAGCAATGGACAACTCCATATCACTCATCTGTGGAAGACACACACAAACATATATTGATAATATGTATTGTTTGTTTAATTAAACAAATTACATGACATTTTTTTTTTAAGTTTTAGATGTATCCATACCTTGTAGGGCAAGATAAAGCACCTAGGAGTTTTTCACCACACTGCAGTAGGTGACTTCCTGCTTTTCAACCTGTACCGCTCCAGGGATCAGGGATGTGCATGATATCGGGAATCAGGGACGTTTATTTTTATTGCAGGAAAAACCAGTGCTGGACAACCTGGCGTGTTGCACTGCCCTGCCTAGCATCACGGTGTTCCTTGCATGGTGTGCAGAGGGAGGAGAGCGAACTGCCCCAGGATACATCACTGCTGGTTGTCCTTCATTTGCTATTGGAGACCGCTGCACAGCGAGTCTGTGCTGATTGTATTCTCTGGGAGTCCCCGTGTGCCCTGCACAGTGGATGCTGTGACACTGAAGTGACTATAGTGGCTGCGGAGTTATTCTCCTTGAGGAAGGGTCCCTAAATCCCTATCACCTCCTTCTGGGAGGATAGGGGAAAAAGGATTACGCAGCGGTGGCAAGATGAGGTGCTCCAGCTGACCTTCCGCCTGGCACTGTGCCCCCTGAAGTGCAAGCCCTGCGGAAGTAGGTGTCTGCAGGCTTCTGCACATTAGTGTGTGTGCCTTAGCGGACCCTCCGCCTGTCATCGTGCCCACACATGTGCACGCGCTGCGATGGCAAGGTGACTGCAGGCTGCTGGCACCCTAGTGTGTGCTCCAGCAGACCATCCGCCTGGCACTGTGCCCCCTGAAGTGCAAGTCCTGCGTGTTAAGCAGGTGTCTGCAGGCTTCTGCACATTAGTGTGTGCCTTAGCAGACCCTCCGCCTGGCAGCGTGTCCCCCATGTACAAAAGCTGCCCCTTTAGGCTGGTCAGCACTTTGGCCAGCCTGTGCCCCCGCAAAGCCGGAAAAGAATGCGCCAAGAAATGTTAAAAGGCGCCTTTTTAGCATTGTCCCGCCTCCTGTGCTGACGCCGTGGAGGGTCCGACTTCAGGCGGAGGCGGGCGGGGAGTCGGGGAAAGCCATATGACATGGTGGCTACGCCAAAGCTGGGGCCTCGCGTGAATCGGGCGGAGGCTCGGCGCGGAGGTCCATGGGCCCGGGAATGGCGGAGGCCCGGCCAGACACAGTGATGGCTTCACCAGAGGCTGTGCCCACGATAGGCTAGGTGCTCCGGCAGGATTCCGCCTGTCACTGTGCTCCCACATTGAGGGCCCCTTGTAAAGGTATGGGCTTGTATATAGGGGCATTGCTGGATGTCTTATCCTGCTTCTGCAACAGCATTGGACATGTAGGCATGTGCCTGCTGTCCAACCTGTGCCAGCCCCATCAGGAGCACGCAGCAGAGCTGGTGCTCCTGAAGTGTGCCGCACCATTGAAATGTGCTGCGGCACTGAGATGTGCTGCGGCATTTTTGGCCTTGGGAGCACGCAGTTAAGCTGGCTCTTCTGAGGTGTGCTGCAGCATTGAGATGTTCTGCAGCATTTTTGGTCTTGGGAAGCACGCAGCCGAGCTGGCGCTTCTAAAGTGTGCTGCAGCATTTTGCCCTCACGCAGCAGAGCTGGTTTAGAGGTAGACCCCTCGCAGTGTGCTGCAGCGTTTTGCAGTGCAGCTATGTGCTGCTGCTCGCCATACCTTACGTTGTCTCGACCTAAGAGCCCCGAAGGGGGAATTAGGGAGGGATGTTGCCGTCCACCTTCAGAAGTCACTTGTTTGTTGAACCCATTCCTGCAACCGACTTGTTACCTGCAGGGGGTCTCTCAACTGTAACCCAGCACCCCAACCGTGGGGAGCTGAGGAAGGAGGGGGTCGTCTTTGGCGGCTTTTATTTCCATCTGTCTTGCTGCTTGCGGTGGGGGACATGGAGCATTACTGCGACCCAGAGCCCCATCTGTGGGGACTGGGGAGGAATGCGGGCCTCAGAATCGGTAAGTTTGGAAATCGCTTCAACCCTGCACCTCCAACAGTGGAGGGCCTAGAAAAGAATAGCCCTTAGCAGACAAAATAGCTCGACCCAGAGTTCCAACTGTGGGGTCTGGGGAGGTATCTGTGGTCGACATGTCCCTTCAAAAAATAAAAATGCAACTTCAAAAAGTAAAAATAATGGTAAGAGTAAGAACGTGTGCCTCCTTCAGACACTAAGCAAAAACTGGTGAGGCAATGCCTGCTCCAGGGGTGTATACTGCAGAGGAGGAGCCACTTACCTCTATTGCAGATTCTGCCTAGTGTTGCCTCCTAGTGGACAGCAGCATAACACCCATGGTCCTGTGTCCCCCAATGAGTCGAATGAGAAAACTTTTTCAAGACATGCTACGTCCCAGCACTGAGGGCATCATTAATTTTGACAAAATCCCCAACGCAATTTGCTAAAATGCAGCTTCAGATTTTAAGGAACTTCTACTATTGCCTGCAGATGTCCTCCAGGTAACCTACCTTGTGTTTACAGACCAATAGTTCACATTTTGACTCATCCATACATTTAATTTGGTGTTCACTGGGAATCCCTCCGTGAGCTGGAGGTAAGGGAAGTTTAGAATTCTAAGGCTATGTGCCCACTGTGCATATTTTTTTGGGCTGTGTTTTTTCAGCCACAAAAATGCAGCAGTTTCAATAACACACCCACGCGTTTCGGGTGCATTTTTTTTTTTTTTTTTTTTTTTTTTTTAGTGCTGCATTTTCCAGCTGAATGGAATGGCTGTCAACTGGAAAACGCAGCCCAAAAAAGCACAAGATAATTGCAGGTACATTAAAAGAAAGGGGGATTTTTGTGTGTACTTACCACAAAATCCTTTTCTCTGAGCCTATTATTTGGGGACACATGACCATGGGTGTTATGCTGCAGTTCACTAGGAGGCAACACTAAGTAGAATCTGAAAAACACAGAGTAAGTCCTCCTCTGCAGTATACACCCCCTGGCTGGCACAAGCCGGTCCAGTTCAGTGACCAAAGCAGTAGGAGATAAAACATAGGCCTGTAAGAAGGCAACCATAAGAGAACTCAAAGAACCAAAAAGAACATCAAACGACCCAGAATGGGCAACAGGGAGGGTGCTGTGTCCCCTATTAGAGGCTCAGAGAAAAGGGGATTTTTGTGTGCACTCACCGTAAAATCCTTTTCTCAATCGCCATATTGGGGGACGAAGGACCATAGGACATCCTAAAGCAGTCCCTAGGTGGGTACAGAATAACATCAATAGTCTCTGCAAGACATGCACTTTGTAGGTGAGCCACCGTCGCCTGCAAGATACGTCTACCCAGACTCACATCTGCCGATGACCGAGTATGGACATTGTAGTGCTTTGCAAATGTGTGAAGACTGGATCATGTGGCAGCTTTACGCACTTGCTGGGCAGATGCCTGATGTCGAATGGCCCAGGACGCCCCTACGGCATGAGTCGAGTGCCCTTAAACCAACTGGAATGGGCCTGTTGCACAATTGATATGCTTCTTTAATTGTTGACCTAATATATCTGGCATTGGATGCTGCCATGCCCTTTCTGTGGCCCTCCAGAAGGATGAATAGAGAATCAGACTTCCGGAAGGGTGCTGTTCTAGAAGCACAGTACCGAAGGGCTCTAACCAGATCCAGGGTGTGCAGAGTCTTCTTGACCCGGTGTACAGGCGTCGGGAAAAATGAGGGGAGAGAAATCTCCTCGTTTAGGTGGAATGAAGAAACCACCTTTGGAAGGAACGACGGCACCTTATCCTGATGAAAAACCAGGAAAGGCGCTCTACAGGAAAACGCTGCCAGCTCAGAGACATGATGGATAGAGGTGATTGCTAAGACAAAAACAACCATTTGGGACAGAAGGCGAAGGGTTCTGAAGAACCTCCAGGACCAGATTGAGGTCCCATGCCTCTAACGGCCATCTGTAAGGGGGGACCAGACAGGAGACACCCTGAATAAGGGTCCCCACTTGAGGTTTGACCGCAAGGCGGCGCTGGAAAAGCACTGACAGTGCAGACATTTGACCCTTGATGGACCCGGAAGAAAGACCAGCGTCTAGTCCCGATTAAAGGAAGCTTAGAATAACGGGGAGAGAAAACAGAAGGGGCAAGTGGTTGTGAGACTTTCACCAAGCAAAGAAAATCTTTCAGGTGTGGTAGTAAATGCGAGCTGAGGCGGGCTTTCTCGCTATGATCATTGTTTAATCACGTCTGTGGCGAAACCGGCCTGGGTTAAAACTTAGGTTTCAACAGCCACGCAGTCAAATTCAAGGCCATCGAGTGCTGGTGGCATATTGGGCCCTGAGTTATTAGGTCTGGATGGTCTGGAAGACGCCAGATGTCGGCAATGAGCTGAACCAGGTTCCACCAGGATGACCGGAAAGACCTCCGACTTGATTTTTCTCATCACCCTGGGTATTAGTTTCACCTTCCTTACATTTTTACCCCTCTGCCTCTGAGTCCAGGACTGGACTAATGCGTCTGCTCCCATTGACTACAGGTCGTGAGACCAAGCCATGAACCTGGGCACTTTGGCGTTCAGACGCGAAGCTATGAGATCAACATCCGGAGTTCCCCAGCGATGACATATCTGCTGTAACACCTCCGGATGTAGGGCTCACTCCCCCGATGCGATGCCCTGACGGCTGAGGAAATCTGCTGCCCAGTTGTCGACACCTGGAATGTGCACTGCTGAGAGCATTGACCGGATTGATTCGGCCCAGCGGAGAATGGGTTCCACTTCGCACATCGCCTTCCAGCTGTGGGTCCCTCCCTGGTGATTGACATATGCCACTGCTGTGACATTGTCCGACTGAACACAAATGTGGCGACCTACCAGAAGGTGGTGGAAGAATTGTAGAGCCAAAAATATAGCCTGAATTTCCAGGAGGTTCATGAGCAGAGTGGATTTCCGTGGAGATCATCTGCCCTGCGCTGTATGTTGGGTTGGGGAGCCGTTTACCGCCATCAGGCTGGCGTTGGTAGTGAGCACCTCCCAGTGAGCAGGGAGGAAGGACCTCCCCTGCAAGAGGGAAGCTGGTTACAGCCACCAGCGAAAGAAATGTGTTTTATTGTGAAGGATACCCGAAACGTCCTGTCCAGGGTGTA